>CM028677.1:24254328-24735345 GCA_016760335.1 Gastrodia elata
TGTATTCTCCTAGGAGCACATGACCTGGTATTGTACAGAAAATAACACCGGGATTTGAATTTCCAGTAATTAGAGAATACTCTAAGTACTGCAGTACATAATAACATTTACATTTTAAATGATGCGATTTACGGAAGTAAGGCGGAAATAAAAATGCAGGAGAAAATAAGGCAATAGCGCGAAATAAACAATTTCCTGCAACAAATATTATTATCAAATAAGGATTACTAATGTCATTTTCCAGTAATGTATCATGAATGTTACCGATGTCATTTTTCAGTAACAACCTCGAATGTTATTAATGTCATTTTTCAATAACAACCCCGAATGTTATTAATGTCATTTTCCAATAACAATCTCGAATGTTGTTGATGTCATTTTTCCAGCAACAACCCCGAATGTTACTGATGCCATTTTCCAGTAACAACCCCGAATATTATCACGTTGGTTTCGAACAACCAACCAAGCTTCAAATTGAAATTGGCTCAAAGCAAATAAGCTAAGCAGCAGTAAAAGTGCAAAATGTAATATTCATTTTGTATTGGGTACCTTTGTTCTTTAAGTTCAGAAGTTCAATAGTTTGATGAGTGACAGTTCGCTCACTCTGCATTTTGGATATCTTAAGTTAACTTTTTAATCCAATATTTTAGGAATCAATTTCATCTTTACTTTCATTATGTTCTTCTTCTATTATTTTTAAGATTGAAGTTTGATTTATTTAAGTTGTTCTATTCATTAAGGCGTTATGTTTATGATAGTAATAAAGTACGAAAGAAAAAGTTAGAATCATAACAACTGAATTGCCAAATTGGAAATAATAGTCATTTATAACATTTGAATTGTTCTCATTATTAATTAATGAGAATAATATTAATGTGAATGACTAATTATTAATTTGATAGTTATAAAAAGAGAGTAACAAGATTTAAAGAAATGCTCCACCCATTTTCTTCCTTTCCAACTCTTTTTACCTTAGGATTAGGACCTTCGAAAAACGGAGGGCAGCCGGAACGGGGTGGCCGAAGGTTGGACGAGGTGGTAGCGGCAAGAGGTTGGCTAGCAACGGCTACTGAGTGGTTGGCGGCTTGCTGGCTGGCTGGAGGGGGCTGTTGTTGGCTGCTGGAGGGAGGGAGGCTGGCTGGAGGGGACTGCTGGAGGCTGCTGGAAGGAGGGAGGCTGGCTGGAGCTGCTGGAAGGAGGAAGGGAGGAGCTGCTTTGTGTGGGAAAAAATGAGGGGAGTGGCTAAGGATTAAATGGGCGCAGGTTTTGAGCCAAAACGTGCGCCAAATCGGCGCCTTAATGGCGCATGGTAGAAGCCTTGCACTCCCTGGCGCGGAAGCTTCTTCCGCTTCCGCCTGGAGGCGGAAGGAAGCTGGTGGTCGGCCAAGAGGGCCAACTAACCTACGCTAAAATCGGCGCAGGTAGTAGGTGGCTAGGCGGAACCTTCCGCTTCTGCAGGCTCTGTCATTGGACAGAGCCTGCGATCGCAGGTTTCTGCGATTCAGTCAGCTGCAGGGGGGAAATCAGGCGAACAGGGGAAGTATGGGAGTAGAGGAAATGGAAAAATTTTTCTTAAATTTTAAATTAATCGCATTTTTTCGCCGTTTGGCATCCAAATACAATGAAATTTGACACCGTAGTGTGTTATAACATTATGAACACCCTCGCACCGAAATTTTTTGATTCGGAGCAAAATTTTATTTTATTTTTATTTTTGAGGTTTAAAATTTCAAAAATTTGCCACAATCAAAACGGTGCTCAGAATTAGATGAAACTTCACGAGCAGCTTTTAATTAATATACATAACACAACGACACTGAAAACGATGAATTTGGATACGCATTTTAAATTTTTTTGATTTATGGATTTTAAATAATTCTGAAAATAAGGCGGGAGCTTCCGTTATTCGTAATTTTCTCAAACTATTGCACTTTGATCTAAACAAAATATTTCTATCTATTGGTAATTTTGTTTGCCATAAAATGAAATTCCCCAAGGTTCTAATGTCAGCGTCGAAATTTGACCTAATTCACAAAATAGCGACTTTAGGTCGTTACAGGAAGGTGCCCTACTTTCAACCACCCTAGTCATCGACAATGCCAATGACGTCTTATATGTTAATTATGACTTTAGGAGCACTGCCAATCTGTTGATCTCCCCTCCAAGCGCTCGAACCTCTACTCGATTCCTCTTTTATCTGTCTCTCGCTCAATCTTTCTCACCCTGTGCAAGTACATATAGTAATAAGATTATTAATCATTTAAAACATAACTTTATAAGCAAATGTTCCTTTAATGCAAATAAAATTAAAAATTAATATTTAATTTAATTAGTATTTATTATAATGGTAAATTATAATAAATCGAATAGTAATAATATTTTTATTTAAGAATTTAATAATGAAATCTTGTGATGTTTGCAATTTTATTTGCATATTACTAAATGAATAATTATGTGTTACAGAACCAGGCCATATTATGTAGCACAAACTGATTATCGGTGGGCTCAAGCAAGACAGGCTCTATAAAATTAAAAAAATAACAGTAAAATTGTCTATATGAGCATCCACGGGTCGGGTTTCCGTGTAAAGCTCAATAAAATTAAAGGAGAAAAAAGGCTCAATAAAATAAAAATAGGAAAATCCCGGTAAAAACATTAAATTCACGAGCTTGGCAAAAATATTAATAAAAATAGCAGAACTTAGTAAAGTAATAAAACCTTGTGGCCCAGGTCGGATTGGATTTTAAGCCAGTAATCTCGTAGCTGCAAAATATTCTTGCAAGCTGGGCCGACTCGGCCCTCAATTAGGCACTGGCCCTGCCCTGAACTATTGCCCAAGCTTGGTATTGAACTGCGTTAACTGGGCTTGGCTTCTAGCATGTTCCCAAATATACATACAATTAAGTAAATAGTATGAGATATTTTTTGTGCTTAAATAATTATTATTTTCCTTAATGATTTGTAAATAGTGGTTAAAGTACATACCAAAGTAAATATTATTTGATAACTAATTTAAAGTAGTGCTTTTTTAATAAAAAATTGATGATTATGCTTAATTATATCAATTAATGTTACAAGTTGATTTTTAGTATTTAATTATATTAATTTAATAAATACTATTAAAAATAAATTTAATAAATAGATATCATTCATATTTTATTAAATTATTAATAGATATATAAACATATGCATTACATTGATTGGCTTATATATAAAAAAATGCATTATTTTATAACATTTAAATATTGATTATTTAAGTGGCATTTAATGAATTAAATGCTGATTATTATATAGTGTATATATATATATATATATATATTGAAAAATGATGTGTTAATAAAATAATTTGATTAATGATTGTTACTTTATATATGATTATATTAGAATATAAAGAATGTAAATAATTTTGTAAACTTAATGGAAAGATTTCTAATATTTAATAATTTTCATCTAAACAATTTAAGAAAAAAAAAAGACGATCTTGCAACCTTTAAACATTGAGGGTTTTACATTTAAGTATTATATAAGTGGCTAATATTTTTTTATTTTTGAACAAGTTTATTTTTCTCTAATCTCTAGTAAATAATTTCTATGTTTAATTTTCTTATAAAAAATATACTTGGAGATAGCAAATCATCAAGTTACAATATATGTTGCATAACAAAATAGAAGCGATGAGTTTAGAATTGGAATATTTTTAAAGAAAATGAGATTGCTTTATCATCATTAAATTTTAGGAGTGAGCCTTTTAACTATATCTCTACATATTGCAATGATTTGTTTTTCTTAATATAAAGAAATGTTTCATAAAATAAATTAAATATAATACAAAAGGACGGTAGCAGTGAGATTATTCGAATTTAAATGTTCATCTTCTTAGAATATGTTTTTTTCTCTACCTAAGCTTGTCATTTATGAGATATGAGGTTATTTCTCTTTGAGGTTCTCTGTCACCCAACTATTTGTATTGAATTCAAAACAATGAATCTCTTTTTATTATAGTGGTGTAAATTAGAAAAAATTGCTATAAATTTTCATCTGTTCACATGCATGGTGTTAACTTGTGAAAAACAAATAAGCAATTATTTTTTCAGGATTTAGGCTTGTAAATCTAGCTTTCAACTTGACAAGCTAAATAACTAGCTAAGGTTTGCTTCCATAAGGAAAGTTTATGAATTTTGATTTCTTTCAACAATTGGCATGTGGCTATTTTTTCTACTTGGAATTTATTTTCTTATATGAATAAAATCTCTCATCTGCCAAACGCTTTTTGCATGCATTTGTCTGCAGGATGGATCATTTGCTGGAACTTGCAGTGTGGTAATATGCTTATATGCTCATACAGAGTCATCATCTACCTTATTTTTTATTTCGTTTACTCTGCAATGCCTGCTTTGTGCCTACAGAGTGGATCTAGTACGGGAACTGCAAGCGTGGCATCCCAACGCAAAGGTCTGTTCACTCTCTTGATATGAGTAGATTTTGAAGTAATTCAGGCATGGCTTGACTTTGTTTCTTCTTGGGATATTTTCATTATCTTTGCTAGTTAGTGAACTATATTATAATCATGTTTTTGAAGATAAATTGAATTGCTTTGCTTCTATAAACTATTAGACTACAATGGCTTTGAATGTTGTGTTTGCCACTTGAATATATTATTGGTGAATGCGCTTAATTTGATAAAGAGAAATGCTATTTGGACTCGTTGATGTGGCACCCAAAAAAGCCCAAACCAATAAGATTTGAGTATATTTTATTAGTTTTTTTTATTTACATTAAAATAATATAAATATTATTTTTAATGTTTGTATTGAAATCATGTTCAAATATTATTGGGCGGGCTTTTTTGGGTGCCACATCAGCGGGTCCAAATAGCATTTCTCTTTGATAAAATGGGGAATTGCTAGTATAGTTTATTTAATAATTTTATATTGAATGCTTCCTTCAGATATAATTAATAGGTAATAACCGTATAAAGTAAGAACAAATGCATTATCTATATATATATATATCTCTATTTTTTTTTTTTTTTTTTTTTTTTTTTGTAGCCAATGTGAGAGTAAAAAATTAAGAAATTTGTCAAGTCTTGTACTAACTAAGCAGTAAATTTTTAATTTTTTTTTTTGTTTAACTAATAAAATTTGTAAAATTAATTTTAACATATTTTCTTCATTATCATTTTATATATATATATATATATATATATATATATATATAATTATCTCGTCTGCTGCAAACTAAAAAATTGTACTTCAAGCTGCAAGCTAAACAAATGTACATCAATTTTATCTCTAAAGCTTAATTAGATACTTACCGTTGTATTGATTTTGAACAATCATTGATATTGAATGATAATTCAATTTGCCTATTTTATTTTTACCTTAATGGTATTATAATCTACACAATTATTTCATTTTTTGCATTGCATATGCTGATAATGTATATTGCATTACATTATCAAGTAATTTTCAGCCTTTCAATTCCTATACTAGTGTCTAATTATTTCTATAAATATTTTAGTGTGCATTTTATATTTTTATTTTAGTAATTGGCTGTAATTTATTCTAAATTTATTACTCCTTTTTCTCTCGGTATGCTAGGTAGGATATAAAAGAGGACTTCTCTTATATTAGGAACAAGTTGACTTACAAATGAAGTTATGATAGTTCTTTCTTTTTCTTCATGAGAGTTTGTTGTGCTTGTGACACCATACGTTTTTCACAATATTGGTAACTTGTGTATGTGACATCGCCCATATTGATTGATAATGCGATTTTCCTATTATATTTTTACCTTAATGGTTTTATATTCTACAATTAATTCACCAATGCTGAGATTGTATAATACATTACACTATCAAGTCATTTTCAGCCTTTCAATGCCTATACAGTGTCTAATTATTCTTAGAAATATTTTTAGTCGGTGTGCATTTTATATTATTTATTTTAGTAATTGGTTGTAATTTCTTAAAAAAATTTACCACTCCTTTTTCCCTTTTATGTTAGGGAGGATATAAAAGGGAGCTTCTCTTATAATAGGAACAAGTTGACTTAAAAAAATAAAGTTGTTATAATATTTCGTTCTTCTTCCTCTTCACGAGAGTTTGTTGTGCATGTGACATCGTCCATTTTTTCCAATATTGGTAAATTGTGTATGTGACATTGTCCATTGATATTTAATGATAATGTGATTTGCCTTTTTTTTTTTACCTTGATGTATTATAATCAACAATTAATTCATTTTTTGATCTTACAAATGCTGAGAATGTATAATGCATTACAATATTAAGTGGTTTTCAGCCTTTCAATGCCTATACTAGTGTCTATTATTTTTATAAATATTTTTAGTCAGTGTGCATTTTATATCTTTTATGTTAGTAATTTATTGTAAATTTTATTCAAATTTTACTACTTTTTTCCTTGGTATGTTAGGGAGGATTTAAAAGAGGGCTTCTCTTATAATAGGAACAAGTTGACTTATAAATAAAGTTGTTTTGATATTTCTTTCTTCTGCTTTGTCAGAGTTTGTGCATTTGGCATTGTCCATTTTTCCCAATAATGGTAACTTGTGTTGTCTCTCTTGTGCCAGCAACATGTGTTGCCTAAAATTTAGCATAAGTGATATTGTAGATGGCTGTTGAAAATATTAAAGTGCCGGGTGCTGTTTTTGCATTCGATTATGCACCCCAAATATAACGTGCATGATTATTTTCTTCATCATTTCATCGCTATCTATATTGTTTTTTCAATTATGGTCACTATAGCCTCTAGTAATCTTTATATTACTCTCTATCTTTGACATTTACTGTGATGGCCCGAGGCTGGTTCAGCGGAAACCGTTCCGGCATCGGACGTTCACTTACCGCAGGATCATATTGAGTAATTTGAGAGAAAAAGAGCATACACATACAAAAGCCAAAATATATTATTCACTTATTTCAATGTTCACATTAGAAGGTCATTTCAACACTCGTACAAAAGTAAAAATAAAGAAAAAGATAAAAGATAAAAGCTAAACAAGCAAAAATAGCGTCGTTGATCTATCGGCAGTTGAATCATTTTAAGCATTATGGTTCTTGCGTGTATTTCCCTAGGAGTACCTGACCTGGTATTGCACAAAAAAATAATATCGGGATTTGAATTTTCAGTAATTAGAGAATACTCTAAGTACTGCAGTATATAATAACATTTATATTTTAAATGATGCGATTAGCAAAAGTAAGGCGGAAGTAAAAATGCAGGAGAAAAATAAGATAATAGTGCGAAATAAACAATTTCCTGCAACAAATATTATTTATCAAATAAAGATTACTGATGTCATTTTCCAGTAATCAACCCCGAATGTTATCGATGTTATTTTCCAGTAACAACCCTGAATATTATTAATGTCATTTTTCAATAACAATCACGATGTTATTTTTTCATCAACAACCTCAAATGAAAAGGATGTTGGTTTCTAACAACCAACCAAGCATTAATGTTACTGATGTCATATTCCAGTAACCCCCGAATGAAAAGGATGTTGGTTTCTAACAACCAACCAAGCTTCAAATGAATTTGGCTCAAAGCAAATAAGCTAACCAGCAGTAAAAGTGCAAATGTAATACATGTCATGTACTGGGTACCTTTGTTCCTTAAGTTCAGAAGTTCAACAGTTCGGATGAGTGGCAGTTCGCTCAATTTGCATTTGGGTTTGGATATTTTTAAGTTAGTTTTTTTAATCCAATATTTTAGGAGTCATTTTTCTTTATCACTACTTCGATTCTGTCCTTCTTTCGCTTTCTCATAATGATTGAAGTCCGATTTTATTAAGATACTGCGATGGCAGTAATGTTTATTATAGCGTTATTAAGTTACTAAGGATAGCGATTATATCATTGTTTCAATGATAATAATAATATAAGATTTAAAGAAGAACATAATAGGAGTGATGGTCAAAATGAAAAATACTTAAATTGAAATAATAGTCATTTTATAACATTTATATTGTTTGTCATTATTGATTAATAACAACAATGTTAATGTGATGACATAATCTTATCTTCAAAAAGATTATTAAGTATATAGAAAATAGCAAAATAACTTCTCCTCTTTTCTTCCCCCTTTCTCTTTCTCTTAACTTCTCTTCAAAAAATGAAAAAAAACTTAAACTTTAAATTAATTGCATTTTTTTTGCCGTTTGGCGTTCAAATACAACAGAACTTGACACCGAGGCGTGTTATGACATAATGAACACCCTCGCGCCGAAAATTTTCGATTCGGAGTAATATTTTATTTTTTATTAATTTTTGAGGTTTAAAACGTCAAAAATTAATCACGATCAAACCGGCGCTCAGAATTTGATGAAACTTCTCAAACAGCCTTTAAATAATATACTTAACACGTCGACACTGAAAATGATGAATTCGGACATGTATTTCAATGTTTTTTTATTTTTTGAATTTAAATAATTCAGAAAATAAAACGGGAACTTCCGTTATTCGGATTTCTCCCAAACTATGGTACTTTGATCTAAAAATTATTTCTATCTATTGATAGTTTTGTTTGCCCTAAATTGAAATTCCCCGGGGTCCTAATGTCAGAGTCGAAAAAATTGACCTAATTCGCAAAGTAACGACTTTGGGTCATTACATTTACACACGAGTAAACCTGAGTTCACATTAAGCTTATCATTCATGGAGCTTCTTCAAGCTAGTGTGAGAGTAGACAAGATGTCATTTTTAGCTAAACAGTGTTACTGTTCTCTATATCAGGTTTGGCATTGCCAAACATTACACATACATGACGACCCTTTTTTATCCATCACTTTGTGTTAGTGTTGTTATTACTAGTATTGATGCTAGAGGCTTAGTTGCAGATGATGAATTCTAGGATATTATTGGCTTTGACAGCCATTTGTAGCTCCTCAAACTTATCACGGGCCCTTCACATATCAAATTTGCTTCAAATGTCCATTGGATTAAGTCATCTCATGACCGAGGTTGGCTCAAATTCAGTCCATGACCATTTTTGGGTTTAGGTATTAGGGAAGATCCATTTAACAAAAACATTTACAAAATATTAAATTTTTTAGTTTAAGTGTGATAAATGTGTCATTGCTAGGGAGGTTGTATTAATGAATTTTGCCCATATTGAAAGAAGAATAAAGTGACCAAAGAACAAGTGTTTGGTAATAGTGGTGTTGATCACATGTATTAGAGGCTAAATATTCATGTAACAAACCTTAAATAGTAGATAATGTTTTACATGATAGAGCTAGGTCTTAGAGATATAAAGGGGAACAAAGATATGACGGAGCTCAAAGATACCATGAATATACGATAGAGACATGGTTAAGAACAAAGTCGTGAAGAAACGAACTCACTAATTGCCTCACATTCACTATTCTCACTTACACACAAGCTCGACAAATTCTAAATAGAGATAGCTAGGTTCTTGTTTTTAATTCATGCTTTTTAGAGTTTCTCGATCTCAGTTTCTTACGTTAAAAGCAAAATTATGGAGTTAATTATTTTATTTTATTCTTTGCTTGTATTCAGACAGCGGCCCTTATAATAAAGGGTCATAACAAAACACTAACATGGGCAAACAGCTTGTCGACAGCTCTAAATGACTTCAAACTAAATGCTAAATTATGTGGTTATTAACTTTATTTAAATATTATTGGAATACATTTTTGATATGATTTTATGTTTATTTGGTTTGGGTTCTTAAAGGATTAGGCTTGTTAAATCTGATTCGGACTTGCTTTAAAATAAACAGAGGGGTTAAGTGATGGGTTGGTTTAGTGAATCAAAAAAATTGTTCCATCTAACATTTCTTGCAAATCAAAACTTAATTGTGTCGGATCATAATTTGACCCATTGGCAAGCGTACATCAGTGAATTAAAGCCATATTGATTGGCTTGTATATTCTCGATGCTAGTTCTGCATTGGTTGTGTGATGAAACTGGCAGTTTTTGAATGAATGCTTTTAGTCCAGCCGAAGCATACATTCTGGCTATTGGAATTGTAAAGTCTTCATCAAACTGTATTTGGGAAATTTGAATGGTTCTATTGTCAAAGGTTATAATTTTGATGCAATTCTTCATGGATCAAGATGCAAAATTTTTAAAGAGAAAAACACACCGCCGCAAGTTTTGCCTTTTTGTTTATGTTAAAAAACGCTTTATTAATTCATAGATGTAGTCTTTTAGCCATATGCAATTTTTGTGTCAGTTTTGCATGCAGCAGGTTTTTTTTTTTTTTTGAGGAAGGGATTCGTAGTCTGGATGTGCTTCTAATATCATTCAAGATGATGTGGACTAGCATGTACCTGGCTACTTTAATTTTACGTTTGTTTTATAGAGTTGTCTTAGCCGCTTTAAACAAAAAACAAGCTTATGTATACCCAGTCACTGTTTCACAGCGCATCAACATACAGCAGTCCTGCTCAATCACTGCAGGCGCATTTCACGATTCAGCTGCAATTACAATTTGATGCCCTTGCCTGATATTTACGTCCCAACATTAAGAAGATACCATTATAAGATAATATAACTTTAGAAGGGTATTCAAGGAATAAACTAGAATATGTAGCTGTTCTGGACAAGAATCTTACAGGAAATATTTCATGTCTACAAGATGCAGGAAATCCTGACATATGGATAACAGTTTCTTGTTGTGCTTCGGTTGTTCTGAACAGATTGTGGTAGATGAATATTAAGACAGCAAAGGATTGTTGTTCAGGATACCGGAATTCTGATTTCTGGACAGCAACAGGGTATCCAACTGCTGGGGAACTGTGATTGTATCTGACAGCCATGGTAGCAGAAGGTGTTACCACATATGCTATGGTGAATCTAGAGTGTCTCCCATTGCTAGTTAAATCAATAAATCTAAACCAACCATTATATCTAGATACACAAGCCATCAATTTTGACTACCAAAATAAAATTATATATATGCACACACACCACACACCGCAATAACAGCAGTACGACTTAGTTCCACTTGGTGTGGTTGGCTACATAGATTCTTTGTTTCCATAGTGCATGATTTAGTAGAAGTCTCTCCCAAGCTCCGAATAGAGAAGATCCCTTTCTAATGATTTCTTTTCGTGCCTTTTTTGGTTTTTCTCCTCATCTTTAAACATGGAAAAGTTCATGTGCTCAAATTTTTTGATAGGGGCATCAAATGATCTTAATATGTTTGAACCATCTAAGATGACATTCTCTAATCATATTCACTATTGGAGCTTCTCCAACCTTGCTACAATGAACTCGTTTATCATTTATTTTTTAAGTGTACCTACCTATCAACCTTAGCCTCATCTTTGTAACATTTATTTTAATGGCAAGTTTTTTCATTATTGCCCTATATTTAGCTCCATATAACATAGTTGGTCATATAATTGATTTATAAAAATTTTCTTTGATTTTGAATGAAATTTTTTGATCAACCGACACTCTCCTCCGTTTCATCCAACCAGCTTGGATCCTATTATTTACATTGCTCTTTATTTCACCATTATTTTGAGCAATTGAACCAAGTTATATGAACCTCCTACTTTTCTTGATCACATGGTTTTTTATAACTATGCCATCGAGATTATCGTCTATATTATTATTAAATTTACACTCTATATAATCTATTTTATATCTGCTAAGGTAACTCTTTAGACTCTAAAATAGTCATCTATAACTTGAGTTTTGCTTCAACACAATTCCTAGTTTTATCAATTAATAATATGTCATGTAAGTTATACGCACCAAGGAGCCTTGTCTTAAATGTGCTATGTAAGAACATTTATAATTCAAGCAAAAGGATATGAAACTTTAATGTAACCCAATGTTGAAAATCATTAGGAAAGCCATCTTGCATTTGGGCACTATAATACATACCTTTAAAAACATAAATATATGCCACCAATTCTTTTTCTCTCCAAAACTCTTCAAATGATATTCATGGTGCACTATCATAAACTTTTTCAAGAACAATAAAGACTAAGTGAAGATATTCTTTTCTTTTTTTTAACTTCTCCATCAAACTTTTTTATAAATGTATGACTTGAATGTAGATCCTTTTGACATAAAACCAATTTGGTTTTGAGAAATATAAGTATTCCTCCATAATTATTATTCAATCACTCTTTACCAAATTTTAATGTACGACTTATTAATTTAATTCTTCTAAAATAGTTTTCATCATTTAATCTAATCTTATAACTAAGTACAACAATACTTATTCTTCACTTATCATGCATTTTCAAGTCTTCAAAAGAACATTAAATAACTTGGCAAGCCAAAAATAATTTTTATCAAAATATTTCCACACATTGATAGAGATGTCATCTTATCTATTATTTTTCACTCTTCATTCTCTTTAAATCATTCTAAATCTCAACTTTATTAATTTGTCAAGTAAAAGTGCAAATTATATTATTTTTATATTCTTCAAATTTACTTATATTAGTTATATATTGTACAATTTTCTTTTAAAACTTAGTAAAATAATTGAATCATCTAAATTGGAATTTTTCATCCATAAAAAAGATTTTAAATAATTAATTTTGATACATTTTACTTGGGTCAAGCTCTAATATTTGTCTCTTAATTTGGCTAGCTTAATTTGTGTTTCTTTCCCTCAACAATTCTTAGTTTATTATATAAATTCTCAAATATTGATATTTTAGTTTCACAAACTACTATTTTAGATTCATGTCAAAATAGTTTATATTCCTTCCAATTCTCATTTTTCTTACATTTAAATCATTTTTATAATTTTTTTTTTTACTTTAACTTTTTATTTCCACCAACAAATATAAATGGAATCAGGTGTTCTTTGTTTTAATTCATTAAGTATACATTTAGCTATATTGCAAATACAATTTACAACTGAATTTTACATAAAGTTTAAAACTTCACTTAATATATATATATATATATATATATATATATATTCTAAAGATTTTACTATTTAGTTTTATGACCTTTTTTAGATTTAATATAACCTTTTTATTCTTGTTTCTATTTAAAACCAATTCACGCTGAGTAAAAAGATGCTCTATTTTCTTAAGTGATAATGGTTTTTATTTTTTGAAGTATTAGCAATTATGAGATAATAAGCTAAAACAAACTCCAAAGTTACCCGAGTATTAGAGCTTAATACTAGATATATATATTTATATGTGTTTCATGTTGAAATGGAGGAAAAATGAAATTGTTTCCACTATGATTTTACTTAAGTCATAGAGGATATGCAACTCAGTTCATTTGACAAATCTTAGGGCACAAAATCTTTAGGTTCTTAAATTGTAATCTATTCTATCTTTATATTCAAAACTGCTTTTACACTAATCTTGGAGCATATAAATAAATTCTCAATTTACCACTAGGGATTAATTTTTAAATAAAAACATTTAAGGAGGAGGGGACCATGTGCTACTTTTCCTTCTTAGCAAATTATTACAAAATATACATCATAAAGTTCTCAATAAAACATGAGCTAGTTCAAAGTAAAATAGCCTAGGTCAAGTGGATCCTAAAATCGCAGACAACACAAATTTGAATAATACTCGACAATCTCAATGAGTGCCAATGAGGTACTGGGCTTAGAATAAAAAAATGAGAAGTTTCAGAACTGCACGGCATATAGCATCTAAAAATAGTATTGGCCTAAAGTATCTGAAAATAGTATCGGCCTAAAGTATTTGAAAATAGTATCGGAGTTATGTTAAGATTCAAGTAGTGCCTACAATCCTCAGCTCAGTGACTAGCTCCTTGTCATCATTTTACCCAAGAACGTGTGTGTCAGCTCACAGAAGAATCCCTGATTATTTTTACAACATTAAATTGAGACAACAACTATTTTAAGAGAAATGGGAATCTGGTTTTCCTTTGAAGTATCCCAAAAAATTTTTTGATTCATATTTTATAAGCAGTGATATTGATTAAAAGCAAGTTATGATGCCTTGAAAAAGCCTTAGAGCTCTTCACCACATGCCATTTCGACAGCTGTTTCTGTTGTAGAATAAGAGAGCACACCGTAGCAGAAGCGATTTGCGCTTGATGATCGGGGATGCGTTTACTGTCACTAAGCACTAAACGAAATCACAAACACATGCAAAAGCATATCACAGCACATACATATGCATCAAACCACAAACACATCCAAAGATAAAGATTTACGTGGAAAACTCAAGAATGCAAAAACTACGGAGCCATACCACACAGAAATTTTTACTATGAATCTCGAAGAATACAGAGTTACAAAGACCTTCATTTTAACAAGGAACACTAGTTCTTACTCTAGGATGAAGGAGAGAAGAAGCAGCCACCACCTGTAGGGTTTTCTTCAACATGCAAGGCTCCCTTGCACAACAGCTCTCTCTTAGGGTTCTTCCTTAAAATCTCCTCCAACAATAGCCAAAGCCCTCTCAATCACTTAGCCAACATATTAAAAACTCCTCCATATATTTCCCTTAAGTATCCAGCTGATATTTGGACTCCAAATGGTCCAAAATACCCCTCAAATAGCTTAGGGCATAACCTGAACCGGAGCAAAATTTCGTCAGGCGTTATGGTGCGCCGTAGTGCTCAAGCCTCGGGTAGCCAGACGTCAGGGCGCGCTACAGCACCCTGCTCTCGGGTGCTCTGGCACTGGGTGTGCCACAGCGCGCCACAACGCTCGTTGTAGCTCCCCAGTCTCTGGACGTCTGCCGCTGGGGAGCGCTACAACGCCCAGTCTCTGTCTGCTTTTCGCTAGGACGCACTACGGCGCTCCACAGCTCCCCAGTCTCTGTACTCCATCAACCAAAGTGCGCTACGGTACCCTGTTCTCTGTCACTGGCTGCCATGGGGCGCCACGATGCGCTGTGGCACGTTGTGGCGCTTGCTGCAGTTTGAGCTTTCCCAACTTTGTTCCGACTTGCCTCGGAACCTTCCGAAAACTCACGGGAGCTCCATTAGTATATCCAAGATAATCTGAATGATCTCTACAACATAACAGTTTCAACTTAGGAGGGAATAAAAAATATTAGCCCAATTTAAGGATTTGATATAAGTAAACTAGCGGCTACAAGAGAAGATAATATGGTTCAGTTTTTCTGCACTATTTCAGCTGTTTTAAGCCCCACATTAAGGCACTTCCAAATAAAGTAATAGTATTTTAATTTGAAGTGTTTATACCAAGTTCAAAAATACCGATGAACTTTTGGGAGATTATGTAATAACTTATGTTTTGTAGAGGGTATAGTAATGTGCATAGCTTGTGACAGTGAACAAGTAACCTAATTATTAGCATTCAATATGGGGATCAATAAAATTTTGAGATCTTTCCAGTAGAGTGTAATATGACTTTCCTGGATCCCAAATAATTAAAGCCCATATCTCTCCACCATAGTTCAAGCAGTTTTTCTACAATTAATTTTCCAAAAGATAGCGATTTTACTAGGTTTCATAAAAATCGTGACATTAACTATGCACAATCCTTTATTTTTCTTAAGGTGAGCAGCTTTTTCTCATTTTTAAAGTCTCAATTTTTTTTGCTCATTTCACAAAAAGAAAATGAGAACAAACGAAAGTAATTTTACTAATAGTACCTTTGGTAGATGAGTAGCATTTCCCCAGCGAGTAGATTTCAGATAGAAGTTTAAGCAAGAAGGCGACCTGCAAAAAAGAAGTTTATAAGCTCAACCAAACAACCACTTGTCAATTTTTCCAATTAATTCTCTACAATCAGTAATTTTAATTCTTTTGGAGGACATCATTAATTCTCTACTTAAACTGTTAACTTAAGATTTTAAGCTGTATGATTATAGTAAGTATGCGAGTCTCCTTACCTCTTTTAAAAATAAAATGCCTGATGTCTTTATTAATGGAAAACCTCAAAATGCTTTAAAAGGCTTCAAGTAAATGAATTAGGCTTTGAATATTTTCTTGGTTTTCCTCTTCAAAGCAAACAATTTTGTCTTCAAACAAGAGATGAGAACTTTGAAAATTATAGTTTTGAAAGATTTTGTATTTCTTCAGCAACTTCATTATTGAAGAGACTAGAAAGACCATCCATGATAATAGCAAATAAATATAGGAACAAAAGACAACCTTGCCTTATGCCACTAGAAGAAGAGAACAAATTATGAAGGGACTCATTAGCAATGATAGAAGAACGCACATTTGTAATGCATGCTTCAATCCTCTTAATGCAAATATTGGGAATACCTTTTTTTAGCCTTCTAAGCACAAATTCTCTGTTCACAAGATCAATGGCCTTTTTATTGTCTATATTGGCACAAAAGTACTTGCCCGACATATTAGAGAAGTGATGTAGAATCTCTCTAGCAAGAAAAATATATTCAGCTATGTTATGTTCAGAAATGAATTCATTGAGCGATATCAATAATATGTGGCATTTTTTCTTTAAGTCTATGTGCCAACAGCTTTTCAAGAAGTTTATAAATAGTGTTGCTTAAAGAAAAAGACTGAAGATCAGATTAGTCGTTAATATGTGCTGATTTTGGAAAGCACTACCAGCATGTGTTACAGACCTCGACAGCTTGCAGGATTTTTGGGAGTGAAGGAGAGCAGTTTTGTCACGATTATCAACAACGGCCCTGTTATGCAAGAACTCAGAAGTGATTCCATTCGGCCTGGGAGAAGCATTAAGATTGATTGATGCAGAGAATTGTATATTTCCGTAGGCTGAAATGGTATTATTAGAGAACTGCTGGCATCAACATGTAGGCAATTTCCTGCAGGGCATCTGAAGTTTGAATTAGAAAAAAAATCAGAATTAAAAAGATGTTCAAACTAGGACATAAGGTAAGATATTATATCCTTAATATTATCCAGGCCATCAAAAAATTCGAAGTGCTATAATTGCGTCTAACATTAATGTGTCTATATAGAAAACAAAGATCATCTTACCCACATCAGCAATACCTCTTTGGCATGTTACTCTATTCAAATAATATGATTTTCAAGAATGCTCTAAAACTATCAGAGGCATAGTTGATGTTGGCGGCATCAAGCGCCTCTGTGAGACCCCCAAAGTTAATGCTATTTCTCAAATAAAAAATTTCTAATAATAATTAACTTTGCGGATAACCTTAATAAGACCGATTTTAGTATTTTTTTTAGTTTGCTCATAAGCACTGATAGAGGATCTCCTCTAAAATAAACATTCCAATATCTAGAAACAATGGCAGACTAATCATCATTAAGCTTCCAGTTATTGCAATACTGAAAGCATTCCCAGTGCTTCTAATATGATCAAGTGCTAGAAGTAGAGCATGGTCAGAAGAGGCCTAACTAATAATTCTATAAAAGGAATATGACAATTTAATGTGCTAGAGCTCATTGGAAATATAAGATCATTAAGTCTGGTTTTCCAAAAATTCAGAGGTGCGCCACTCTTATTCGAGAGCTACACAGTTGAAGTTCTATGCAAGGACACAAGCGTCATCTACACTTTAATGTATGTGCAGTTAGGAATTACACATATCTTCCCCTTTAGAATAGGAGTTAGAAGCATAGATGATTGTAATATAAAAAGGATCTTTTTCAAAGAATGACAGTTTTTTGTGAGGCTTTTCACGGTTAAAGTTTTAAATTTAGCATTACTTTGATTCCACATAATATGAATTCTGCCATTCCTAGCAATGTCAAAGGTGTGGACAACACCTGGATTATCAAAGGTGCACAGGCATCCCTTTGATCATCGGGAATAATTTGTAGCCGTCCAGCTTAGTTTCAAAAAGAGCAATAGACTGCAATTTGTATTTTTCTGTCAGCAATTTGTAGTAAAAAACATGGGCTAAAAAGTTCAGCCCCCTTGTGTTCCAGCACATGATTTGGAATTTGGACATAGATGGAACCGAGATAATATCAACTTACTATTATTTCTTCGGAGCTTTATTAGTTTTATGAGTAACCATATTCCAACCTGATTTCGAAGCTGACTCATCAGTATTAGCTGAGGTCTTCAGCCTAGCCGGTGATATTCTTGGTGAAAAAGGAGAGTTATTAAGACTGAAGTGACTTCCTGATTGAACTAGCTGATTCTTGGAGCTTACAGAGATAGTATTAGGCACAATGATGATTGCCGATGCTACCAATAAGAAGCAGGTCTTAATTCCTGTAGAATATCAGCCCGAGTTTTGGAAACTGGTCTAGACGACTTTAGAGCATCTACCCGAATTCTAGAAGTAGAAACAAAGGTGCGCTTCCTAGCATTACACCTAGCAGGTCTGCTCCTAGGCGGAGCCTCAAGTTTTTCACACATACAAGATGAAGAAGTAAAAACAAATTGCTTGCATCTTTGATATACCTTAGATTTCTATTCATAAATCAGGTTTTGTGAATAACCATTATTATTTAGATCTAGCTTAAGAGCATCCAATAACTTGTGAGAAGAATTGACCAACACAAACTCTTGCAAAAGAGAGTCTCTTTCTAGAACAAGTTAATGAGTCAACAGTGATTGGGACTCAAGTTTTACTAATGATTTTTGAAATAGCATGCTCAGTCCATAAAATAAGATGCAAATTTTGTAGCTTAACCCAAATTGGGACTGAGGAAAATGTTATCTTTTCTGGATCAAAAGATTTTCTCACAGCTTGACTAGAAAAGGAGAATAAAAAAAAACTCCAAGAGCCACCTTTAAAGACATTACTATAATCTTCTTTACAAGTAAGCTTCATAGGGTAGTAGCCTCTTATCAGTTTGGAGAGCTGTAAAAGTGTATTGCTTTCCAAGATCCAAACCAATGAGAGAATAAGCCTAGACCTATTCTCTAGCTGCTATTAATTAAATGCTATGGATGACTGTTTTGGCCAGCTGATTACTCGTCACTTTCTTTCCTTGTTAAAATTTTTTGTTTCTTAAACCTTTTAGTAACAGGGTCAGCTGCCTTGGTCAAGAGATTAGGCTAGCTGTTTGCATTGGAAAGTTTATTGATTGCATTGCTTGAATCTTAATTTTTTGTTTCTTAAACCTTATAGTAACAGGGTCAGCTGCCTTGGTCAAGAGATTAGGCTAGCTGTTTGCATTGGAAAGTTTATTGATTGCATTGCTTGAATCTTTCCAAATTTTGCCCTCTTTATTTAGGAGGTGATATTGAATAATTAATAACTTCATTTATTGGAAAAATCTAAAAGGGAAATAATTCTCATTGACTTAAGTTGTTTAAAAGTTTTTCTGATGATTACTTTTTATAAATGTTCTTCATTTCTAAATTCATACAACCATATTTCTCTCCTCAATAGGAAGATCAGATAAAATCTCAACTATTACACTAAAATTACCTTCCAGCTTCTCCTAATCAATAAAAATGAAAAAAATAAAGATAAGATACAAGTATTATAAACACCAAGATAAGAAAATACACATAACTATTAGTTGTTATACAACTTTTCTATTTTAACATTTTACTTTCAAACTAAAATCCGCAAAACAAGTGCAATATATAAATCCTGCAAATAACACACCCAAAATAAAACAACCTCCTCGTTAAGAAATTTTTTTCCAGCAGCTAAAATATCACATTTTAAGTAACATCTAAATATAATTTTAGGTGTAATATATGAAAAATGGAATGTTTTGAAAATTGGACCCTAAAGTGCCATCATATTTATAATATAAAGCAGAAAGAAGCTATTGATCAAACCGCTTAATAAAGAAGGGTATAATCAGAAAGTATTTTGCGAACGAACTTTTGATATGTTGAACTTGTTTAAGTTGGTTTTTTTCTTGCTATTTGTTGTGTAATATCTTGTATTGTAATAGTTAATTCTGTCTTTATATGTAGCTTGCTAATTATCTTTGCGTTGATGATTTTATCTTTCATCCATAAAGAATTATGCATATTTTCACAATGGTTTTTTTTAAACATTATTGTGAATACCACTTATAATTGTATCTTTTTAATTGCAATTTTATATTAGAAGCTACGTTCACTTGAATTAATCCTCGTGTTTGCAGGAAGCGGAAGAAAGAAGCGCAAGAGGCAGTCATAGTACATCTGATGCAGAATTCGGAAACATATTCATAAGGTTAGGTTTAGATATAAATGTGTGATCTGAATGACATGCATTCAGTTCTATTGAGAAATTTTGTTTGGGTTAGCAGATCTTCCGTGCACGAAGATTTTGCATATCATTTGGGCTTCAGGAATGACATGTTTTTGCAGCTTGTGTATATAAAAATCCAATGCTAATCAAACCCTCAGCGAAGAAATATATCTTTCATTGCATTACAGCTCGTACTTTATTGATGCATTGTGCTTTCCTGTCACAACATGAATAACTTTGTGTACAGTTGATTACTTTAGCCATGCCATACTATTTGTGATTTCCCTGAGTTCTCAGCTCCATCTATTGCTCCATGTTGTCATTATTGGCATGATATATATATATATATATATATATATATATATATATATATATATATAATTCACCGTAGCGATCTTAGCCACATCCTTAACTCACTTCATTTACACCTTCGCCCTTGTGTTTTTTCTTTGCTTCTCACATCTTCGAATATCTCACATCTCACACCTCCTTTTTCACATCTAACATCTTTGAACTTCTTTGAATTTTGCAGCTTGGAATTCGTTCTCCGGTGCCGGCATCGTCTCTGCAAGCTTTTTCGAATTCTCACCATCCTTACAGGAGCTGACGGTTAGGCTCCTGTCCATCTACGTGGGCTCTATCCATTGGTCCTGCCTCTCACTCTCTGTGTGAAGGTGTTTTATCAATCGTCATGCCTCGTCTGTCTTCATTATCCCCCTGTGCTTGGTTCTCTAGTCTTTTTGCCCTCACATTGGACTAGGCAGTTGGCTCGGGTTTGTGGCTCGTACCTGGTTCTTCATGGCCCATCGTCGTAGGGGCCAAGGGTGTGATGGTAGCTGTGGTTGCTTGATGGCGTCTTCGCAGACTCTCTTGCAGCTCTTGGATTGGTATTTGATATCAAATGGTTCCTCTTGCCCCGCTTTGTCTGTCTCGCCAATATCTGTTGCTGCTTCTCCCGTAGCACCCATTGCCTCTCGTTCCACGGTTCCTTTTAGATGCTCAGCTCCCACGCTGATGTTGGTCGTGAATGAGGTCTCTTCTTTTCAGTGGTTTGCTAGTGATTTCCTTTATGCTAGGCCATTGGATTTACACTCTTCCACTTTTTCAAGTCTCCCCCTGCTTGATGGTCACCTGTTCCTCTCGGCTGGGGGTAGCCGTTCTTTATGCAAGGGGTTTTGGGGGCACTTCCGTGGAGGACTCAATGCTCCCTCTTCTCCACCGTCGTCTCCTTTGATGTTAAACCACCCACACTATTGTTCTAAGGAAGAATTTTTTGTGATGATCCATTCTTTTGAATTTTTCCTCATTAGCAAATTCTCTCTGATCCGGTTTTTGATGGATAACATCTGTTCCCATCTTGCATCTTGGAATTTAACAAGCGGTTGGTCAGTTGGCTTGATCGACCGCAGACATTTTCATCAAGCTTTCGAATCATGAATATTATGTTAATAGTTTTATAGATCAATCTCTAAGGTAAAGAGTTTCCTGTGGATCCCTTCATTTGACACATGTTGAACCATTGATTAAACCATTTTAAGCCTTCTCAAGCTTTGATTTCTTATACGTAAAGAGTAAAGAATTTGCTCCACGATCCATCTGCTCGATTTTTTGGAAACCCCGGCCATTCGATATGCCAACAAAGAGATTTATCTGCCCCTTTGTGTCTCGCATCTTTAAGGAGATGAACATCGTGAAGGAATATTCATCATATTAGGTCCTGATCAATATTTATGTTTTGGATTTTGGCAGCTGGTCACACCAATTTTTTTTTTTAAATATTGCTCTCGCTGTCGCACTTTAGGTCATGCGGTGGATGCATGTAACATGCTTCAGTTGCCAGATTGTGCATACTGACTCTACCAGTCTTGGAGGAGCAGGACCGAGCGTTCTCATAGTCGCCGACACCCTACTCTGCGGGTCTGCGCGGGCTCGACTCTCTCTACCATGGTCAATGCTGAACTGCACGACGAGTCTGACTCCTGGAGTTCCATGGCCCACCAGGGCCATTCCACCTACTACAGATGGTGAACTAAGTGTTCTTATGGTCGCCTGCACCCTATTTCACGGGTCTACGCAGGCATGATTCTCTCTACCATGGTCAGTGCTGGACTGCACGACGGGTCCGACTCTTGGGATTCCATGGCCCTCTAGAGCACTTCCACCTACTATAGATGGTGCCCCCCTCACAGCTCCAAACACAGGCTGCAAACTGAGCGAGCCCTCTCCTGAACACTTGGTGATCCATTGTAGATACACTGGGAACTTCATGGAGACCTTTGTACGTTGAGGCTTGCTTCTAACCACACTTACCTCCTGGGACCAGTTTACTGCACTATTCTCGACTGCTTATGTGTCTCGCTGTCGTCGCTTCAGCTGCCTGATTGTTGCCTACTTGCTCTACACGTGGGCTCGATTCTTTCTGCCATGGTCAGTGCTGGATTGCACGACGTGCCCAACTCCTGGGGTTCTGTGGCCCACCAGGGCCCTTCCACCTACTACATATGGCGCCCCCTTCCACCTGTGAGGACTCAACGCTCCCTCTTCTCCACCACCGTCTCCTTTGATGATAAACCACCCACACTACTGTTCTAAGGTGGAATTTTTTGTGATGATCCATTCTTTTGAATTTTTCCTCATTAACAAATTCTGTGATCCGGCTTTTGATGGATAACATCTGTTCCCATCTTGCATCTTGGAATTTAACAAGTGGTTGGGCAATTGGCTTGATCGACCGCGGACATTTTCATCAAGCTTTCGAATCATGAATATTATGTTAATAGTTTTATAGATCAATCTCTAAGGTAAAAGGTTTCTTGATGCGGCTCCTAAAGTGGATCCCTTCATTTGACACATGTTGATCCCCTGATTAAACCAGTTTAAGCCTTCTCAAGCTTTGATTTCATATACATAAAGAATTTACTTCCCGATCCATCTGCTCGATTTTTTAGAAACCCCGACCATTCGATATGCTGACAAGAGATTTAGCTGCCCCTTTGTGTCTCGCATCTTTATAGAGATGGACGTCATGAAGGAACATTGACCATATTAGGTCCTGATCAATATTTATGTTTTGGATTTTGGCAGCTGGTCACACCAATTTTTTTTTTTTAAATATTGCTCTCGTTGTCGCACTTTAGGTCATGCAGTGGATGCATGTAACATGCTTCAGTTGCCAGATTGTTGCATACTTGCTCTACCAGTCTTGGAGGAGCAGGAACGAGCGTTCTCATGGTCGCCCACACCCTACTCCGCTGGTCTGCACGTGCTCGACTCTCTCTGCCATGGTCAATGTTGGACTGCACGACAGGTCCGGCTCCTCGAGTTCCATGGCCCACCAAGGCCTTTCCACCTACTACAGATGGTGAACTGAGTGTTCTTATGGTCGCCTGCACCCTACTTCGCGAGTCTACGCGGGCTTGACTCTCTCTGCCATGGTCAGCGTTGAACTGCACGACGGGTTCAACCCTCCAGGGCCCTTCCACCTACTATAAATGGTGCCCCCCCTCCCCTTGTAGCTCTAAACACAAGCCGCTGATTGAGCGAGCTCTCTCCTAAGCCTTGGTGATCCATTGTAGATACATGAGGGACTTCATGGAGACCTTTGTGCGTTGAGGCTTGCTTTTGACCACACTTACCTCCTGGAACCAGTTTACAGCACTATTCTTGACTGCTTCTGTGTCTCACCGTCGTCACTTCAGCTGCCAGATTGTTGTCTACTCACTCTGCCAGCCTTGGAGGAACAAGAGTGATAGTTCTCATGGTCGCCCGCACCCTACTCCGCGGGTCTGCGCTGGCTCGATTCTCTCTTCCATGGTCAGTGCTGGATTTCACGATGTGCCCGACTCTTAGGGTTCCGTGGCCCACCAGGGCTCTTTCACCAACTACATATGGTGCCCTTCCACCTACTATAGATGGTGCCCCGCCCCCCCCTCACTGCTCCAAACACAGGCTGCAGACTGAGCGAGCCCTCTCCTGAGCACTTGGTGATCCATTGTAGATACACGAGGGACTTCATGGAGACCTTTGTGCGTTGAGGCTTGCTTCTGACCACATTTACCTCCTGTGACCGGTTTACTACACTGTTCTCGACTGCTTCTGTGTCTCGTCGTCGTCGCTTCAGCTGCCAGATTGTTGCCTACTCTCTCTACCAGTCTTGGAGGAGAGAGCATGGTCGCCCGCACCCTACTCCGCGGTCTACGCGGGCTCGATTCTCTCTGCCATGGTCAGTGCTGGATTGCACGATGTGCCCGACTCCTGGGGTTATGTGGCCCACCAGGGCCCTTCCACTCACTACATATGGTTCCAGTTGCTGGTTGTTGCAGGAGCTAGCTTACAGGCCCAATCTCCTCTCCAGGATGAGATTCAGGCAATGACTATAATACGACAGGCATTTGTGGCTACAGATGTGGATACGGATTGCGTCATCATTGAGGGTGACTACCTGGGAGCGGTTCGGAGACTTAGACGTCTCTGGGAGATGACTCTCTGTTCACGAGGTGGAGAGCGGTAAGCCAATTACCTTGCCTTTTTGCTTGTTTTTTCTCGTGTTATCTTTTCCCACTGAACGCGCGATGCGAATTGGGTGGTGGACTTTTGTGCTCTGTATGCCCGTCATGATAATTTTTCTTTTCCTATAGGAGATGTGCTTCCCATGAAGCTTTTGGACCATTACGCAAGATACTGTGGAGTTTGACCCTGGTTGAGTTTTTATACTGTTGATATTATTTATATATGTGTAGGTTATGGTTGTATTTCATGAACACTAGCATCAATATGAGGCCCATAAATTGAAGGTTGTTTGCTAAGTCATGTAACCCTGATATCAAATTAATAGAGGTGAATAATTTCCAATGTGATTATTATCCACGGGCTAAAACAATATGCATCCCATCCACCTAGCTAGAACGACAAATGGGCCAACCTCCCTAATATAGATGATGAAGCCTTGAGAGAAATAGAGCACCTGAAAACTCTATGGAAGCTACCAAAGGAAACATTGTTAGTGGGTGTCTATGCTCATATGCCGATGGAGCTATAGTATGCCAGCAGTTGGGCTTCTTTTCATGGCCCGAGCTAAGTTTGTCTCTGGCTCGACTTGTGCGGACCTGTTAATATTTTTTAATATGAAAAACAGCTTCAGTGCAGTTAATCCAATGCAGGTTGGTTTGGCTCATTAAGTAATGTTAGGATGAAAATTAGTTTCATTGGAGTTAATCCGGCACAAGTCGGGCGGGGCCGAACCGAAGTTTGATAGACGGGTCATCGCACGAGCAATGGAGATGTAGTCTAACATAGGATGGGTCAGACTGGCCCAATTTTATAGTGGCCCAACATTTGACGGAGCAGGGCCATAGGGGCTGTGTGGATCCTGTGCTTAGGTCTACTTGTAGGAACCCTTGCCGACTAAGTTTTGCATGCTCCTACGAAAGGTAGGAACATCATCATTGACTCTATGTCTGGTCAGTGTTATTACGAATCTGCCTTAAGTTTTGCCATGTATAGGTAATTTGTTTCCAAGGCTCTAGCGAATATGGTAAATCTTAAACGCAACACTTTTCTAGGCCTTCTCTTTGTCTATAATATTGATGATGCAGTATCTAATTTCTATGCTCTTGATTTTTTTTTCTATCTATTTAAGAATTTTTGCCAAAATGAACATCATCAAGCTTTTTTTCTTGAGATTTAACCAAATATATTATGCTAACTAATGTTTTCACTACAATATTTTTCATGTTTAGATGTAAAGAGTAATGTTAGTTGAATGAGATTGTGTTTTGTCTTGCTTTCAGGCTTTGCTTTAAATGTGACTAAGTGAATGCTAAATCTACAAAGGATGATATTTTTTTTTTTAATGTTTGATAACTGTATTTGAGCATTTGAAAATATAACTACTAATTTTATTAATTATAATCATATGATATTTAGACTCAATCTAATCAACAAATTATCACAACATAATTTTATATATTAATTGGTAAAATAATACTCAGAACCATCACACTTTCAATATTCCCAAGATGTTTTTGTATTTCCCGATTCATTTAAGTGAGAGGTGAATGCAAGCTTACATTCCAAGTTCTAATTGAGGTAAGACACTCTTTACAATAATAAATTGAATCTAGTTTACCAGGTTTGAGGTTTGAGGGATAATAGGCTAAGAGAGCAAGCTTAACTGTCATGCACCTTAGATTTGATAGTTGGTGGAGTCAAGTTTCTAAACATAGGCTTGATGATCTAATTTCTAATTTGGCTTGGGAATGAATAAATAACTTCATGGGGGTCAACCCCATTCTCATGTTTAACCCAAGGTAAGCTTGGGTTAATCACCAACAAGTCATACTTAGGATTAATATGCAAGAAGGGCATCATTCAAACAACTTATGGAAAGTGACCTACACATCATTCCAAGTTTGATTTTATTTCCTTTAAACTTTATTACATGTTGGAGGATTTAAGTGATCAATATCTTAGCAAGAATATGAATATTAGGGGAAGATTAAGATCATGATTCAAGCTTTTGAATTCTTGCAAGCTATGTTAGAGCCATTATTGAGTTGAAGGACCTACTCAAGTAAATCTTCCATCCTAGGTCAAGCTAAGTTGGGTACTAGTTAAGTGCATCCCAAAGATCACACTCCCAGCTTTGGATTGGCCCAAGCTTGGCTTGGATTAGCCATTATCAAGCATAAACCAAGCTTGACAAAGGGAAACTTTCATAGTTGGTGCTTTCTCAATTTTCGCCTCCTATGACCCGAGGTAGGTAGGTTGTTTTAGGAGTTGGTGCCTCTAAGGAAGCTGTAGAGATTGATGTTAAAAACTTGTGTCAAATTTGGTGGCTTGAGGTGGACTTTGGTGGTTGTAATTGCTAAAGTAGCAAATGGTAGCCGGTAAGGAGTCGAGAGAGGAAAGGGGGGGAAGAAATAGAGATTTAGGGGTTGATAGGGTTGAAGAGTGTAAGAGGATTATTCTTGGAGGTGAAAGGGTTCAAATATACCCTTTTGGAGGCTTCAAAGGTGTTGAATTGGCCAATTGGTGAATGGCCAGTGGCTAAGATTAGGTACCTCCATGGATGGTGAGATCTGAATCTTAGAATTAATGCTTAGGAAGCGGGGGAAAGTATTTTAAGGATATTGGGGGTGATTAAGGTGGTCATAATGGTGCCCCCAATGCATTAAAAGTAGGCAAAAATGGGACTCGAAGTGCTTTGTTGGCGAACGAAATGTGGTTAGCATTAGGTCTAAAAAGTAATGTTTCATGGGATAATTTAGTATATAATTGTTGCTTTGGATAATTATAAATTGGGAAATCTTATAATTAAAAATTCCCTAGTTTTTTAAAAATCATATTATTAAAATATTTTTCATAAATATTTAGTAAAATATTAAAATAAATAATAATTATTTAAATGTTAAATTATTTTGATTTTTTGTGAAAATTTGTACTTTTTGCGTAATTGGTGATTTCTTATTAATTTATATAATTTTTAAATTCAAAAATTAAAATAAAACAAAATATTTGGCAAAATATGAAAATTCTAATATTTCTTACTCATCATATTAATTTTAGCTTACTAACAATTTTCATGCTTTTTGGAGTTCAATTGAAGAAAAAATGAAAGTTAAAATAAATCCACTTTAGAAATATGTAATTGGAATTTGATCGGAATCATCGTATCTGCTAAAAATAGATATATATGTGTTGTCTTATGGCATATAATATAGATCGTTGGATTAAACTTAATGGTTTGTTATCAAACGAATCACATGAATTGGATCTATCATCGAATCAATACTTTAGATTTAATTGTCCATATTTTGCTCATCTTATAATTGTATTATAGTAACGACTCAAGTCGTTACCATTTAAATTAGGACTAATCTGACTTAAAAAGCAGAACCTCGGGCGATTTCAAAATTTGGGCAAATTAAAAATATCGTTAGATAGAGTATATTTTTGTGATCATAATGTCAATGTTTCGGAGCAATCCGAACAGCGCATGCTTCTGAATTTATTTCTAAACTATTTAAATTTAGTAAATTGGGATAATTGAATACAAATCCAAAATTTAACAATTTTGTTGTCGTTGAATTAATAATATTATAAAAATGCTACATAAAAAGTTTCGTCAATTTTAGAGCTTAATATTGATCATAATTAATTTTTGAAATTTTTATTTTTAGAAATTAATAAAAAATTGCTCCAAATTGAAAAATTTTGACGCCTGTGTTCGTCTCATCAATATACACATCCTTATCGTTTTATTATTTTTTGGAAATAATAGAAAATTATTATTACTTTATTCAAAATAAATTATTTTATTATTCATCAAATATTTTACTTTTTATCATATTAATGCATCATTCATTCAAATTATTTCTCTTTTTTGCAAATTTTTATTTATCATTTTTATTCAATCATTTTCTTTCATTTAATATATCTATA
This sequence comes from Gastrodia elata, assembly GCA_016760335.1. Taxonomy (NCBI): domain Eukaryota; kingdom Viridiplantae; phylum Streptophyta; class Magnoliopsida; order Asparagales; family Orchidaceae; genus Gastrodia; species Gastrodia elata. The sequence continues at coordinate 24,282,817 of CM028677.1, forward strand.
TATATATTAATATTTATAATAACAAAATTTATTTTTTTAATATATACAAATAAATAAATAATATTATTACTAATATTATTATTTATATTTTACTAAAATAAATTGCATGATTATTCGTCTCATATATAATAAATATCCTTTTGTTTTATTGTAGTTTTCATATAAGTATTTTATAACAATAATTATTGTTATTAAATAAATTAACTATTAAGCTTTGGAGTAATTGTTTATCAAGTACAAATTCATGCAGATACTTAACTTTTGGACTTTTTGATTCGCGCACTAAGAAAATGTATGAGATGTCTTTTAATACTCTTATTTAAATATGTTTTTAAGCTTAGCATTGCGCAAATTTGATAAAAAAATGCTTTTATGCTCACATAAAATGATATATAAAAAGTTTGGATAACTGAGTAGCACGTGTTCACTATTTATCTATTTTTAGTCTGATCTGATAACTGCTAGGACGGGGATGTCTGACATTTGGAGGCATACGAAGCCTATACTGATAACCCATTGAGGGACGTATAGAGAAAATTTGGGATATCTAACACAAAATAGAAACCATATTTTTCTCGATTTTGTATTTGCCCAACAAAATCACATATTTGCGTCAGATATCGAACGCTAAAATTTTATATTTATTTCTGTAACTGTAATTATTTTATGTTAAAGTTTCTATACAATTGAAATAGGTTTGCAAGAATAAATTTGTATAGCTTTTTATTTTATGTCAAATTATTGATTATTTTGTTTATTATTTAATAATTGTAAAGTTGACTTCTATCACTACTTAGTTTCACAACTGACTGGCATTTAAATCCCTACACTTTTGAAATGTGCTCAGATCAGTAGTGCATCATAGAGGAAAAGACGTTAAGGATCAAGCAGTGCTGATACTGCTACCTGTTGATTTATTGCTTTTTAGTCATTTTAAAATTTGTAATTTTTTTGTTTTATTTAAATTTTTGTAATAAAAAATTTGTGATATTTATGAATTAATGAATAAATTAGTTATGTTTGATGCCTACATATTTTATCTTTTAAATCATTCAATATAATCTTGCGGTTATGAGATTACCCAAAACCGGTGCTGGATTAGCTCCCGCTAACCCAGTATCGGGACACCACACCGACGATTTGGGATTTTCATGAATTCACAAAACAAATCTGTTGTCGATCTCGCGTGGATTTGAAAACAAAGATTGGGTCCACCATCTTGGATTTAGATCTGACGGATCAAATTCGGATCCAATGGCCAAATTTCGATCTGCCACTCAGTTAACGCAGATTAGATAATCAGAACTCAATATGACAATTAAGATACATATTTGAACCCGATAGCGATCCGTTATTATAGCAACATGTAAATTTAAGAGTTAATTTATTTTGGCAACAATTCTTCTAATTCCTTACATTATGCATCTATGAAATTCTTGTGATGAGATATACACAATTGACCCGTCAATTTGAAGAAGAATAATCTAAAATGACCACCTAACATGAGAACTTAATTAACTTCAAAATAACTCTTAATGTCCCCTAAATAGTCATGCATTAAATTCAACTCTTATGAAACTTAGTTCTACACCTTTAAATACCCCAATCACCCTTCCTCTCATCAGAGCTTTTAAGCTATCTAAGCAAACAAACGTAAGGACTCGATTCTGCCTAGTTACCTCCTATCACCCTAGAATGGCTGTGTTGAAGACCCCGCAAGAAGATGAGAGCAAGCAGTGCCCGGGGGAAAAGAAGGTCGCCCTATGGGCTAGCAGTGTTCCCTTCTATGGTCAAGCAAGGAACTCGTGTTAGCCACCTCTTTTTATACAAAAAATTGTAACTCATCAAAAACTTTTTTCACACACTGTTGCTTGATTTATATATATGTACATTCTCTAAAAAAATATATTCAAAAAATTCATTTAAAAACCCAAATGAAGAGCAAGTGATTTGTATAGTTATATGAATAACTTATTTTTCATGTGATATATATTATATTAAAAAAATGATATATTTACACAAGAATATACATTAAAAAATATTCAAAATTAATAGAAAATTTTCTTATTTTTTAATTTTTATATATATGTCATACAAAAATGTAATAATTTACTTACACATTGAATCAACATATCATTTATATATTTTAATGTATAATAATATGTAAGTGTAGCAATAATCGTTATATTAATAGAACTCAGATACCAAAATATGTGGTACTGTAGCATTCTTCAAGAAAAAAAATAATTTAGAAGAAAAATACTATGATGCCAAGAAATAAACTAAATTGTTTGAAAATAAAATAAAATTATATTCCTCTTTCTTGATCAAATAGACCATATTTATTTTTTAATATATTTTAAATTATTTATTATACACATTAGGGTTGCTTTGGTTGTTTTTTTGTCCCGTGTAATTTCTGCTCATTTGCTTGTTTTGTATGGAGCGGAGTTCATCTTTGGGCTCTTTTATCAATTGAGACGAATGCGGGTTTTCCAGTGGATTTTATTTAATATCCTATTTTATTAATTTATTCTTTGTAAAGAATTTAAGTTTCATTATTTAAGTTAGAGAAATGTTTAATTTGGCACTTAAAAATATCTATCCAATAAGATTTGAATATATAATTCAATACAAATTTTAAAAATAATATTTTAATATAAATAAATAAACACTAATAAAATAAAATCCAAATCTAATTGAATGAGTATTTTGGGTGTCACGTCACCGAATCTAAATAACTTTTCTGTTTAATTTCATCATATTTTTAGATCTTTAATTAAAATTTTATGATCACATATTTATTTTATATTTAAATTTTATCAAACTAAGAAAATAAATTGATTTAAACTTTATCATTAATAAGATTTAATAGAGATAAATATATAATTAATAATTTAAATTTTTAAACTTTTATTAACTATTAGATACTTGTATTAGGGATTATTTATATTTATACTATTAATCACTAATTAAAATAAATTTATATATATATTATATAAAAGAAAGCTGTTAAATTGATCATTAAAAGTTTTAAATTTAGTGTTAAATTGATCTTAATTGATATTTATTTATCAAAATTATGATTACAAAATTATTAAAAATAGTTTTCTATATAAAAAATAATATATGAAATTATTATGATGTGCATATAATAATATAGTAAAATTCTACGAATGTTATTTTTATGAGTATTATTATATGGTTCTTAAATATTTTTTAAAAATATAGATGATTAAGATTTTAAGAATTAAGTGAAATAAAAAAAATATTTTTAAATTTATTTTAAATCTTAAATTCTAATTATCTATAATTTTAGAAAATATTTAGTAGCTATGTTACATTTTTCAATTTTTATATGGGGAGGCAAAGAGAGCGAGAGTCAAACGGGCGAAGCTTCCGAAGACAGTGAAGAGCAGGGAGTCCACGCGCACCGGGAAGAAAGCCCAAAACGTTATTCGCTTTTACCTTTTTATAATAAAAAATTCAGTTAATTTCGCGAAACATTTTTAGCTGCGAAACGTTGGAGATCGAAAGTCTCAGTCAGAAGGAAAGCGGCGCTTCAGTTTTTTTGCTCCGATTTTAGGGGGTTTTATTGCTCTTTATTTAGACAGGAGTTAGGGCATCGGATGATTGGAGGATGGAGAGACGGTCCTCCCGTTCCTGTTCAGTCCGGTCATCTTCAAAGAAAAGTTCCGACCTGCTTAATATTATCAAGGTGCTCATCTTTTCACCACTCGATTCTTGTTCCTACTTTTTGTTGAGTCCCGGAATAGGATAGCTAATTTTCTTATGCACTCTGTCAGAACGACAAAAAGAGTTTAGTGTTTATAGAAAAAAGGCTTTCTTGTTGCTTAGCTGAAGATGCCTCTTCTTAATTTGAAAGTGGGCTTCTGATTCTATATGCGCGATAGGTGAGACTTCTATTGTATTTGATATTCGATATTGAAGTCAAGGATAGATCCTTAATACGTATCTGCCTATTCAATTTTTGAAGGAAGATAAGCCATTGATTATTGATGAGAATTGCTCTTCATATGTTACTCTATTTTTCATGAACTGTGAACGATGCATTCTAATTATTTTTGGGTATTGCATGCCAAGGTTGATGGGGATGTCTCTCTCAGAGCTCACTCATGCTTTTATTTTTAGCTTAGAAATAGAGTTGAAGAATGTTACATTATAGAGTTGTTTGTTTGGCTCAGGTTTTAAGTTTATACATCTAATGAATATTTGGATATCACATTCGTGATACTTTTACTATAAACAATCAGCTTGTACATATTATCTTCATTCTTGAAGTTCGTTTGGAAGATGGTGCTCCTCTTTGATACAGAACAACACAGGCCTATCACAATCACAATCTTGAGCCCACTTTGGATAACAATCATCAGATTGGAGACTTGATGAACTCACACTTGAAATACTACCCATTAGAGTGTTGTTTGGGAGAGATTGCTCTCCTCCTTTCCATTTTTCTAACATTTTAAATTGTGTCTATTATTGTGTTTCTTTTTGAATCTGCACTACATTTTATTTTTTTGGCTATTTGTACGTGTATGTTTTGTTGTATGGATCATTTAAGTGCTGATATGGAATGAATTGCTAGAGTTCTTTTCTTATTTGATTGTGTGAAGCATCTGATGAGGCTTGTGTAGATGCCCATCTTCTTGATTAGACTTGCATAGATGTATATTTAATTCGGCAATCTTTTTCATCCACGTCTCCTTCATTTAGCCAACCCTTTCATCTTTATCCTTACTTTGCTAGCCACTTTCCTCCACTGCCATCATTGCCGTTTACTTCTCCAAGGTCCCTTCATTTGGCCCTCCATGGCACTGCACTGCCACCATCCACCTCTATTTCTTCAGAAGCATCCTAGCTGGCGACCAACTTCTTTCCCATCTTCTCACACATGGTCACCACTCAAAACCCAACTCCACCATTTTACCACAAATGCCATGAACTCTTAACCTTCTTTACTATGTTTTAGCATCACTACCCAATCCCTGCCCTCTCAACAACACCAAATAACTGACCTTTAACCATGCACTTCATTACATATGTAGTCTATCACTTTTCCTTTTTCTTTTTAAAATGTAACTACCTTAACAATCCTCTTTTCTGTTGTGTCCACTTTTCACTCACCATTATGTTTGTAAAAACATCCTCTCATATGCTGAGCACCTCAGCCACTCTACTTCTAAACAATTTCCTACAAAAACCCTTCATTTTTCTTTGCAATTGGCTGAATAATTTCACTTTATAATTATTCTCTTAACAATTGTCACTAATCTCACTCTTTTCTTACAGTACTCACAGCCAACCCATTAGCTTGTTTCTTATTCTTTATATCCTTAAACTCTCTCACTATTTAATAAAGCACAATCAACAAAACAGTTAATCATCTTCCACCCTATGATCTTTATAACTCTTCCAATTATCTTTAGCATGGTGGGTGGTGATATGCAATGTTTGACATGCAAAAAATTTATCAACATTTTTTGATTCCCTTTTTTCATCATCAACCTCATGAACACCACTTACTTTTGGAATCTCACCGTTCTTCCCTTTAAATCAACAGCCATAAACTCTCAATGCGGGTCATATTCACATGATTAGATTTGATGATATCTATAATAGGATATGGTCTCTAACTTTAGCCATGACAATGGTAGTATATATTTCTTTTTGCTTTTTTGATTAATCATTGTGTTATAACGTCTTGACACAATGAATATAGGTGCAGCTGATAGGGAATGTAATTGTTAGGCTGCGAAGCAGACGAATTGAATGTGAGGCTCTTGGAGCCGGACCACGGAACGAAGGCCACCCAGAGGGTAGGCGAAGGCTGCGTAGGCATTTTTAGAAAGGCAGAACTGATCCTGCTTTTCAAAAAAGAGAGATGCTAGTCAAAGTGAAAGTATTTCTTTTAGTTTCTAAACTCAAAGGCTAAGTGAGATGAGAGGAGAAGGTAGGAGAGAGTGAGCCGCCAAGTATCTTAGTCATTTATCGAGAACTAAACTATCCGGAGGCGTCGAGGTAACTGACTATACTATACGCTAATTCACGTGCAGGCATACTCTTTCTGTTTCACAGCCTTTATTTAGGGACATCCGGAGGGTGTATTCGACTAGCGTCTTAGAATCTAGTCCCGCGGAAAAATCTTTCGCTTTTGCGAACTAAAGAAAAAAGAAATTTCGAAGTCTTTTTTGTCGTTCAGCAACATCTACCCTCCGCGTGGCCTTCGACCCAACGTCCATATAATCTCTCTATTCTATTTAGATAAGCTCAAAAAGCATACCCCGCAGCAGGCTCCGATCAATATCATATTCTCATGCTGGCAATAAATTGATTAAATTGGGAAAAATATATTCGTGCCATTCAACCTCCTACTATTCAGTCAGTTCAAGCTTCGGACTCCGGGAATCTAGATTGATTTTCTTCTCTTCCGCTACGCGGCCTGCTTTCCTTCGTTTGATATTGTCACTCTCTATTAATATTCATTCGAACTCAGCTTTACCAATAGCATCTCTAACTTCAATGTCACCTTTTGGAGTCACTTTTTGGCTCATAAGGATAGCATAATTGCTGTTCTTGCTGTTCCTTTGAAGTTTGTCCGTGGTCGGCTGGTACGCTACAGGGCAACCGATATCATTTACGCTACTACGCTCCGCTCGTGCTCGAAGCACCCAAGCCCAAGCCAATAATCACGTATACATTCTCCTATCTTGAAATCTATTTCAGACCATGAAACCTACCCAGGAACCCAACCTTCCCCTAACCATCCTTGCCTTAGACCATTCAACCTAGAGTCTATTTCATTTCTAGATCTCTCATATATCTATGAATCTCGTATCTATATCTATTCTAGGGTTCCCTCTTTTTAGATTGACCAGGAGTTTATGGTACCCCATTTTTGCTTGTACCCCAAGCCAAACTAGTCTGAATTTTTTTTCCTGGTAGGGTAGGATCTAGCAGACTTCTTGAGATTAGGTGGTTGTGGGTATCGCACTTTAGTGAATTTTAAGAAAACGATGTCGAAACAGGCACCGGAAAGATTAACTTCTGACTTTTCATTTGAAAGTGAAAGAGTAATCTGTAATCTCTCGGAACCTTCTTCTGATATCGTTTTCCCTCAAGGCAAGAAGCAAGCGGATTGCGGCTCTACGCTTTAAAAAAAGGATGTACGTTTTTTGGGATGTTCATGTCCTTCGCTCGCTCCTGGTGTGGTATGGAATTAGACCAGGGAATAGAAGAAAGAGGCCGCGCAGCGGATAAGAAATGCACTTCTATGAAAGATAAAAAAGGCATTACGATTACGAGGGGGCGGGCAACTCAAGTCAAGGTAGGGGCTTGAAGGCTAAGGAAGCGTTTATCTATGATTTCAAGTGGAAGAGCTCAGCTCCTGGGGGAGGGTAAGCAACAAGGGGGCCTTTTCAGATGGTTTAGAAAATCCCGAGAAACTGAGGGCAATGTAATAGAAGAAGCAGACTTCGAGCATTCAAATTAGTGAAGTTCTTGTATAAATCTTTCAAGATCATTTGGTGAATTCATTCGAAAATTATCTTCTTGCAGGAAAAACTTTGCAAACTGGTTTTTGCTAATCTAGATCCTACCCTACCGGCTTTCCTTACTTTTTAATATTAATAGAGCGAAGGCCACCCGGTAGGGTGAAATCTATTGGAGATTGAGACGTCGGGCTTTTCATTTGAAAATTGAGGTCCATTATCAGTCACGACTATGTAGGGTAGTTCAAATCTGGTGAAGATGCTCTCGCAGACAAAGCTCTTTATGCTTTTGGCTTCCCCGGACTTATTCGGAGCCGCAGGCCTATTCCTCAAAATCAAATAAAAGGCTTCTTTCTCAGTGAGTGAAGACCGGGAAAGAACTGCATTCTCAGCTTGGAGTTAGGTCGGAATCGATTTCATCACAGGAAAGATCCGTCTCCCCCATAAACTTTCCCCTCAAAGGAGTCAGAGTTTAAGTTCAGCCAAAGTCAAGATATTGAGGTTAGACAAGGCGTAGATGAATGGTACGACGAAGATAAAGTGAGAGTCTAACAGTTCGAAGAGAATAGTAGGCTGCCCACTCAGCAAATTTAGTAACGATGAGTTTCTTTCTGCTTCGCAGCCTCTCGTCTCTGAATTAATCTGCTTCGCAGCCTCTCGTCTCTGAATTAATCTGCTTCACAGCCTCGTCTCACTCCCTAGTGGGAGCCCTTCGCTCTAACGAGCTCACAATGAAATGAATTCATTCTTGCTTTTATTTTAGTATTATCTTCTATTCAAGTCTTCTTATAATCAAAGTCAGAATTTCTTAAGTTCATAAGTCAGATCGGCTAGCAACTCTCTCTCTAGAACCCTGCAGCCGAAGAATTTAGAAGGCCCTCCGCTTCCACTTTTTGTTTTTGCTTTCCGGCCGGGTGTGAGAAAAGACTAGATCGGGCCAGGACCAGGTTATAAAAAACTAAAAAGAAAAAACTTAGAACTCCCGGCACTCAATGGCCACTCCACGTCCTTGAACCTTCTTTCTTTGAATTTGAAGTAGCTTTAACTAGTTCGGAGTTAGGCCACCCTACCGGCTTTTACGCCTCTGTTAACAGCCACAGCATCCGTCGGCAGTCATCAGCAGCAAGGCAAGTTTCTGATCTTCTTATTCCTCACAGCAGCTGTTCGGCCAACCTCCTATGCAACAAGAGAAGTGAGAACTCGGGAAAGTCCCGCCAAAGCAAAGAAAAAGAGTGATGTAGGGTCCCAACTCATACTATATGAAAGGAATGAAAAGAAATGTTAGATAGTAAAAGGCTTCTAATTTACTATATCTATTTCCATGGAATCAATCTAGCTGAGGAATTGAACAATCCTTCCTCATTTAGATTTCTCATCTCTTGAAGAGCGTCGAAGAGCTGGCCAAATTGCTGACTTTGTTTTACGAGAAACATAATAATGTAACGGAAGAAGAAAAGAATTTTAAAAACTTGGTGGGATGGGAAAAGAGGGGCTACAAATTACATAGCATACACTTATGATATGAAGAAAGACCTCCATACCAAAAAGCTCTTCACATTTCCTATCAGTCAATCTTTATTTGAAAAAAACTCGAATAACTGGAAGCCCGCCCATCTTTACTATTCCTCAAAAGAGCTTTGGGGGATTAAGTAGGGCCAGTCAGAGCTAGTAAACTTCGCTCGAGCGGTGAAGTTGATCACCGACAACACAGACTCTTCATTCCTGACCGAATAAAGAATTCTCCGGATCACCAGCTTGGCGAAAAAGCTTTGTCATGAGGCAATCTGCAATGCCTTCCAATTTATTCAATTCAAAGAAAAGAAAGACATAGTGGGAGAGTGCATCATACCAGAAATTGGTATGGTTGCAATCACTTCATTAATAAGCAAACACGCTATAAAATGACTAAGCCAATACTGTGGATGACAAAAAGGAATGGTTGTCGCTGCATGGAAGAAAGATTGCTTTATTGCTTTGTGACTTCAATGCTCCAAAAAGACAAGAGATATCGGCTTGTTCTCACGCTTTCCAGTAGATTATGAGACGCTAATCAAATCCACCCATAGGGTAGAAATCTATCTCAAGAGTTAGATGCTAGTCGAATCCAAACGGAGGGTAGGATCTATACTTTGAGCTGATAAGTGAATCAGTGGATTTACGTAACTTGATGCATTGGTGCATTATCCAAGAAGGTGGTGACTCTTGGTTATTTGGGCTGTTAACATGTACTTAAAGGCAGGCAAATGTATTATGCTTGTTCTGTAGATGTGACTATATGTGGATCATCTCTCATTTAATGCACAGTTTCAATTTGGTTCTAAATTTTGAGAGGTGGCATTAAGATTATCATGAATTTAAAATAATAATAACTCTGTATATATGGCCAAAGACCTTGTTTATTATTTTTAAGTTACTAAACTCATCTTATAAATGATCCCAATATGATAAAGGCATGTAGTTTTCCTTGATTTTTTCTTTCATCTTTAGTCAAGGTTTGTTATGTTCTCTTTTAAATTTGCTAAACTCATCTTATTAAATGATCTCAATATGATAAATACATGTATTTTTCCTTGATTATTTCTTTCATCTTCCACCAGGAATTGTTGTTGTTTTTTTTCGATCTGTCTTGTTGTTTTTAATTCCCAACAAATAGCTCTCAAGATTCACGTTGAAAAATGCAACTTGTCACTCATGTGGCAATGTTTTTCACTTGGAAAATTGTATGTATTCATCAATCAAGTATAGAAAAGTTTGGAGTAATGCAAGTAATATGATTATTCTAATTGATTTAAGTAAATGAATATAAGAATAATTAATATAATTAATTATATCATCATAATCACCTAATAAAATTATATATGCATATAGACATACCAATTTAAGTAACCTTAAACTCAAAGCCATTTGGTGCAAGCTTAAGTAGGCTTAGGCTTATCTAAGTTATGCTGCAAAACAAATTGTTTGGGGCTTAAGTTAAGCTAAACTAGCTGGGAACTAAATATCGGGATAAGAATTAGGAGTTCTTATGATCTTTAGAGTAGGCTATCTTTTGCAATTATTAGGCTTTTGGAAAAAAAAAATAAAGAGATAAGAAAAAGGAAAGAAAGAAAGATTTGCATTAATGTTGAATAGGAAGAGTTTGCGAAATTTATTCTTTAATAATCCCTTTAGATTTTAAGTAGAAGAAAATGAATTATAAATCTGTTAAAACAAGTTATTAATCTAAAAATTCAGTAACTATTTGCAATTTTAGATGATTTTAGAACTCACAAACTAAAAATTATAAGAATTCAAATTGTTTTTACTTTGATTTTTTATCAACTTTCTAATTCTTAAATAAACTGGTCTCAAAATATGAGAGGAGGAACTAATTCGTACAATTGAAAGGTGTTATGATAATAAAGCAAATTCAAGCTTCAAGCTGGAACAAAAGGGAAGCATTTTTCCTGAAAATTTTTGTGGCTTTTGCTTCGTGCACAAACAAACAATTTATTCAAGAGAAACAAATTGGTGAGGAGAAATTTTCTTACCATGACAAAATAAGCACCCTATTTATAAATTTTTAGGGTTACGTATTGAAAAACCACTATACCAGATTTAAGAAATAATGGCCACAACGATAAAGGAAAGTGCAAGCAATTATGGGGGATAATCTGCAAACCAGTAACTGCTTGTGTCTATGAGTATTGATAATTGAATCTTGTTTAGCTGGAAAGAAGAAAGCAGAAGTGAAAGTATGCAGTAGAGCGAGTCACACCCTCGTCTAAAGCGAGCATAGGATCAAACTCGAAATGTGCCCAGAAATTGTGGCTGTAGAGGGATCCTTATGATAAAAACATAAAATAAAAAATTCTCAATATTTTTGATAGTATCTGCAATGGGCCTAGACATGAATTTCTCATGATGCTGAATTAGAATACCCAAGACTTAAAACAAATAGTTAAATTTTTGTGAATTTGTCATAAAGAAAAAGCATCTTTTTTGTTTATGACTATTAATCTACAGTAATTGCTAGAAAATTAAAAAAGGTCAAGTTTTCTTTCTGTATAGCTATTTCAATTTCAACCGCATCAGTTTATAAGTATCTTCACTTGTGTTGAGCTTGAGTGTTATGATGTCATTAGGTTTTGTATCTGATGATAGCATGAGTACCTTTACAAATTACTTTTGTATGACCGATGCTGCATCGAGTCTGAGGTGCCTTTTTATTATTTTTTCTCTGTAACTTGGACATATGAAGGTATTTGCTTTTCCTTAATTGCTGTAGTTCTCTCCATATCCATATGATTTTCCATTTACTTAGTTCACCGTTAGTGGCATTATGCATGGAGTATCAAAATTCATTAACATATATTAAGATTCCGAAAGAGTTGAGGATTTCCATGATACTTATCCTTAAGAACAAAGGCTGCATGCTGGATTGTATAGACTATTGAGGAATTGTGTTAATGAGCTATACATTGAAACTTATAAAGAGAGTGATTAAACACACCACAATGAGATACTAGTACTTTATAGAATTAAATTGGTTTTTTGCCATATAGATCAACTATAGGAGCCTTACATATTCTTAGAGATTTGATAGAGAAATTTAAGAAGAAAAGATCTTTAATTAATAATATTTATCAATTTAGGAAAGGCTTATGATAAAGTACAGGAATTTTTTTTGTTAAGTATTGGAAAGAAAATAGATTTGTGCTGCTTATATTGAAGCTATTTAAGATGGTGTATTAGAGAAATCTCATGTGTTATAACACAATGTGGTTTATCAAACAATGTTCTTATTTTAATCAAATCATATCAAGGTTTTCATTTTTCTGGTACTTTTTTGCATTAATTCTGAACTTGTTGAACACATTCTATAAGAGGTGCTTTGGTGCGTGCAATTTGCAAATGACATTCTTCTTATCAATATAACTAAAGAAGGGATCAAAGAAAAACTCAAGATGTAGAGAATTATTTTAGAATGCAACAAATTTTACTGTGATAGATCTATAACCAAATATGAAATGTTCGTTTAATAATAATAGGTGTTATAATATTGATTGATGATATAATAATTGAAGACCATGTTATTAAGAAGAGTAAGATTCAAATATCTCGGTTCATCCATACAAGTAATTGCGAAATAGAGGGTGATGCATTTAACATGATCAAAGTTGGTTTGATGAACTGGATGAGCACTTCTATGATGTTGCGGGATCAAAAAAATCCTACTTTAACCTAAAGAAAAGCTGTATAGAATTGTTGTAAAGCTAGCAATGTTGTGTGAACTTGAGTGGTGGCATATAAAAACATATTGATGAATTATGTGTTGCAGAGGTGAGAATGCTAAGATTAATCAGTGGATATGTATGAAAGGATGTGGTGAGAAATAAATTCAGTCATAGTAAGGTTGGAGTGGGTTTAATTGATGATAAACTTAAAGAAAGTCATTTTAGATGATTTGAGTATATTAAGTTTAAATTGTTTAATGCCCCGGTTAGGTTAGTTGATTTTATGTATTTAATTCTTATTAAAAGAGGAAAATGAAGATAAAAATAACATGACAAGATTATTAGGAGTGATATTATGTACTTGAGCTTACGGTGCATTTATCACTTGATCATGCACGTTGGAGTTAAAGAGGCTATTGTTGACTTCACTTAGCGGACTAAGGCTTTGTGTTTCTATCATTGTTTTATTTATGCAACAAACTATTAGGACTAATCTTACATGCTTAGAGTTTAGCGAGGGTTATTTGATTGGGAATAGAGGAGACAATATACATGCAGCTGATCACACTTAATGGGACTAAGCTTTGGTGCTGGTGTTTAGGGTTTACAAAAATAGATGGAGGAGTGTAAGCTTTTTTGCATCATGCAGATAGTACTATGGGATAACGAGGTAAATGTAGTAATTAGGTTTGGGTTCGCACTTCTTTATTCAGATTTTCTTGGTGATATGGTGATGGTTATTCCTATTTCAGTTTTTCTTTCAAGATTGCTTTTTCCAATTTTGGTGAGGTTGTTGTGATTTTATTTAAAGAGGATTTGGTGTTGTCTATTGCTTCTTTTATTTATTTAGGCAATTTTTATCCATACAATTTATAGTGAATTTTTCTCGTCTTATCATCCAATGCCAATGGTGATCATTTTTAATTGAACCACGTACATATTTCAAAATTTTGATGGAGAAGTTTAGAGAAAGAAAAAAAGCTCTTTGAAGAGTTTTCCTTGTATCATTAATTTTTTGTAGATCATAAAAAAGCTTATGATAGAATACTAAGAGATGCTCTTTGGAGAAATTTGGAGAGAAAAGGGATTTGCATTGCATATATTGATGTTATTAGAGACATGTGTAATGGGATAATAAAATGTGTTTGATTGCAAGGTGGCTTGTATAATAGTTTTCCAATTACTATTGGATTACATCATGATTTATCTATGAGCCCATATATTTTTGCTTTAATTTTGGATGTTCTTATTGAGCACATTCAAGAGGAAGTTTCTTAGTGCATGTTATTTGGAGATGATATTCTATTATTTGATAAGACTAGAGATGGAGTTAAAGCAAGCCTTGAGTTGTGGAGGACTGCTTTAGAATGTAAATGTTTTTGTCTTAGTTGATCTAAAATTGAATATATGGAGTGCAAGTTCAATTGTATTAGAAACCCAAATCTCGATGATTTAACTGCTGAGAATCATGTGATTAAAAAGAGCAAGAGGTTCAAATATTTTGGTTCAATTACTCAAAATAATGGTGAAATATAGAGCTATGTGATTATTAGGATCCAAGTTAGTTGGATGAAATGGAGGAGTGATTATGGACTGTTGTGTGGTTGAAAAATCCCACTCGAAATTAAATGAAGCTTTTTTAGTGCAGCTATACGATCAACTATGTGCTCAGCTATGTTATACGGGTTGAATGTTGGCCAACTAAGAAGGAATTTACCAATTAAAGTAATTGTTATAGATATGAAGATGCTTAGGTGGATGAGTGGGTACACTCGTAAGGATAGAATGAGAAATGAGTTTATCCGTAGCAAGGTTGGAGTTGTTCCACTGGTGGATAAGATCAGAGATTACCGCCTTAGATGGTTCAGGCATGTTAAGCGTAGACTGTTTTAATGCCCGTATTAGAAAAGTTGAGTTTATGAATTCTGCCCATATTAAAAGGGGAAGAGGAAGACCAAAAAAGATGTGCATAAAAACCATTAGAAAGAATCATGTCTATTTGGAACTTATGGTGGGACTTCTATTTGATCGTGCACAATGGAAATAAAGGATTCATGTAGCCTATCTCACCTAGTGGGATTTAGGGTTGTTGTTGTTGCTGTATGATGCTTATTTTATATTTTCTATATTATCTGATCAATTTTCACTCAAACGAGAATTGATGAGCGCTATAGCCATAACAATTTTGCTTAAAACTCAATGCTGACCTGATAATCGCTCAAATTTTAATCAACTTGAAGTTGATATAGGCTAACTTAAAAATAACTCGAGAAATAAGTTTTGTTCAATTCATAATATTTACATATATTTATAGGTATGCTAGTGCATAACCACAGTTTCTGGACTAACCCTTAAGCTGTATGCTAATATGTTTTATCTCAATTGCGATCCAATTTTTTTTTAGTTAACATTTCACTTCAGTTTTACTTGCGTCAACTTAAAGAAGTTTTCTGAGCATTAATTACAGTGATAAAACCATGTAATTGACTATCCAGTTGATGCCTTGGACAAATGATTTTTTTTTGTTTTTGAAATGGCTGAGGGCTGATGCCCAACTATATTAAAAAGAAAAATTAGAGAGTATCAGTACAATAAAGGAGTAGCAAATAGAAAATTGTAAAAAACTAACCTATAAACTTTAAATTAAAATGCTAATAAAAATAAAATTATACCAATTATTTGAGAGTTTGGATTCAGCGTTCCAAGAAGAAGTTTGGTGGAACTTGTGACCCTTCTGCATTCAATGAGTATATGTTCAGATTGACTATAAGACTAAATGGAAAAGTCGCCCGATAAAAGAATGTGGCCCCAATATCATTTTTTATCCATCTCAGTCCCATTTTTAATTAAAACAAGAAATCCGAAGAGTCGATGAAAATTTGAAACTGCTTTAGAAGCGCATTAAAATACCAAAATTCAAAAAGCGTAATAATATTGCAACAAATAATAATAAAGAAATTCCTTAAAACCAACGAGCTAAAACCTTCGAGCTTTTTGAAACCTCTGATATAGATAACCAGAGGAGATCAAAATAAGCAAGCAATCCGAGAAAACAGCAGTCAAAACGCTGAGCTCTAAGAAAGAAGACAATACAGCTGGTACCAGCATACTCCTGTTCGAAAATAAAACTGAGGCCATTTCATTTTTAATAGAATCAGTTTTCTAAGTTTCCTTCTTTGAACATGCAACACCAAATATTAAGAAATGAAGGATAAAAATAATCGAGAGAGCCCAGCAGCAATTATGGAGGAAAATGGATAACAGTAAGGAGAAACTCTTCTCAGCCAACAAAAAAGTGTACTGCCATGTAATTTTCATGATTAAATGAATTTATAGTAATGCTACTCTCTGTTTGCGCTTTTCATGATTAAACAACAAGAATCTTTAGTGGCCCTTATGTAACAGGGGAGTCAAAACGGGAGCCAAACTAATTGTTTCTTCATTTATATATTTTTCTGTTGTGCCTTGTTTCTATTTGCTCCATATTTTTATTATATATCTCTTTTCTTCTTACACTTTGGTGCTTTTGAAGAGTGCCACATGTCTCCACACTTCATCAACCGACACGGGAAAGGGACAGAGCCGATTTTCAAGCAACAAAGTGAAGCATGGGTTTCACTTAATCGAGGGAAAATCAGGCCATGATATGGAAGATTATGTTGTGGCTGAATACAGATGTCAAAACGACAATGAACTGGGCTTGTTTGCTGTATTTGATGGCCATATGGGAGATGGAGTACCAAGTTATTTGAAAGACAATCTTTTCAATAATATACTCAGTGAGGTAGTCATTTTTCATTCTTAATACTATTCTTTCATTTTTTTTTCAGTTCTTACAGTAAAAACTAGGGTGCTACTATTCTTATTCAGGAAAAAAAATTTGTTATTTGCAAATTTAACATCCGTACTGTTAAAATGAACCACCGCTCTGTTGTTATAATCTGTCCATTGAGAATTTAATGAAACTGAAACATTGTAGGGAGTTTGTTGTGTTCTTAATATGTTTTGTCTTTTTAAAGATGATCCGTACTGTTAAAATGAACCACCGCTCTGTTGTTATAATCTGTCCGTTGAGAATTTAGTGAAACTGAAACATTGTAGGGAGTTTGTTGTGTTCTTAATATATTTTGTCTTTTTAAAGATGGAGGTATCAAGTGCAAGGGCTGTGGCCCTTTTGCCCAAAACTCAAAATCCACTTGAATTTTAATCCACATTCGAATAAATTATTTTTGAGTTGCAAGTCAAATTTTAAACTTGACGAATTGATTTCAAGCTCTCTTGAAATTGATTCATTTTTAATTGAGCTAGCTAACTTATATATATTTTGAGTTCGAATCAAGTTCAAATTGAGCCAAAGTCAACAACAATAATAATAACAGCACCATGCGTTAATCCCACTACCACTAGGTGGGGTAAAAAAATTTAAGTTGAGTTGAATCTAGTTTGTTCGAACTCATCTCGAAGCTATCTCTAATCAGGTATAGATCATGCAAATAAGATTGTGAATCTTTTTTAAAGTGCGGCCTTCCATCATTTATTTTTTTTTGGTAATTAACTTCTTTTCATGTAGCTAGTTAACCCAAATAATATTGTAAAGCCTTCATTGCATTGATTCATCTCTTAATCCTTGATACAGCCAACTTTCTGGACAGACCCTCATGCTGCTATAAAACTTGCTTACCAATCTACAAACAAATTTATTTTAGAAAATTCATCACAACTCGGTCCCGGTGGTTCAACTGCGGTCACAGCTATTGTTGTTGATGGCAAAGACCTGTGGATTGCAAATGTGGGAGATTCCAGAGCTGTTTTGTGTGAAAGAGGAGCAGCTAATCAGATCACTGTTGATCATGAGCCAGACACTGAACGTCGAAATATTGAAGAGCGGGGCGGTTTTGTGACACTTTTCCCCGGTGAGTATCAGTTTTTTAATACACTATCCCAATGGTTTGAGTGCAGGGGTGTAACTGGTTCAAGTTTGCTCGTGAGTTTTTTGAGCTTGGCTCGATAAAATGGCTTGTGAGATAAACTTGATGAGCTAATGAATCAGTTGGAGCCACCCTTTGGCTCGACTCGTCAGCTCATGAGCCAGCTCACTTGAAATTTACTGATACACAACATTTTCTAAATTTAAATTATTTATCTCTTCATTTATAAATGAATCAGCTAGCGGCCCATCTCATGAACTGACCTGAGCTTGTAAATTTTAGCTCAAATATAATTAATTAATTGAGCTTAAGTTCCAGCTGGATCTCTTTTCTATTATTTTCCAAAATTTCTTGGGCAGCAGTTTCTAATATGCTTTATTAAAAACAATCTTTTCCTATGATGAACTTGAAAGCAAGCTTGCAGAGGTTGCTTTTCCTACCCCTGCACACACTTTATCTAGCATTTAGCTTTATATTTTGTATCAGGGGACGTTCCTCGTGTTAATGGGCAACTCGCGGTCGCTCGTGCATTTGGTGATCAGAGCTTGAGAGCTCATTTAAGCTCCGAACCCGATGTTCGACATGTTCCTATAGATTCAACCATGAAATTTGTGATTCTCGCAAGCGACGGCCTTTGGAAGGTATGTGTCATCTGTATTTGCATCTCTTACAAATGAAGCGCGATTGTTTCACCAATCTTAGAATTCTCTTACCACAAGTTGTAGATATAAGGTGCTGTCAACTTTCATAGTGAAGAGATGATAGTGCCTTTTGGTCAAAATTGAAACACTTAATAGTTACGTTTCTCTGCTGCTCATGCCCAGGTCATCAAGAATCATGAAGCAGTGAATCTTGTGAAATCCATCAGAGATCCACAGGCTGCAGCTAAGAGATTAGCATCGGAAGCGCTAGCAAGGAGGAGCACTGATGATATTTCGTGCATTGTCATACGATTTCGATCCTGAAATGATCGAGAATTTGATGCAACAAGATTAACCAATTGATCCCTCTGCATAGTTCATACCCGAAAGCAGTCCATCATTCTTTAGCTTCTCTTCTCTTTAAATGAGGTTTTATACAATGTATTTAATTTTTGAATCATCCCAAAAAAAGAAGAAAAAAAAATCTTGCAGGTGAAAATGTAGATATTCTTAATGTATATTTGTCATAGTGGTTGGGATTTGTTTTACTTTTTTGTTTATTACAGAAATTGCATCCTTTTTATCACATAGTGTATTCTTTGGTCTGATATACTGATTTTTGTTTGTTTTTTTTTTGGGCTCAGTTAAAATAATTTATTTCTTTCGCTTTGGATAAACACTAGTAATGAATCAGAAATTAGATTCATAATTGGACCAATAATTTTCCTCTAGTAGGCTAGGCTCGATTACAAATTTGCTGTGTTTGTGAATCCTTTAGATATGTGAGGGGGATAGCTACTTGTACTCCAATATATAAGGATGTTCAATCTCTAACCTAAGGATGGCAGTTAGAACATCTCCCGCACCCCTTTAGATACTTGGGCGAGAGGCCTCATTGGGAGTTCCTCCGCTTGATATGCTCTCAATAAGTATTTTTAGTATACTAACCCTTTCTCTATTCATCACATAATAGCAAATGTGCTTGGTGATAATTAAACTAATGACATGAGATATCAAGCCCTAAGCTTCAACAATTCAGAATAATTGCTTAAGTCCTCCATAACCGCTACATCTCTAACCGATTCTCATCAGTAGTTTAAATCTCTTGTGCGCTCTATTGCCCTTGATCGAAATCGACCCCAGTTTTGCAAGGGTTAAAGTCGAATTCTTATGTTAGATCAGGAAACTTGTAACCCGACGCAAGGTCTTTGGAAATCACTTCAGATGTTTGTTTATCAATCTTTGAAACCTTCAACCTTTATGAAGTCATCTATGTGTAACACCCCATTATTAGATTAGTCAATTTAATCTAATAACAAGTATTACTGTAGTACTGGATTAGTGTAATCATCTTCCAAAATATACATGAACGTACATATGAAAAAAAAGTATAAAGTCATCATTGTGGCGACCTGCCGCTAGGTTAACATTGCTAATCCAGCATTAGATGCTCACTTCTCATGATCATATCGGGGATTAGTATAACAGTATATTTAGATATGTATAAAATATACTTTCACATTCATTGCAACATTCAAAAATATCAGAATAATAAATTCTTTACAAAAATAATAATTATTTTATAAAATTTGTTACATATTAAGCAAAAATTTAAAACTTTAAGAAAATCAAAATCTAAGTTGCTCAATCATGCATCAACTCATCTTCAAAGACTAGGGTGGATGGGACTCTAGTAAATTCGGGTTGGAGGTCGCTTCCATGCGGTTCTTCCCGTGGCTCACTAGGCGCCACCGTTGGGGTACGAGGTTGAGCCTGCCCGCGACAGCGACGTAACGGGCACTCGCGTGTAGTGGGCAGGACTGACCAGGAACAAATCGTGGTCATTGGATCCAGAATCGGATCCAATTGCCTGATCTAGCCTGTAACGCTATCCCGTGTTCGAGTTTCACATGAGATATCAAATCCTAAGTTTCAACTATTGAGTCACAGTACTATTCACACAACACCTACTACTCAATGCATAAAAATACATACTTAAAATAACAAATGTTCATCTTACATTAGTAATTTTAGAATAATCAGAAGTTCTAATACAAGGATTTTAACAAATGTAAGGAACAATTCTTGTCAAAATGCTCTGAGTCGAGCATTGTGCGATCCTCTCAACAGGTCAAACTCTTGATCGGTTAACATTGCATGACAATACATATTTCAATAAATGGTTTTATAATAATTTGGTGTTCCAAATATATTAAATAAAATAATTTTTGTTAAAATGATAAGAGAATATTTAAAATAAAATATTTAATATATATATATATATATATATATATATATATATATATATATATATATATATATATATATATATGTATATGTATATGGGAGAGAAAGATTAAAAGAATGTTTAGAAACTTAAAAAATATAAATAAAATTTTCTCAAATTTTGTATAATAATATAAAATAATTTGATAATAATTAAATTTAATTTAAATATTTTTTTTATTATTCTTAATTCATAAATATTTTGAATATTATATTAAAGTCAATTAAACATTAAGAGTGTGAGGATACATAAAAATTAGTAAAAGTATCTTAAAAATTCTTAATATAAAGATAAAAAATAATTCATTTAATAATAAATATACTTATAGATAAATAAATAATTAAATAAGTGTTATAGTCCAATTCTTAAAATTATTAATTAATTATTATTATTTATTAAAATTAATTTTAATATTTAAATATTTTAAATTATTTAAAGTAATTTTTTTTTTAAATCAAATTATTTATTATTAAAATAATTTATCAAAATATATTAACTAATTAACTATTAAAGTTCAATTTGCACTCAAAGATAAGAAATATTTAGAAATAAGAAGAAAAAAAAAATAGTATACCAAATATTTCAATTTAAGAAGTATTATATTGATGAATATTTTAAAAAATAATATTTTGTGATTAATTATCTCTTTCCTATATTTGTATTTATTTTAAATTATGTGAATTTAAGATATAAAGAAGGACTCAGATATTTGATCACAATGTAATCATCATACATGAATTAGAGAGGGTCCAACGGTCATTATCATAAAATCAGGAATAATTATAAAAAGTGTTTGCAAAATAAAGCCTTAAGATTAACTAATTTTACTAAGTGCCAAATTAAGAATGTTTTTGGTAGCACAGCTTTTGGTTTCTCATAATAAATAAGTCAGAGCATTAACGCATGCCCATCCTGCTGACAGCCATTTTATAAACAAATCTTCTTATATCACAAACTTGTGCAAGAAAAGTCTGAAGCTATAAACTTGCCAATGTTCAACAATAACCAATACTCGGATATGAGAGAACAACCATCTCATTTGCAAACTTATAGTCACATTTCATAATTAAAAATAATAATTAAAAATAAACAATAGCTAAAGTTTGATTACCTTTGCCTAAGAATATATGAGAATTACCTATATAAGTACTCATTTAAAAGTGCCAAAATATTATTAATGTCTAACACATGCAATAGCTAAATATGCAGGATCATTGTTGAAGTGTAATGCTTATCATGAAATATATTTAGATTAAAAGTTATATGAACTATTTAAGATTTATAGACATCTCACTAAAATATACACATATGTAGCAAGAGTAATATTTTCTAGATGAATGAAACTACTTTACCACTCATAGTGCCATCTATTTTAGATATTTAGAACTTTTCTAGCAACATCATTTATCTAACAATCATGTATTATCAAGAAATAATATTTAATATGACAAAATTTCAGCTGATTTTTTAAATATTTGATAAATAATTTTTGAAAAATTTCAAATTGATTTATCAATCCTAATAAAATTTTATTATTTTCAAATGCCTTTCTCACATATTCTTTATCTTTCTCCTATATTAATATATATGTGATATATAAATATATATATATATATATATATATATATATATATATATACTTGTTATTATATTATATAAACATTTATTTATTTAAAATTTAATCAAATTTTTATAATTATATATAATTCAATATGAGTGTTTGGCCCACAAAAATATATATACTTCAATAGCACTTAGCAGCACTCATCGTTAGAAAATAAGATATGCCCACTATGGCACAAAAAGATACTCCGAAGAGAGCGGTCGGAATATGCCGGCGGCGTCGGCCTCCAGCACCTCGACCACCCCCCTCTGCAGGTGGGCGTAGACCACCCAATCCCCGTTGGCCCTGACGCTGGGCATCGGCATGACGTAGCCGGCGGTCCCGGGCCACGGGAAATGATAGGACCCGAGGATGGCCTTCCCCCAGCCGAACTCCACGTCCCCCACCGGAAACCCCCTCCCGGACGACACCACCGCCGGTAGCCCCTCCTCCACGCACACCCTCGCCACCGCCGCCTCCGGCCGCCTCTCCTCCACCCAATCCACCAGCCCCCTGAAGTGCTCCCCTCTCGCCGCCCTCGACACGAACGCATGCACGATTTCCGCCAGCTCAGCCACCCCCATTCCCGCCGCCTCTTCCACCCCCAGCGAACCGTAGGGCATCGACAGCACGTTCCCGAAATAGGCCTTCATGTCGTCCAGCCTGCTCCTTCCGTCCACCACAACTGCCACGTGGCAGACCGTCCGGTTCGCTCTGGCCCGGCCCGATTGCCCGGCGATGCCGAGCATCTTCCACAGGTACGCCGCGAAAGACTCCAGCTTGGTCGCTCTGGCGGCTGCTTGCAGGCGGCTGATGTCGGCGGCGGTGATGTAGTACATGCGGTTGACGTTGTCGTAAATCGGGGGGTGGCTGTCGGCGGGGGGAGGCAGATCGGAGATTGGGACGAAGAGCTTGTCCCACTGGGACGACCCGATCTGAGAACCGGGGAGCAATCGAGGGGCCAGGATGGTCCGCCGGAATGATGGGAGAGCTGAGATTTCTTCGCCGGCAGCCGTTTCCGACCAGGCGACCAGGAACATGTTGAAGGAGTAGGCGTCCGCTATCCGGTGGTCGAAGGTGCACCCCAACACCAGCCCCCCGCACTTCATCTCCGTTACCTGATTATAAAATATCAAATAAAAAAAAAAAGGCATCTTAAATAAAGATATCTGCTAACTTTCGTTATTAAATAAAAAAATAAAAGGTACACATCTTAAATAAATATATATTAAAAAATTATGCATCTTAAATAAAATTATCTTTATTTATATTAGAGAAATGTTATTAGGAGGTGTTGACGTGCACCCAAAAAAGCTCATCCAATAATATTTGAACATAATTTCAATACAAATATTAAAAATGATATTTATATTATTTTAATATAAATAAAAAAAATTAATAAAATATACTCAAATCCTATTAATTTGAACTTTTTTATTGAGTACCACAGCAATTCTAATAAATTATTTAACTCTCAGGTATTTTCTAACTTTAAAAAACATATTTATAATCAATATTTTTTTTGTTTTAATTTTACACAATGGCCTAAAAAATATATTTATTATTAATATAAAAGAAATATGATTAAATAAATAAATAATATGATTGGATAAATAAATAAAAACTAATTAAATAAATAAATAAAAACTAATTAAATAACATGATTGGATAAATTTTTGTTAGATAGAAGATGCATTTCTGAATACTTAAAAGGGTGACCTTCCGACAAAAAGGATACCTGCACGGTGAGGACCCCGGCCTCCTTCTTGGGAACGAGCTTGTTATCGACGCTCCGGTCGGCGTCGTAGAAGTCGAGGGCAGTGAGGTCGGCGTCGGCGCTCGCCTCGACGAACTCGACCCCCCGGTTGTTGCAGAGAAGCTCAGGCTCGCCGGCTCTGTTGGCCACGACTTCGCCGGCGAAGGGGTAGTAGGCCACCAGAGTCTTCGCGAGAGAAGCCTTGAGATTCTTGACCATGGCGGGGAAGCCGGCGGAGGCAGCGGCGGAGGTCGGGAAACGGTAGCAGAAGAAGACTCCGACGTCCATCGGAGGGAGGAGGAGGTCCATGTTTGACAGGGCGAGCAAATGCTCCTGCAGAGGAAGAGCTGCAGCCACCATTTCCTTGCGCCAAACTCTAACACTGTATGTCTTCTCTCCGGCCACCATCTTTAATATATGTATGTTTAAGCTTGCTCTTACTTTTGCTGGGGATTTTTGGCTTATTTATAAGCAGTTGCAGCAGATGGATGGAGGAGAATCTTTCTTTTTTTTTTTTTTTTTTTTTTGTTTATTTTGATATTTTTGAGTGAAATTAGTGATAGTTTAATTCAGTTGCTATAAAGTGTTAATGATAGTCATGGCTAACTAATTTTAATTAGTAAAAACTTTAGGCGAGCCTGATATAAATATTGTAGATTTTTGTTTGGCTAACTAACTAATTGCAGGTAGTTTGTCTACTAATATATATTTTGGCTGTTTGTTATACCATAAACTTCTTAATTAATATAATGGGGGTTCGGTTTTTGAACTGTGACATTTAAATATTATAAATATGTAAGGTGAAAGAAGTTGAGATGGTTGATGCAATTTTAAAATGAGACAAAATATATAAATGATGTCATCTAAGTAGATTATTCATTCAATACTTTTTTTTTTTTTTTTAATTTGTTAGGATTATATGCAATAATTAAAAAACAATTATTAATCTTAAATATTTTTGAATATATATTATTGCATTTTTTTTCAAAAAATATCATTTTTTATAAAGTTAAATATCTTATATGAAGAGAAACAATTTGAATATTCATTTTAAATCCAACAACTCTTGAATGTAATTGCTTCCCTCATATTTAATTGCCGTCCATTCACAAAATCACCGAAATGAGCCAAAAACACTGCCCTAAATCTAGTTTGCATGCTTATACAAGTGCATTTGGCGCTGAGGAATGCTCCTAAGCCATGACTCAAATTGGCGTTAGAAATATTGTTCATCGGACACACGATCCACCTCGCTTGGATGGGGTATAACTAAAATAATGTTGCTTCTTCACTGTATGTGCTTTTATTTAAAACTTTGAAAAATAGCCGTTAGTTGAAAGGCCCAGCTTCGTAGCCCGTTTGGTGAGAAAAACTATAATGACAACTGCCTGCGAACTTCCATCCTTTCACCGTGGCCCATTTATTTAAGAATTTCCTTATTTCAGTCACAGCATCATTCAGAATCAGAGTAATTATAATATAAAAATATTTTAATTTCAGGAATCACAAGTTTGTTATGCAAGATTTACAAACTAAAGTAAAGTGTGCAAAATGATTAGCAGAGTATAAATAGGACTGGATTCCTGCTGAGAGGAGCACGTTGGGAAATCATGATTTCTCTCGCGATGAAGACGTATAGCTCATGATGAGATGGTTCGTTGGCCAAGACAGACTTTGATGATGAAAGGGTTTGCTGGCGAAGGGGACCAGCCAAGATGGAGCTCGCTACGCAGACGATGAGCTCCCCGAAGATTAGGAGGCTCGTCATCTGCCGGCAAAGATGGAGCCCGAGACGCAGTCGATGAGATACGGCCATGTCGGACCTGGCGTTGTAGGAGTTCTTGGTTCGCCGATGAACACGAGGTTCGCCAGCACCTTCGTTGATGAATCTTGCCAACATGACTTTAACATCCCTTAGGATATAAGAATTTGATATCAGAGAAGTGCGTGTCAAAGAAGAGTTCATTCAATTAAATTTGGATATTATTTTAATATAAATTTAAAAAATAATATTTATATTATTTTAATATAAATAAATAAAATAAATAATATCTAAATTTTATTGGATAAATTTTTTGAGTGTCATTACAATAAATCTAAATAGTATTGAAATTTTTTCATGAATTTAGCAAATATCTATAATTCTTGATCTTTCTAAATTCAAATATTCAGGATAAAAAAATTAGATAATTAAAATTTTATAATATTGGAATATAAATTTTTGCATTTTCCACAATAAATAAAAAAATTATTGAAATAATTGTTTTTACTAAGAAAATAATTTATTATTTTTTTATGAAAATTTTGTATTTTCTTATTAGTAGAATATCTTTAGTAAAAATTTTAAGAAATTCAATTTTCGAAATATAGTATAAAATAATTTATTTTTCAAATTTTAAATAATTAGTATATTTTTATTCATCATATATTTATTTAACTGCTTGTATATTCAATAATTTTGAAGTTCATTTTGATAAAAAATATAAAAAATATTTTTTAATTATTTAATTAAAATTATTATATATATATATATATTTTTATATATGCATATAATTTAATAAATTATGATCATTAGTGTTAACAATGAGCAGGTTCGAGACACGTCTTAGCAGAAGAAGGCACTTTAGTGCGCTGTAGCAGAAGAGGGCGCTATAGCGCAGCAGAGCCTGGCGCCGGAGAAGCGGGCGCTACGACGCGCCATAGCGCTCGCGGTCTAGAAATTCCGCCTATATATGTATTCTTAACCCATTTTATAGTGAAAAGGCAAAAATCTGAATTTTTTCCACCTACATTGATTTCGGGTGTGATGGCTGTTCCATTGCAAAGAAGATAAAGCTCATAGAGATTTTGTAATAATTTTGTAAGACCCAAAAACTCATTGTAATCCCTTCTCTATAGTGAAATTTTCAGCTCTCTTCCACGTGAATATAGGTGTTAGCACTGAATCACATAAATCAATTTATCTTATGGCTGTGATTGTTTGAATGCATTGTTTTCTTGCTTTATTTGGTTTTACTCCACGTCTAAAATTTTTGTTCTGCATTGATTCGTAACTCTAAGAGATCCAACAAATGATATCAGAGAGAGGTTGTCTTATTTGTTCTTGAGGGCTAGGATTTGCTTGAGCTATTTATTATTTTGCGTTTGAGTTTTCTAAATTAAAGAGAAAGGCATGACAGAAAGAGGAGAAGAGGTTGTTGGAACCTCGTTGTCGTCGGTGGTGGAGAAATCCCTCCACCAAGTTATGACACATCTAACGAAAATAGATATCATCAAATTTGATCGAAATAATAACTTTGGTATGTGGCGGTGCGATGTGATAGACGCACTATGCACCTTAAATTTGGAGGATGTTCTTAACGGCGAACAAAACCCTGAAGAAATTTCAGAGAGGAATTGGATCAAAATGAACCGCAGTGCATGCTGCTTGAGCCGGAATTGTTTAATTCATGAGATCAAATATGGAGTTCTGATGGAGACGTCAATGTGAAAATTGTGAATATTCATAGAAGCCAAATAGCAGCACAGAGCATGGAGAATCGACTCTACATGAAAATGCGGCCTAATAGATTTTAGATGAGAAAGAAAATATTTATAGGTGAACATCTAAATGAGTTCACGAATTTGTTAGCTAATTTGATGAATTTAGATGAGACTGTGGAGAATGAAGATAATGCCCTTGTAGCGCCCTGCCCCGCCGTCGTGCACAAAAAGAAGTGTTCAATTGGCGGTTGAGCGGTGCGCCACTCGGGAATTAATTTTCCATCTCCCCGAATAGCTCAAACTAACACTGAAGGCTGCTAACTCAACCTCAAAAGAGGGTCTAGAGCTAATACTTAAGATAAGAGTAGTATCTTTTTCCTAAGTATTAGTGTGACGACCGGGGATCAAAGTTCGAGAGTCTTTAAAGAACAATTCATTTCAATTTGAAAATATAGACATTTTTATAATTCAAAAAGGATATAATAAAATAAAATAATAAAATCCACAGTCCTTTTATACATAGAGCCAAAACATATATGAAAAGTTACAACAGTTTGAATTTTACAAAATCTGAAATAAGAAATATCTACATTCTTCTGCTTCTTTTAAAGGAGGTCTCAGCGGTGTAGGCGACGCGTGGAAGGCATCCTGTGCGACGCACGTCACTTCTTCGTGACATGCGTAGACCGCGCGAAGGAGATGACTTCAAAGCCGTCCGATCTTTCGATCGGACGGTTTGAAAGATCCGTCAAGTTAAACGGCTGAGAAAAGAAAATGGCGATGGCGTTAGGGTGACTGCGACGGTGTCGTTATCATCTATTTAAATAAATAATTATTTAATTTGTTTTAATCAATTTAATTAATTACACTTAACTTAATAAATATGTTCCAAAAATTTTCAAAATATCCTTCTTAGTTAATTAAGGGCTTCTGAACACAATGGTGTACTCAAATTTTTGATCCGACGAGTATTTAATTACTCGAATTTTCAGATATTTAAATAATATTAAAATATTTGTCTAAAAATTTATGACTTCTAAATGCGTTCAAAACTTCACCCTTAGCTAATTTGGGGTTGGTGAACGCAATAGCGGAGTCAGATTTTCAATCTGAAGTCAAAATTATTTAAATATTAATAAATAATTAGAAATGAAATTTTGGTATTTTACAATTAGACAAATACATATATTAGATTTAAAATATAATATGAAAAATTTAATATATGTATAAAATATCAGTATTTTCAGTATGCTGATCATATGACAATACTAAGTATAAGCAGTAAAGTGTAGCGCCCCGCCCCATTGCCGCGCGCAACTGAAGTATATAATAACAAAACAGTCGGTGGCGGAGCGGTGCGCCACTCAGGAAGGCATTACCCATCTCCCCGAATAGGCTAAGAATAAACTCATACAATGGATTGCTAACTCATACCCCAAAGAGAAGAGTCGAGAGCTAATACTTAAGATAAGAGTAATATCCTTATCCCAAGTACTAGATAAATGCATATATTGGATTTACATACAAAATGATGAATCCAACATATGTATAAGATATCAGCATTTCCAGTATGTTGATCGCATCATAATACTAAGTATAAGTAATATATAAACAGAGTGCGGAAGCTAAGCATACATCCATAAATATTCATCACAGAAATAAAATAAAAATATTTATCTCATAATAGAAAAGTAAATACGTTCTGAATTAATACAAATAAATTATTAAAATGATACTGAAATAAAATATAAGCATTAAACTAAAATAACTAATCAAAAGCGGTAAAGCTGGATGAGATATCTGCTAATGCTTCACAAACTCTTACAGAACCTCCTGTACGTCCTCATGATCTGGCTCAACAAACTGTTCAAAATCTAGTAAAATGTCGGATCCAAAAAGTACCATGTGTTAGATAATTAGTCTAATACATTAAAACTAATCTATCAGTTCTAATTATTTACTTAACATTTAAATAATGTAAATCAACTGCAAAAAAATTGTAAAAGTAACTGAATATTTAAAACTGTATAAAATTGAAGTAAAGTAAAGTTGATTATATACTGAATATTGAAAATGAATGAAACTAAGTAAATAACATGTAAAACTATGCAGTATGTCACTGAAGTCATGCATCTGTATATGCCACGATACGAAATGCAACTGATATGCAACCGAAATTTTACTGAATGGATATGAATCGTATGGTCCAATGCTTGCATATATCCGAATGGGAATCCAATATTAATTATCATGTAAATTCCTTTGATGTATGCAATATTTCATAATCCATAAATCATTATTAATACTCATACTTTATGCTCATATTCATGTTCATATCTCTGCACTACATGCTTAAAATATAAAAATTCAGAAAATGATGTAAAATTAGATAATGAATCAAATATCTCAATTGTGCAGAATCTATCTAAATGAATTATAACTCTTAGTTATAATTTTGATAAGTTTATTTTACTTGAGATTTTACTTAAAATCATGAGTTTAAATATTGTATACACATATTTATTATGTTTAAAAGAAATGTGAATTTAATATTTAGTTTATTTGAAATCACACATATCAAAGTGTTCTTCAATAAGAGGCATCATCTGTTGGCAATGTTTATTTCACTCAAATTAAACTGTTAAATACCTTAATTATAAGCATACTTTGTATCTTAAGGAGGGTAATTTAAAATACTTAGTTTATTTATATTTATAATAAGTTATAGTTATTCAATTACTTTTACAGTCTTTCTATAGTTTTGTTTACTTTACTATTAAATATAAATAATTATAATTATTTAGATTAGTTTTGATGTGTTAGACTTATTGTTTAACACATGATACTTTTGAGATCCAACAATTTGATAGATCTTGAACAGCATATTGAGCCATATTAGAAAAACTCTCAGAAGATTCAAAAGGAGTTCGTGGAGCCTTAATAGATCCTCCTTCAACCTTGCCATTTATTTTCTTTCTGTGCTTATTTCAGTTCAGTAATTATACTTTATTTCAGTACTATTCTAGTAAACTGTTTGTAATAATTCTGAATATATTTATTTTTCTATTCTGAAATAAATATTCCTATTCAGTTCTATGATGAATATTCTGGATGTATGCTTAGATTATGTACTATATTTATATATTACTTATACTTAATATTGTGATGTGATCAGCATATTAGAAATACTGATATCTTATACATATATTGGATTTTTCATGTTATATTTTAAATTTAATGTATGTATTTATCTAATACTTAAGATAAGGATACTACTCTTATCTTAAGTATTAGCTATCGACCCTCCTTTGGGGTTGAGTCAGCAACTCTTCAAATGGATTTCTTTTCAGTTATTCGGGAAGATGGGAAATTTCTTCCCGAGTGGCGCATCGCTCCACCGCCAAAATTGATTATGTTATCTCTTTTGCACACGGGGATGGGGCAGGGCGCAATAGTTGATATCATAAAAATATCATAAAGTATCAGATAAGCAGTTTGTTCATATCCACTTTATGATATGTTCTCTATATCTGATAAAGATCACAAGTTACTAAGTGTAAGAACACCAGCATCCAAAGTTCATCAAGTTTATTTCAAAAACAAAAATTGAAAATGTCTATAATAAAGACATCATAGGAGTTGAACAAACATAATAACACTGTTAATAATAGACTTGCACTCGAGAAACGGGCGCTACGGTGCGCTTGACGCCTAACACCCGAGAGGCTCGCGCTATAGCATGCCGTAGCCGCGGTCCTGAAATTTCATATATACATGTATTCTTAACTCGTTTTTAGGGTGAAGAGGCAAAAATTTGAAATTTTTCCAGCTTCCATTGATTTTGGGTTGGGTAGCTGCTCTATTGCAAAGAAGATAATGCTCTTAAAAGTTTTGTAAAACTCTAACACTCATTATACTTCATTCTTTATGTAAAATTTGTTGCTCTTCTCCTTGTGTATGTAGTTGTTAGCACCGAACTAAGTAAATATCTTTGTCTTGTGGCTGTGATTGTTTGCATGCACTATTTTCTTGTTCTTTTTTTTATTATTTTACTCAATGTCAAGCTTTTATTCCGCATTGATTCATAATCCTAATAGATCCCAACAATTAGATCAATGACATGATGAATGACACAAATCCAACGACCAACCAGTAATTGATTAACATGTGAAATCCATTAAATGACGAATCAGCTGTGAGATGTGACTTGAATCCGACAGCCCGTCAATAATTATAGTGATAAGATGTGTTAATTAAATTAAACTGCCGAATCACATATAATGGCGAGTGTAAATTCAAAAATGCAGAAACATTGACTCAAGATGGCACCTCATTATTGGCCTTAATTCATATTTGAGGCTCGCTAATTTATAGTTCATTTTTATAAATTTGGGCAAAGAATAGAACTTTTATACTTAATTCAATCGTACAAGTTTTTAAATTGAATTATAAATAGCTTAAAGCCCAATTAAATTCAAGGAGTAGCTTTTTACTAAAAACAGCTTTAATTTAACTGTATCTTGGCCATAACTCGAATCCCCGTTTTAATTGAAATTTAAAATTTTTTTATCCGTTTTAATTCAAATCAAATATAATTAATCTTAAATTATCCGAAAAAAATTTATTTTACCATAATTATATTTTAAACCAAATAGCCTTATATAGATATAAACATTTTAATTAAAAGCATTATCTAAAAAAGGAAATAAATGAAAATTTTTGTGAAAAAAAAAAAAAAAAAAAAGGCTGGTTTCAAAATAAAAATTAGAGCTCCGGTCGGTAGAAGTCAAAACCGACGAGCAAAATTACCCCGGCGAGCTGGCACGCTAGGGCAGCAATCTCTGTTTTTCTTCCGAAACAATAGGAAAAGATGCAATCTTTGATTACCTTCTGCAATTCAAGTTCCCTAAAGATCTGAAAGTGGTTTGGGGCTTTTTATTCATTCGCCCCGTGCCATTCCGAAACACCTGATCGCGATCACTGTTCCCTCTTACCGGCAATCGCCGCTCCGTGATAACGTAACGAGTAAGTCTATTTAATTTTCTCTTCTTCTCTATCGTTTTCTATTAAATCCTCAATGAATTAAACATTTTAAGTTTTAGTTTTTGTTTGATTTCATTCAGAAACCCTATTTAGGCAACTCTTTATCCTGCATTATAATTCATTTTCTGGTTTCTCTTAGTGGGGATGCTGAGTTATTGCTTTAATTTCGCAAAATTTGATGATCCGCAACTTATTTCGGTGCATCTAAAAGTAAAAAGCTCGGTTTTTGAGTGGCTATGTTTTTATTGTACTTTCTTGTAAGTTTATTTTCTCTATGCAGCCTTCTTCCACTAAGCATAAAATTGAGCTGCGTAGATTGAATGTGATTGGATTATGTAATGTGTTTTAATATTTCTGAATGTGCATTGAGTACCTCTGATCTCTTAAAAATGTGACTTTCTACTTTTGAGGTTCTGCTTAGAAGAAGTCTTAAATTTTGACTGAGCCTTAATGAGATTGCTGCGTAAGCTTTTCTAAGTTTGCCACTTATTGTATCCTGCTATTCTGTAGATAGTTATTAATGAGCAAACACACTTATTTGGGAAGTCTTCAGATCAGGCAGATTAGCATTTCTCCAAACCATCTTGGCTGACAGTGAATTCTCAGTGTTCCCAGATGCAAAATCTTGGCGCTCATGCACACAGAATGGATCCAGAGCTATTGATCAAGCGTAGGAGGACAACACAAGATTATATGTAAGTTTTGCAAAATGCGGTTGATAAACTGTAGCCTTAGAATCACCAACTTTTTGGATTATTTATTATATATATATTTTTCTATAAAGTTAGTCTCATCACTGGTTTTGAACATTTGTAAGCTTCTATGCTTGATGGGATGTCATATGCTGCTTTTTCTTTGGATGTAAAGTTGTTACCTGGTAATATACTTTAGTTAGCTAGGGCGTACCACTCCCGTGTGACAATCATGTTTGCCTGATAGTTGTTTGGTTGTCTTTTAACTGCCCTCGAATTTTTTTGTGATTTTTTATCAGGAACTAGGGAGGTTCTTAAAATGGCATTGGGTAGTTATAACTGAACATTATTGTTTTATGATTCACGCCCAAAAATGATAAAATAAAAAGCCTCACCCAATTACTGTATTTCTTTGCATTCTCTTGCATACATTTTTTTTTTCTTGATTAGTTTAGCATTTTATTTTTGTTTCAGTAGATTGAGCTTCTTTATGCAATCAATTTAGAGGTCTAGGCATTGTAAAAGTTGAGATGGTTGTAAATGCTCACAGTTCATGATTAAATGTATAATTTATTACGATGCTTAGTCAACTACGCTAGTTTCATTAGTGGGCATTTAGAAATTGAGCATGGCGTAAATTTTATGCTAATTGCTATTTGAGCTGATTTTGTTAGCTCTTTAAGCTACTATGCCAACATGGCTTTACATTGCAAAAAATGAATATATATATATTGACAAATAGAGAGAGAGAGGCATGAAATTTTTATGAATAGTTTTTTTCCATGTCATTTTTATATTTCTTTTTCTTATTCTATTTTATCAAATAGAAACTTGTATTTTCTTAAACATTCACTCATATCTCAATACTGGAGCGTTTAATGGTCTATGCTTAAGATGCTTAATTCGTCTAAAGCCTGCTTTCACTGATCTTATTCTCCACTGCAGCTACTCCAGCGTTGTTATGAATATACTCATTGCTCGCTATATTCTTTCATGTATACCCCCTTTCATTTTCCATTTTTATATCCAAAACAGTTAATTTATTAGTTTACCTCTATTTTGCATGCCAATTTTTTACCTCATATAACATTGGTGGTTTATAGCTATTTTATAATATTTTCTTATGTTTAAGTTAAATTTTACAATTGCACAACGCCCTATAGTGTTTTTTCATTTCATCTAATCAAATAGATTTTGTTAATTTCATCATCTTACATTTTACTGTTAGTTTGTATGGCAGATTCAAACAATTCCTATTATTTTAATAGCTAACTCATATCAATCATATTATTACAACATTCACTAAAAGCTTTTGAGAATAATTCATACATCATTATAGAATGTTTTTGTTACTAAAAATTATTTGTATTAATTTTTTTCTAGTACTTTGATAGCTTATATGCATGATCCCTTTTTCCAATGATATCTAGTTTATCATGTAAATGTTCAGATGCCATATCTTAGTATTTTCTTGGACTTTGTGATTAATATTATTTATAATAATTTATGTATTATTTTTAAAAGTATGATGATTGATTTATGTATTGTAAATTTATATTCTTATAAGAAAATCTCAATTATAAATAAAATATAGTTTTTGTTCATACATTTATTGAGCTGAATATTATTGAATATAGTATTTTTGTGTTTGGCTCCTTAAGAAATTAATTCAAAATTTTTGTTAAAGCTCAATTTGTTTCTTGAACGATTGAGCTCAACACAAGTTATTCACAGTTGATAAGGTTTATTGAAAGACCTAGTGGTGAGAAGCCAATTAAAATAAACGTGATGTTTGATGAGTTTAGGCTTTGTTTAATTTAACTCGTTTAAGTTAAGTTGGTCGCATCTATATTACTAGGGCTTAAGCTTAAAGCCTTACCCCTTAGCCTAACCAAAACCATTTTCTTGAGCAATCTGTATAAGTTTTTTTCAACTGCCACCGTCAACCTCCTGCAACACCACCATTGCCACTTAAGCACAGTTGATGACATGATTTTCCACCTTCACTATGGTTTTTACTTATATTTTTAATATTAGATTTGTCCAGCTTCATTTTTACTCATTTGATAATACTTGGATCTCTTGTGAGATTAATAGTTTAATTCATTTCAGCATTCAACTTCTTCAGCGGAAGAACTATAATCCAAATTCAGAAATTGTGCAGAGAATACCTGAGCTTGCCAGGCGCCTTGAAGATCGCATCTACAGGGATTCCCTTTTACATGTAAGAGTACTTCAAGCATACTATTTTTATCTATATTAGGATTTATGTACTATCAGTGATCTATGATGTCCTCTTATTTTTGTCATTTGCAACCCTGATAAAAGACCTCTTTCATGATTCTCTTTGTGACTGTATTTTTTTTTAATCTTGGAACAATTAAATTAAATTCATCTGCACATCTTTGTTTGAATGCATCTAATTTGTTCAGGGAGAGGACTACATCAACATGTCATCAACTACAATTGAACAACGCTTACAAGGAATAACTAAGATTTTAAATAACAGTCAGCAATCCCATTATATGCAACAACCAGGTGTTGGTACAATGATACCAACACCTGGCATGCCCAACTACGGAAACAAAGGATCTACTGTATCTCAAGATAACACGAAGATGTCTGCCAGTGTTGGCAGTATGATAACACAAGCAGCAGTGAATGTAGGGAACATGATAGCTAATACTAATGGATCGGTTGGTATCAATCAAATCAGCTCTTTCAATGCATCCTCTGGTATAACGGTTATGCTATTCTCTTTTAAACTATTTAATTTTTTCTCTAGTTTCCTGCAATTACTAATAGTATTGTTTCCTTAGGAGCAGTCTTAAATGGATATCAGCAGCCACCCATCAATATTGTTCAAAATTCTGTAGGAAACAGCATACTGTCATCTGTGGGAATAATGCGGCATTCAAATCAAATGATCCCGACCCCTGGTTTAAATAATCAGCTATCTATGCCTATGAACTCCGAAACCTCCAGTGGTGTTGGATATTCTAGCTTGGATTCCTCCATGGTCTCACAGCAGCAAACTAAGCAATATGTTGGGAATCAGAACAATCATATGTTGCATGGCCTAGGAATGGGAGTTGGTGTGAGGTCAAACTTACAGCAGAAGCCCTCTCCCTATAGTTTCTCCAATGGGTTTATGAATGGTGTTGTTGGTAGTCTAATTGGAAATAACATGCAACATGCGAATGGTCCTACAGGTTCTGAAGGGTACCTTTGTCCAGTTCCTTATGGCATTTCTCCAAAGCCTTTGCAGCAGAACTTGGACAAGCAGCAACACTCCACTTTTGTACCGAGTAATTCCTTTGCATTTGGTTCATCCATTCCAGAATTTTACTTTTTTCTTCATTGCTAAACCTTTTTGTTGCTTTTTTTTTTCTAATTCAAATGATTTTATTTGTAGTTCATTATCAACAACTGTGCTGTTTTCTGTTCTTTATTGCATATGAAACTATTCTGACATGTCTTATCACACAGCACCAATGTCGCAGCAAATGTTACCTTTGGTAGGTGATGACTATGCTATGAGCACATCTGATCTCTCAGGATCTGCAAACATATATGGCCCTGGTTCATCTGTGAATAGTCAAAGTTTGAACTCAGATGTGAATTATAAACCAAAAACAAACCATGGTGTGCTTTCTCATCACATGGGTCTTCAGTCAATGCAGCAAATCCCATCCTTGAAACAACAAAAGGTTGATGGTTCTCAAAGCATGAATTTTCAAACAACGCACTCAACACATAAGCAACTTCTACAGTCTCAGCATCAGCTGCAAAAGTTTCAGCATCAACAGTATCAACAGCATAACCAGCCAAATGCACATATTGATCAGCACCCGAGATATCAACATAATCAGCACATTCATCAAATTGTGTCAAATACAGATAATTTGAGACAGCCTTCCATGTCTTCAAATTTTGTCGGACAACTACTTCCAGAAGTTGGTATTGAATCCAATAATGAATCATTCCTTACACCACAAGCAAATAATCAGTTTCACCTAACGGAATTACAGAATCAGTACCAACAGAATACATGCTCTGAAAATGTACTTAAAGGTGCTCAACTGCTTGGCCAGTTACAGGGTCCACAGGATTTTCAGCCTTCTTCTTCCCAGGTTTCACAACCAATTATGCAAGCAGAGGAACAGATAACTAATTCACAAAATGAGCTAAGTTGTCTTTTTGTAGGATCACAAACTGATGTGCTTTCTCAGGAGCATTGGAACTCCCAATCTCAACTAAAATCACACATTCAAGAGAAGCCTGCTTTTGATTCGCATATACAGGAGGAATTTCTCCAGCGAATTACAGGCAAGGATGAATCTCAACAACCTGAGATCTCTCCTGTTGCACTTGTTTCTATTGCCGGTGCTTCCTTACCTCAATCAGACAGAGTGTCGTATGAAACTATTAACCCTAACAGGGAAAGAGATTATTTTAACCAGAAGAGGTGGCTGCTACTTTTGCTCCATTCTCGTAAGTGTCCATCTCCTAAAGGGCAATGCAAGGAAACCAACTGCATTAAGGTTCAAAATCTATGGGTGCATACAGAGAGGTGTGAATCAAATAACTGCATGTTCCCTCGTTGTTCCCAGTCAAAAAAGCTGTTCAATCATTACATTACATGTAAATCAGAAGACTGTCCTGTATGCAATCCTGTGCACGAGTTTATAGTGTCTGTCAAGGCAAATAATCGTAGGACATCTGAAACTGGTTTGGCAAACAAGATGAATGGCTCTTGGAACAATGTCAAGTCCTTAAGCTTGGATAAAATGGTGAGTAAAGCATGCTCTACTCGCAGTGAAGACTCTGATTTTCGACAATCAACTCCTAAGCGCATGAAGATTGAGCATCCTCCCTCTCTTGTACCCAAGACAGAGTCATCGTTTGTTTCTGTTCCTCCAACTGGCCAAATTGAAATCCCTCAGGAGACACAGTTCAATAGCTATGAACAAATTGTTGCAGGCATACCTTGTAAAGCAGAGGTTTTGGAGGAGAAATTGGATTCATCCTTGATATCTGGGCAGTTTTCTATATCAGGCGCCCAAGTTGATGATATGAAGAACTGCGAACTTCCTGCAAAAACTACTGCTGAACCTTCTCCTCGGAAAGATGTTGATGGTTATGTCAAGAAGGAAATGCATCTAATTGAGAAGGAAAATTTTCATGTTAAGTTGGAAAGCAATCAGGATGTCACCATACCTCCAGCAGATCCCACTTCTATTAGCAAGTCTGGTAAACCAAAGATAAAAGGTGTATCGATGACTGAATTATTTACTCCAGAGCAAATCAGGGATCACATAACTAGTTTGAGGCAATGGGTTGGCCAGGTTAGATCATATGCCTCTCCCTCTCTTCCCTCTCCCCCCTACATTCTCTCTCTTCCTCATGCTCATATGTGAAAAAATTTGCTAGGTATTTATGCATTTTGACAATCTCGGAAATTTTTGAACCATTGATTACATAAACATTATTATATTTGTGGTATGTTATTCCAAATACATGTTTTTGTGTTGAGCTTGGGTACTTGGAACATAGATTAGTTTAAACTCATTAGTTTTGCCTAGAAAAGAGTAGATTTTCGTAGGTAATCAAAAGTTGTTGAATTGGGCTGCACGAAAACTGAAACAAATAAAATGTTATTTAAATCCATGCTTGATTAGTCTATATTCCTATTGTATTTTGTTGATTTTTGTTTGTTTGAATTGTTCTCCTTAATTAAATTAGGTCTGTATTTTTTGTTGGGATTTGTATTGATCTCAATGTAGTTTTATCTATGTTCTTCAAGTATTCTATGCTTGATTAGTCTATATTCCTATTATATTTTGTTGATTTTTTTTTGTTTGAGTTGTTCTCCTTAATTAAATTAGGTCTGTATTTTTTGTTGGGATTTGTATTGATCTCAATGTAGTTTTATATATGTTCTTCAAGTATTCCACCTATCCTTTCTATTTTATTACTATCAGTAAGCACCTTGTTTTGTAATTTAATTTTTATTTATTCCAAATTATTTGTGAGACTAGTTAACTGCCATTACACTGCACTCGAAGTTGTTTGCGTGGTTTGCTCCAATTTATATACATGGAATAATTTACCTTGACCTGTCTATTAGTTTTAATTTTTTGTAATTGTCTTACATATTCTATTCATTAGCGATTGTCCTTAAATTGGAGCCCTATTTTAAAAAATTGTGTTAGTTTGCGATCCCAGAACTTATATTTCACCTCTTTGTGAAATGTTTACTCAATCAAGAGATAAACATGACTTGAATCTACATAGCTCCTTACACTAGCATTTTTTGAAGAAATCCAACATTACTCCATAGCTCTTAATCCTTCTTGTTGAGATTCACATGTCTTTTTTTTGCAATCCTACACATATTTATTAAAATGTAGAGATGACTTCATGATTATCATACTATAAAGTCATAGAATGAGTATTTGATAAATCAAAATTGTCATCATTATTATCATGCTATAAAGTCATAGGATGAGTATTAGGTAACTTCAATTAATCAAAAAGAGTGTACATGTACATTAATTAACAAGTTGGATATGATATGATCCTACATTTAGCTTTAGTCCATGAACAGGTAACAATAGTGCGTTTTCTTAGATGATAATAAGATATTAAGGAGGTGAATTTATATTGTTAGTACATCTAACATGATCAACATTCAACTAAAGATGCATGCCATTAGAATATCAATAATCAATCATTAGATTTTGTTTTATATATGAGGGCACGGATAACAAACGTTTAGTTCTTTTTCTTAGGTTAATTTGCTACAATTTTGCATATGTTGTTTAGTCATTTGATTTGCGATAAAGATTTTTGGTATATTAATAGTAAGTTAAATCATTATTTCGACTGATCTTCAACACCAACAAACCTTTTCAAATACTTCTTCATTTATATATTTATGGGTACAATAGGAGGATTATAGATGGATAACCTAGGAGATCAATCACTATTAAAAGATCAATTGTACATTCTCTCTAAAATGAGAATATACCTTGTTTGCAGCATTTGCTGAATTAATTTTGTAAATATTGTTTAATTTAAGTAATATTATTTTGATCATTCTCTTTAAGCATAATGCTATCAACCTAAATTATCAAAGTAATAGATTTGGATTTGCTATGGTGGACAATTATAAAATAATATGAATCATAAATCGAAGTTTGTTTTTTGGCAAGAAGTTTGCAAAATTATCAAAATAGGTTCAGGAGTTTTAGTTAGAAACATGGATAATTTGTTGACTTGGAGATCTTATCTCTTCCCAAAGGATCATTTCATGTAGATAGTGTTAGCAAGATGATAATATAAGTAGATATTGCTCACATCCATTTGTATTAGAGGTTAATCTTTATTAGTATCAAACCTATAGTAGGAGATAAAGAGATTTGACTTCATTTCTTGTGAGAATGTGTCTTAAAAATCAATTATATAAGTATGAGTAAAAACATTAGCAATAAGATAAGCCTTGTAACGATCAATTGAGTTATTAAGATGAAATTTTGTGCTAGAAAACTCTTTTACATTATAGAACTTTAATCTATAGAGATGATGGAACAAGATGTCAAGTGTAGACTATATAATTCAATATCCATGCCTTATTCTTCTATGAACATTATAATTGATCTTGGTGAGACTTGGATACATATACAAATAACCAGTATATATTGAAGTGATGAAAGCCAAGAAAAAGATGATTATAGAATGTATAATATTGTCTTGAGTGGTAATTATTTACCTTTTTGAAAATTAATATAGTGGAGAAAATAGTAGGGATGAAATGGTGCCAGATATGGAGGGGAAATAATGAGATGCCAACAAAAACCAAAAAATGATGTGGTAAGATTAATACATTAATATCTATATTGAGTATGAATTCATACCAAGTACAACAAATGGCTTTAGGAGATTTTTTTTTTGCTTTGTTTACTAAGTTAACCAAGTTTATCGAATTAGCGATAAGAGTTCTTTATGTGTGTGTGTAATATATATATATACATATATATACATATATATACATATATACACACACATATATATATATATATATATATGTGTGTGTGTATATATGTATATATATATATATATATATATATCAGTGAATGATGTTACAATTCAGTTGTTGAGACTCAAGATTTATTATCTTAGGTCATGTGTTCAAATCTCACCGGCCATACATAAGCAAAAAAAAAAAAAAAAAAAAAAAAAAAAAAAAAATATATATATATATATATATTATAAGGGTCTTCCAAGACGGTGCTCGTGTTTCCTCTCTGGACGAACAGTGATACCCTAGAAGCTGCATCGCCATGAGCTGTTAAAGGCGGAGTTCGATGTTTGAATCTTCAACGATTGCTCTCTATTTTTCTGCCGTAATGGCAACGACGGTTCTACGAGGGTTAGGCGTGTTGCCTGACCTTCGCATGCGGTGTGGGATGCGTCCGGTAACGTCCAAATCCTTATGAGAAGTACTGACAAATGCCATATCCACAACATATTCGATTGGTATCAAACCAATAGTCCGTTTTTGCGGTAAACTTTCACTTGTTCTATCTGAAGATGAAATGCAAGCTCTAGCAAAATCGCTTGAGTTTACCCTGATTGGAAAGTTTTCAAGTGGTAGACCATTCATGTGTCATGTGTGCCACCAAGAAAATTTTCAATAACTTGGACTTATATCTAATGTGGTGGCCCTGAAGTAGTGTGTAGTGATTGAACTTTCTTTGTTGTGTTTGTGATATAGGTAGTGAAGAGTCTGTGCGGTGTCTTCGAGATATTTGACTATAAAACTTACTTAGTGTATGGATTTTTCGTGTACCACACCTCTAAGTCTAGAGAGTTCTCTTTCTTTAGAGCGTATACGTCGACTCCTTGTCGGGACTTTCTTAGTATTATTCCCATTAAGGAGGGGCCCACGGAGCAGTAGGTAGAGTTGTAGCCTTATTGCTATCGCTCGAGGCTACTCTGTAGCCTAAACTGATTGGCTTTGCTGCCCCAGGAATGGCACTAGCTTCTAGTGTCAGGTCTGCCTCCCATCCCGGTATACTAGGTCCAAGCTCAAAAAAAAAAAAGCTCCAGGTATGATTCTTGTAGATAGTCGAATCTACTCTATTCAATAGACCTAGCAAACTGGTTCTACTGGTTTAGTGGAGGAGCAGCCAAGGAGCCTGTGGCGAGCAAAAGTGAATGTGGCATGGCAAAAAAGTCAGAGTGACTTCGTTATAAGATTGAACTAGAAGTCAGATTAATGGAAGGTAACTACAGTTTAGTTCCAGATTCTGCGTCTACTCAGTAGATGACTACGTATCTATAGAAGCAAGCCGGGGTTGGTGGAGTCTTTGTTTCTGGTACTAGCATCTATTAACTTCTCTTATGTTAGGGTCATATGCAGATTTTATTATATCACATATGATGCTTTGTTTCACCTCTTTCTCTTTCTATTATGTATGTAGATATAAATCTTTGTATAAGCTAGACTCTGATAGAGAGAAGGGGAAAGGCTAATGAAGTGGGGCATGAAAATAGATTCAATGAAGGGAATCAAACGTCAGACATATTATAGGCTCTCCCAATCCAATGGAAAATTAGATCGTATGAGATGATGAATTGGATGTTGCAAGCTATGAGAACAAGGTCTTGAATTTGGCTTCACGATAGAGGAAGATATGTTCGTATCTCTGGCTTTCTGATTTCATTTATTAGAGCTTTAGTCAGAGTCTAACCTGAACATTAGTAATGGATAGCAGTGTGGCATGAGGAAGATTAATCTAAGGTAAGAGTACTGGTAGGGAGTCTGCAAGGTGAGTGACGAATAACTTTTTCTTAGTTCTTTCACTTTAGTGAATCCGTGGTTTATTGAACTAATTAAAAATCTTTCTAGTAAGAGGTAACTAGCTACGTTCCGAGGTGTTTGTACGGAGCCTTTAGGCGAAGACAGCGTAGCGGGTGGGATGGGCAACAGGGGCTTCGGAAGCGTAGTGAAGGTCGAAGAACTGACCAGGAGGTTATGCTCAAAAATGTTTCGCCCTAAGGGCCTTTCTCTCTGTCTCTAGTAAGCTCACTTCTTCCCCTTATCTCATAGACTGACCGACCCGTAGGTCTCCAATTGCCTGCCTCAACGTTTTGGCTACACTTCTTATCCGCTAAGAGAACTAAATAGTTAAAGTTCAATACAATATCGCTTCTCCGGAGCTCAATGACAAGTTTCAAGCTTCAATAAAAAGAGCGCTTCTTATCCGTTCCCTAAGTTCAAGTCTTGAAATTTCAAGATCAATTCCGATCGACTTACTGAACGCAAACAACCAAAAACTCAGTTCAATTCGCATGTGCACTAAGCTTCGCTTCGCATGTGTTCGGCTTTGAAAAAAGAAACTTCTTTTATTCTTCTAAATTTAGAAATTTACTTCTAAGATTCTCTATTCTCGTACGCATTCTAAATCCGATATGTAAGAATTATTATATATTAGATTTCTTGCAAAGCATTCCAACTGATTAGCTTATCCACATTTCACTTATTCTGAGTCGGCAAACTCCAAGGGAGTTGAAATCGGTCGCGAACTAGCACCTTGCTTCCCAAATTCTTTTAGGCCGATATGCTCTATTCTATAGATTTAATGTCACATGCTTTCTATCTCTGATGGTCATGAATAGATCGCTTGATTGGCAAAAATATTCTATTGGCTGAGATGCTTCTACATGCAATTCGAAGTCAATTAAATATGAAAGACATTTGAGCCAACTGGAGCTCCTCTTTTGTGATAAATTGCTTTGCATTGCATGGTACTCTCATGAGATGCTTGGGGAAGTGGTGAGTAGATCACAAGCTTACAATTTAGCATGGCAATAGAAACAAAGAGGATTAATAGTGGAATCGGAGGAAGCCCTAAGGAAAAGGCGTGACCTCTTTGGTTGAGGCAATGAACCATTTTCTTTTCATTCGAATTGCCAGGTATAACATTCTCTCAAATTTTTACTAAAGTTTTTGATAGTCTTTCTATTGTCTAGCATTTAGATATCTAATATATATATATATACACTAGTATATCCTTTTAGCTTTACCCGTTGTCGCCTGATGGAATCTTTGCCAATTCCCGATTCCCAATTCTCGATTCTGGCGGGTGCAGGCAATAGGAAGGTAGGAAGAAAGAAGAAGAATTAATCTTAAGTGCTTTCATTAGTCAAAGCAACCTAATGCAGCTTAAAATTGCTAGACCAGCAAAAGCTAGTCAGAAGGTCATCAAGGCCCCAAAAGATGTTTGGTCTTTCTGGGCAAATATTAATTTCAA
This sequence comes from Gastrodia elata, assembly GCA_016760335.1. Classification (NCBI taxonomy): domain Eukaryota; kingdom Viridiplantae; phylum Streptophyta; class Magnoliopsida; order Asparagales; family Orchidaceae; genus Gastrodia; species Gastrodia elata. Next base: position 24,327,298 of record CM028677.1, read on the forward strand.
ATTGAAATAGAGGATCCGACAGGATATGAGCCGATAGGCGAAGGCTCCAAAGGACGCACAACGTAGTGAGTCATGCCGATGACGAAGGATCGATCAACAGGAGATGTTTGAGCCAGTCGAACTATACTTTGAGCTGCTAAGCGAAGTGTCGAAGGAGGATCAAGGGGTTTGGGCGCGTAGGTCCCTAAAAAGGTAAATTTAGGGTCCCTTTTGTAATAGATTGGGGGTAGCCAATAGGTAACATCAATGAATTTGTCCTGGATTTCAAGGTTTGAGTTTCCCCCCTCGAAACAAGAAGGTAAATTTCTCTTGTTCCTAAAACGATTGCGTCGCCCCTTTAGCTTTTGTCCATGAGCCTTTGATTTATAGGAAGCAAGCCTATACTACATAGTATCAACTACTGTTCTATTAGATTTGGCAGTAGGTCAAACCAATAACGTTTCTCCCCCGCCAAGAACGAACGATTACCAATACGATATCCAAAGAGCGCTTTGGATATCTACTTTAGGTTCTGATTTTTTCGTTTAGTGTTTTCTATTGGCGGCTTTTGAGTGGAACGGAAAGACATTACCTCAATCTCTTTCTCGTTTAGAGTCCTTTGGATATATCACTATATGCTATATGTAATATGTATATGAGCGAGAGTTTAATCTTGATCAAAAGCGAGCCCTAGCTTCGCTCCCCACCCGTCACTGCACTCTTTCCCGCTTCAGATTTGCTCTGCTAACCGCTTCCTGTTCTCACAAATCTTAGATTACCTACGCAGCAACTCAACTAGGGGGGTAGGCGGGAAAATCTTCTACGAGACGTTGAATCACGCTCAACTGATTTAGGGAATTCGGTAAAAAGCTTAACGGTATATAAAAAGGGCTATCTTTTCTTTGAACAATTAGGATTTCTAGGCGAAGTCTAACGTAGTTATGTGATTAACATAGTTTAGCCATTGAAAGGACATCTATTTGAATTGCCAAAATCAGATTTAGAATGGAATAGAGCAAGAGGTTGACCTGGGGGATAAACGTGAAATTGAAAAGTGGAATTTAATAGTATAGACGGGAAGAAAGCCTTTAAAGTAAGTGAAAGCGTTCTCTTTCTAACTACGTTAAACTTCTATACCTAACAATTAGTTAAGTTTTTCAGAACTCTTTTGACTATAATTTCTCTTCCCAGGATCCTTTTCTTTTTTGTGCTCGTAGTAGCAACTTCTGGTTCTGGTGAGCTCAAGGCTTGTGCGATAGCTAGAGGAGGGAGGAGGAGACAAAGTCGATGGTAGTGAAACCGAGTAGGAGAATCGTACAACCAATAATAGGTTTAGAAACGACCTCACCCTCGCTTCGGCCTAATCGTTTGACTTTACCCGTTCCCCACAAAGATATAGATATAGGATACGAAGTAGTGAGACGATAGTTGAAAATATGAAAGAGTGAGCCTAGGATCAAGGTTGCAAAGCAATAGAAAGAAGTCGAAGAGAAGTCTTTCATGTTGCTCCTTGGTTCGGATAATAAGTGAATCAGTAGACTTCAATGCAGGTTGATTCTCAAACTTATTAATCTAGTTTCATAGAGCGGTAGGTAGAGTATTAACCCGGAGCTTGGGCTGAGGGTCTAATTAACTAACTTGGAGGGTTAGGCATGTTGCTTGACCTCACATGCGGTATGGGATGTCCGACAACGTCCAAATCCTTCCGAGAAGTACTGAGAAATGCCCCATCCACAACAGATTTGATTAGTATCAAACCCATAAGTCAGGTAAATTGATTCGCGGCATGTGCTTATCATGTTGTTGAACAAATTGGATTACTCTCAAATCTTCGCTAGGGAGATTTACTTCATTGAAAATTTCATAATGGACAACATCATTTGATGCTACATGCAGATCGCCGATTGCATTGGTTTGGATCAATTTTTCATTTCTTGAGGTGCATTTGATCACCTGTCCGATTCTCTATGCTTTGGGTTCTTTTTTTGGGGAACCTTTGAAGTAGATTCCACAATGGCTAATTTGACTTTGCCGTCGGTGGCTTGGGCTCTAGTTGGGATGGATTTTATAGAAGAATTTGAATTCAAGATTTGGATTGGAGATAACATGAATGGATACTTTCAAGAATGCGCTCTCGAAAACTGTTCAATTTATTGTTCACATTGTTTGATTATCGGCCATGACAATTTACATTGTTTCAAAATTAACCTAAGCTGATGATAAAAGTTTTGCCGGCTGTGGCAGTTGCTCCCAAAGGCTTGAAAAAGAATACAAAACTTGTGTATGTTAAAAACAAATTGCACAACATTTGACTCTTTTTGAGTTTTTGTCCCTAAAACCTTAAAACACTAAACCCTCAAAGACGATACCCCAAATTAGCCGGTCAGTGAATGAACTAGGAGAGAATCCTTTTGAGCCCTCGATAGAGGTTGGAGTGGATAGAAGAGTGGTGGACCTACTGTGTTTGACAGACCTATATTTTGTGTCTGCGCTTGCACGCAAGTATATATGGTCCGAAGTAATAATTTGGAATGGTAAGTTCCTATTTTATATTATCAATAGGGAACGGTATTTTGTTACTAAGTTTTATCTATGTTCGTTAATGTTTAGACAATTTGTATTTTGGTTTTGGTGTGGTTCTTAATTTAACAAAGTAAAGATTAAATTGAAGATACTATTTGATTTAAGAAGAGAGAATTGGGGGTTCATTATGTGACTCGTAAGGACTCGGTGTTGTAATTATGTCATTGCAATTCATAAAGTAATTTTACTATGCCTAATCAATCAAGTGAACATTGCCTTCCTTAGATTGGTCTTCTAATTCCAGCAAGTTCAAATCTAGTGCACAAGGAGAACACCCTAGGGGTTCTACCTCGGCGCATAGATTCTCATTAGATCATAGTTAGTTTTATTTCGATTTCTTACGTCTAAGTTACCAAAATATTCTTTTAGTCAATGGATCTCACAAGCTCTGATTCCCACCAATCAGCGTCGTGCACTACACACGCAGTTTAGCTAAGGGAGAGGATTCATCGGACCCAATTAACTATGTCACATCATCCATGGGTGTTCGATGATCTTTCCCTCCTACTTTGCTGAGTCGCAGAGCATGATTGGAGGGGGGCTTGGCTCACAAGCCTCAACTTTTCGGGTGAGCTGAAGGAGTGGTGCTAATGGGCTTGAGAATTTGTCATATAGCTCCTAGCTCTATTGCACTCACTCCTTTCTCTAATCCAATCAGTGAGCATTGGAGCACAAGTCTCTTAATGTCTTATATAAAGATTTTCATTCCAGATTTAGTTTATTAAAGATTTATATTTGATAATCATTCCAGGCATTCAATAAAAATAAATAAAAATTTAGCTCATATTTTATTCATTGCAAATTCAATATACAACACCATACACCTTACTCAGCACATAATTATAGCCCAACCCTCTTCAAGGAGGGTTTAGCCTTTCATTACAGTTTCAATACAGCAAGAGATATAAAAGAACATGAACCTTGACATCGGTTTACAAATAAAGAAAACAAGATAGGAATGATAAATGGTACTAGGAACAGTCCTGAATTTCTAGGGTTCTCTTGGTTCTTTCTCCTTCTCTTCTGTTATCTAAGTTCCTCTGCTTCTCTTTCCTCTTGAACTTGCAAAGTTATTGTGAAATTTCTTCCCTGGAGAGTTCTCCTTCTCTTTCCCACAGCAACTTATAATTTAGATCAATGAATGTCAAAATTGGAAACCCTTCTTTAGTTTCAAAATGCTGTTTATATAAGGATTCCTGCAGCCTTGTGCATAAATTCTGTCTAATCATTCTTCTTCCTTGAATTAATGGCAAGCCATTTAATATTATTCCTTTATTCCTCTTGGATACAGCAGGATTTATTGCTTTTTCAATTTCCAAATGGTTGGAGAAGGCTAATTGTTTGAATTTTCGGCCTTCCCTATGTTGTCATTAATGCATTGACTTGGGAAAAACTGCGTCGATCGCTGTGGCACGCTGCAGCGGTTGCATCTCATTCCTGCTGTGCACGGCTCCAGACATACTGTTTACTGGGGATCCACCGTAGCGCGCTGTAGCAGCCTCGTTCGAAACGCTGTCCCGCTGCAGTGCGCTGTAGCGAGTCGAGTTAATTCAAATATTCGCCACGGTGCGCTGAGGCGGTTTGAGTTTCGAATTCACTGCTCAATTATATTTCCCCCTTGATTTATATAATTTATCTGAAATGATGCTGCGGCCTGCTGTAGCGCACTGGGGCGCGCTGCAGCGGACTCCTTTCAGGTCTATGTTATTTTAGTGGAGCCTAGTGCGTTGTGGTGCACTGGAGAGCTTAATATTTTGAATTTTACCATTTAATTAGTTTCCGTATAGTTCAAAATAATATTTCGGAATGTTGTCGTGGCCCGCTGTGGCGCGCTACAGCGGTTCTCCTTCCAGGCTTGCAGATATGGTTCCAGGTGAGCCCTATTCAGTAGACCGCCATGGCCCGCTGTGGAGCGCCATAACGGTTTTCTTTCAGAATTTTCCTTTTGCCCCAGATTGTCTTTTCTCCAGCTCTCCTGAAAATCATTGAATTTATTTCAAAGTATGTTTGTTCATGTGATGATTTGTATATTTTTCTTCCTTTATTTTGTTATAAATCTTGGATTTATCAGTGTTTTCGGCATTGAATAACATGGTTAACACACAATTCCTTCCATTGGTTGTCTCGGATATGTGTTTGTTGAGAATGGAGGTGTCCTTGCTTTGGATTACACAACATTTGAAGATACTAAAAGAACTGTAAATGATCATTTACTTGGACAGATTGAGTTTGATGGAATTACAGAAAATTAAGTTGATAGCATTGAGGATCCCATCGGTAATATGGTGAACACGACATTAATGGATGATTGCTTGGGTGCTTCTTTAGAGGCTTTGGTTGCGGAGTACACAGTTCAATTTCAGGGTTTTCTTTTGGAAGCTCCCGAACTATTGAGGAGGCTTGAAGGGTTTTTTGATGAAGATGATTCATAGATATTGGACATCCCTTTAGAGGTGCTCCAATGATATATTAATGAAATTTTGATTACAGACAATTCATCCTCAGAGAACTCTTCTGTGTATGGAGATTGTTTCGAACCTAAACCCTCATGCAAAGGAAATTCATCCGCTCGTGCATGGAAGGGCTCATTCTGCCTCAGAAGAAGAAATTGATATTTCTGAAATGGATTCAAATGAGGAATTAAATTACAACATATCGGATTCGGAGCTACTTTTTGACTTCCTTGTTAGGAATTTAGGAAAAAAGAAGAAAAATAAACATAAAAAGGGTAAACGATCCACGCCTAATCGGAAAGCTAGTTATACTTAAGGAAAAGACACAATCGCTAGTGGGATGTATAGCTTTGATGGTCATTTTTACTAGTTGAGTGTTCATTCACACACACACACACACACAAAGTGTGGGCATTATCGAGAGAAGATTATCGATATGATAAGAAACAGTTCAAATATCTCACAAATAGCAAGAACATTGAAATACAATCGGACATTCAACTTCTATTAAATGGTGATTCATTCAATAACTCATTATTGTTAAGGTGTATTGGTAGTTGTTTGATGACAGACTTCTTTTCATTAATTTGAATAACTTTCATGATTTTGTTGAGATCATAAAATTTAACTTTTTTTTTTATAATCATTTTGATTTCCTACAAAATATTAGGTCTTCACTCGAGTAAAAAGACTAGGATAACATGACTAATCATCAATAAATTCATAATAAAAATTAAGATGAACTAAGAATGATTTAAATTCTAGTGTTAAAATAAACAAGATCAAATAGGCTAGCATTAAGAGGTATAATTGAAAAGTGACAGTACACTTGATTATACTTATCAGGTTCAAATATTCTACTTTTTAATTTGGATGAACAGGTACAATAGAATTGTTAATTGTTTTATCTATAATTATAACATTTTGAGAATTATAAAAAGTTATGGAACACTAAAGCTATATAAGGTGATTAGTAGATTATAAATTGATATGAAATTATGGCATATATATAATGTAGGTAGAATGATATGTGTAGGTAAAGGTATTGTCTATTCTAGAAGAAGCATATTATGATCTTTCAGCTGCTATAATATAAGGTAGATATTATAAGTGGAGAGACAAAAAATGGCAATTACTATCTTCTGCATGAAAGAACCAAAAACTAATATTTTAAATATACTAGAGGAAACATCTGCAATGATTCCATTTTAAGTTAATATCTTGTGAAATATATAGTGGTTGAATGTGTTGGACTATTTTTTTATAATTTGGTGTGGTAATGTATCATAAGAATTTTGAGATAGGAGTAGTGGATAACAATTGAATGTAATACAACATCAATTAGATAAATGATAAATTCACAAAGAATGCTGACAAGTTATAAAGATTTTCATATACAACAATGACAAACAACCATACCAATGCTGACAAGTTATAAATATTTTCATATACAACAATGACAAACAACCATACCAATACTATTAAAGCTAGACGTGGTTGGAGTAATCATCTTTATAATACAAAGAAGATTAAGAATTATGATAGAAATAGGAATGGCACAATATTATCATCCATTAGTTGATCTTGAATAAATGTGTGAGGAATGTAGACTAGTGAACGTAATAAAAGCTGAATTGGATCCTTGCCGCTCATCTAACTACGGCTCAATCGAGACCGTGCATTACTCTTCTATTGTATCTATTTATGCATGTGTAATGTAACTCTCCGGTATATGCAAGTTACGATATTTTTCTGTCTCAGCTACTTTCTCCTTCACTCGAGACATCTTCTCCTTCTCCTTCTCCTTCTCCTTCTCCCTCCCTTTACATTGTATCAGAGCAAGGCTCTTCCTCGACGACAAAGAACCTATCTCACTTTGTCAGACCCAGCTGCTCCTCATCGATCTGAACTCTTGTCTCGACAACGACGATTACGGTCTTCTTGACACGAATCAATGTATCTTCAACGATCAAGAATTCCAAAAACCTCAATGCCTTCTCTGATCGCAGACAAATCTGAATTCATGGATTTCACAACCGTAAACTCACACTCCAGCCACAATAATTCTATCCACCCGCATGAAGCAAAAGATCTCAAATTCTTGATATCCAATATCAAGAATATTATCAGCACATCTCTAACCCCAGAACTATCCTATCTGGCGCGCTTAGGCAATGCAATTATTCAAAGCCAACAAACTTTATAGCCACCTCGACGGCTCAGGCACCGCTCTTAATGCCAACTAATTGCTCTCTCCGAATCACCACAGATCGAAATCTTATAGTCGCCCTCTACTCCATCATCTCCCCACATCAACTGCATCCACCACCAACTGCATCTAGCTGCATCCAAATTGACCAACTGCATCCACCACCTCTACATCCGCTCATCAACAATCCTTAACCAATCCTCTCACCCTCATTCCTTCCACCAACACAACCCCACACAAATCGGTATACCCCACCTTACACCAAATCTCCCCTTTGTAGTTTCAATCCTTCACAGCCAATCATACTCAACTGAGCCCTGAACACACCCACATCTCACACTCCCAATCATTTTTTCAGTTCTCCCCTCTACTTCAACATCAACTTCTCCACCGAAACCTAAACTTAAAGTCCCCGCACATCCTATGCTTACTCATCTCAAAACAAGAATTATACATTCCAAATCCCTCGAAAATCTTTTTCATACAACCGCCCTTCTACTTGAACCCACCTCCTATAAAGTTGCTGTCAAATTGAAGCAATGGAAATTGGTCATGGACGATGAATACCATGCCATAATAGATCGGCAAACTCGGACGCTTGTTCCTCACCAGCCTCATCAAAATGTTCTCGGTTGCAACTGAACATTTCGTGCAAAGCCCAACAAAAACGGCACAGTGGCCCGTTACAAAGCTCGCCTCGTAGCTCAAGGCTTCAAATAGAACTATGGTACTGATTACCTTGAAACATTTAGTCCTGTAGCAAAAATGTCAACCATTCTGTTCCTCCTATTCACTATGCCACAAACTACAAATGACCCAATATTCAACTAGACGTATCCAATGCTTTTTTGCTTGGACAACTCAACGAAACCGTCTACATGGAACAGCCGCAAACATTTGAGGACCTCGGTCGTCCCCACCACGTGTGCAAACTTAACAGTCATTTATGGTCTCAAACAATCATCTCGCCAATGGTACTCCACCCTAACAAATTTCTTTCACTCCAACGGATTCAAAACCAGCCACATAGATTCATTGCTCCTCATCCATGACATTGCCACCCAATCACATCTACATCTTAATCTACATGGATGGCATCCTGATTGACCCAAACCAAATTGCTCTTAACTTTTTCATCCGCTATCTTTCTCATCGCTTTTTAATGAAGCACATCGACAAACCTTCTACCTTTTTCGGCATCTCCCTCCTGTACACAACCACAGACCTGCCCATTGGTCAGCCAATTATCCTACCCGTCAAGCATCCTCAAAATGTCTGGTATGGAGCAATGCAATATTGCACTAACTTCCATAGCTAACATAAACCAAAATCTAATCTAATCTTTTGCTTTCGACCACCCCAAACTCTATAAACAACTTGCCGGATCCCTTCAGTATCGCACCATTACTCTCCCCTACTTTAGTCTTGCTGTCAACAAGATATGCCATATGCATGATCCAACACAAGCACACTTCGATCAGCTCAAACTAATACTCTGAAACTAATTTTTTATTCTAAATTAAGATTAGGAAGTTTAAATATTGACACTCTTATTAGCAAGCTTTTTGAGTTAATTGATATTATGATAAATAGGAGTATTGATATATTATGCCTATAAGAAATTAAGTTGGTGAGAGAAAAAAAAGAGTTTGATAGTTTAGGCTTTAAATTATGTAAGATTCATCTTAGAAATGATGTGAGTTTCATTTTGGATAAAAACATAAAGGATAGTGTATTGAAAGTTTAGAGATTTGAGGTAAAATTGTATTTTTGAAACTTATAATTGATAGAATAATTTTTAATATTGCAAGTGTTTATTTCTCTTATATAGGATTACATAATTGTATAAAAGATAGATTTTGGCATGATTTGGATTAGTTTGTTCAAGGAATACCTTACGAAGATATACTTTTTTTGAAGGAGATTTAAATGGACATATTGGAAGAGTAATTAAAGAATAATAATATTTACGATGATTTTGATTTTGGAGAGATTAATGAAAAAGAAAAAATAATTTTGGAGTTTGTCTTTGCTTATGATCTTATGATTATTGTTAACACGTATTTTAAAATAATAGAGGAACATATTACCACTCATAAAATTGTAACATCTAAAACTCAGATTAATTATCTTATCTTAAAAAAGATTTATTTATTATGTAAGGATTGTAAGATTATTTCAAGTGATTGTTTGACTACCCATCGTTTGTTTATTTGGATTTGAAGTAAGAGGTAGTAAAAGTAATGTTAAATCTAAATATGCTCTAAAATTAGATTGTGGAATCTTAAGACTAGTAATATAGATATTTTAGGAGTAAAGTTTTAAAATTTGGATAATGGATTTTGAAGGTGTTCAATCTTATATGGAATTTAGTTGTTAGTTGTATTAACAATGTAGTATAGAGTTTACTTAGTGAATTAAAAGGGAGAGTAACCAATAATAAAGATGTATGATGATGAAAATATGATGTTCAAGTTAAGATTAAAGGCTAAAATCATGCTATAAAGAATGATTTACATGTAAGATTGAAGAGTATTGAAAAAAATATAAATTAGTTTGTCGTGAATCCAAACTAGCAGTTTGTAATGCTAAGAGTACAACATTTGAGGAATTCTATAATAAATTAGACACTATCGGGGGGAGTGATACATTTATAAGCTAGTTAAATTAAGAGATAAAAGGACTAAAGATATAAGTGAATTTAAGGGATGAAAATATTCAACATAGATGGATGAATTATTTTATTAAATTTTATAATGAAGATTGTACCAATTAAATTAATTTAAATAAAATTTATGGCTATAAAATAGTCTCACTTTCATTCGCTTTATTAGTAAAGCTGAGGTTTGGATTACTTTAAAAGGACAAAGAGAGAAAACAACAGGATCGAATGACATCCTTGTTGATATATGAAAATGTTTGGGTAAGGAAAAATTTCTTGGCTTACCAAATTATTTAATGTTATTTTGAAGACTAAATATATGCAATAAACTGTATTGACTGTAGAGGTATTAAGTTAATATATTACTAGATTAGTGGAGAAACAGTATTGTTATACCTATTTACAAAAATAAAGGCAATGCTCGAGACTACTAATTACAGAGGAATCAAGTTAATGTCTAATATATTGAAACTTTGGGAGTAATTGAATACATATTACAAAAGGATACTTGTATTTCTCAATATAATTTTGGTTTTATGCTAGATAGATCTACCATGGAAGTTTTACATATATTAAGTGATTTGAAGGAGAAGTTTAGAGAAAGAAAATAAGATCTTCATTTAATTTATATTGATCTTGAAAAAGCTTATGATAGAGCACCAAGAGAAGTTCTTTGGAGAGTTTTGGAGAGAAAGAATTTGTGTTGTATATATCGATGCTATTAGAGATATGTATTATGGGGTTGTACTATGTGTTCAATCACAAGGTGGCTTGTCTAATGATTTTCTGGTTACTATTGGATTACATCAAGGCTCAGTTCTGCCCATATATTTTGCTATAGAATAATATAATACAAACAAATACAAAACATGTAGAAAAAGTTTAAAGGAAACTAATGGAAAAATAGTAATCAGCAGACACCTTAAAAAGTTCATCTGTTAGCTACTTAGCTTAGCAATTAATATAAGGCCTAACTTTAGCCCTAGTTTACACAAGAATTAAAGTATAAATAAGGATGGCATTGATATAACAGAAAACTAAAATACAGTGAAGAAAACAAAACAGTCTGCATTTGATGTGTGTATTTGTTTTTTTAATCTATAATGAAAATCAGAATACATCAGATTGCTTTATGTTAAAACAAAATGCTTTATGTTTCAAAACATGATTAGGGTTATCTACATGATATGAATCTGTGAAAGATGAGAGAAATGAGGTCATTATGATGCAACTCTAAAAAAAGTAGAACTAAGCCTAATATGACAACATTAAGGGATGCTATCTACAGGAAATAGTATGCTAGAATCATATCAACTAAAAGCTGGAATTATGGAGAAGTGTAGTTCAGGCAAAGTAAATGAATTATTCATCAAAGTATTTCTTCACAACTCAAGTTTTGCTTTAACTTCATTCTTAGTCTTATCAACAACTATAAGATTATCATCTGCAAATAACATGCACCAAGAAACCTACTCTTGAATATGTTCAGCAAGAACATTCTTATCACTTTTAAGATTAGCATCATTTGAAAGTTTCAAATTGCATCCGCATGAATCCATGCTAATGTGTAAAGTTGAGAACTGCATGGTGATCTTGTTGTAAGTTCATTTGATATTCATTTCAATCTTATTTTGCAGATAACTAGCTACTTTATCTTTTTCTTATAATTTTCTTAACATTTTTTTCATCTCCCTTCAATGTTTACTTCATCATATTTCTCAGAAGCTTAAGTTTCTTTTAAAAAATTTGTCTGCTTAGCGTCATTACATATGTTTGCTGCTTTAGACGGCAATATCATTTCTTTTTATTGAGTTGGTTTGCAGAGCAAAGCCAAGGCAGAAAAAAATCAAGCCATGGAGCGTTCAATGAGTGAAAACTCATGTCAGTTGTGTGCTGTGGAGAAGCTTACCTTTGAACCCCCTCCTATATACTGCACACCATGTGGTGCTCGTATAAAGAGAAATGCAATGTATTATACAGTGGGGGCTGGTGACACACGTCACTACTTTTGTATTCCATGCTACAATGAGGCTCGTGGAGATGCTATTGAGGCTGAGAGATCAATGTTTCCTAAATCGAGGCTTGAGAAAAAGAAAAATGATGAAGAAACTGAAGAATGGGTAAGTTCAGGCATGGTCATTCCAATGCACTATCCTCCCTACTAGCTTGTTAGTAATGTATGTAGTATTCATAGTATTATTTTTGCGTGCTGATTATTCTTGTGGTTTCATTTGGATTGCAGTGGGTACAGTGTGACAAATGTGAAGCCTGGCAGCATCAAATTTGTGCTCTTTTTAATGGAAGAAGGAATGATGGTGGGCAAGCGGAATACACGTGTCCCAATTGCTACATAGAGGAGATTGAAAATGGAGAGCGTAAGCCTTTGCCTCAAAGTGCTGTTCTTGGGGCAAAAGATTTACCAAGAACAATCCTTAGTGATCACATTGAGCAACGGCTCTTTAGAAGGCTGAAGCAAGAAAGACAGGAGAGAGCAAGGCACTTTGGCAAAAGTGTTGAGGAGGTAAAATCTATCTTAAGATTTTTTCAATGTAACCTAATGAAGCCATTTTTCGTTTGTATCACGGTAAAACTACTATGAAATGGTATTCTGTAAAATTCCATCTTAAGATTTTTTAGATGATCTTTCATCGTGAAAATTTTAAAACAATTATGCCAATGTCTTTTGATCTGAATCTTGTTAATAGTTATATTTTGTATATATTCTACTCCGCTTGATTAAAGCACACTATCTTGTTGTATTGGAGGAATTGAATAACCTTCATTTAGTTTTGATCTGATGTATGCTGTACAAAAAACATTTTTATTGCTTAATACGACTTTTTCTGAATGATAATGGTTCGATGATCATCATGCGGATTATTGTCTAGCTGTCTGAGTTTGCATTGTTATTATACTAAAAAAAATCTCATTAAACAGTAAATTTGTTTTGCATCTCTGCATTAGTAGTTATTATACCTCAAACTTGACATGAGCTGGTTTTTTGGGTTGCTGGTGAACGGTTCAATTGGCCAATTAATGAATCAATTTATAAAGTTAACTATATACAATTAAATTTCTATGTGGCAAATAAATATCTATTCTAGCAAGTCCTGTCACAATTTTTCATTTATAATAGTTATTATCACCAATTTATGGATTATATAACAAATAGTTTAGGAATAGCAACAGATAAGAAAAATATTACAAAATTTTTAATAAGCATTCGACCCATCAAACCAAATTGCATTGATTTAACACGTTATGATTTTGCCTATCTGGGTTGGTTGGTTCTTTAGAAACCAGTTAGACCGGACTGAAGCACTATCCAAACTTGCTGATTGCGTTCTATTTAAATACATTTCTACTCTGCAGTGTCTATTATGAATGTATAGAGAGTGAGATTTCATAAAACCCACCCCCAATAAAATTTGAGCATGGCTAACAAATTGAGTAATGCTTCTGCTTATGTTTTTTCTTATTCTAACATGTGTTTCTTTGATTATTTTATTACCTCTTTCGAAACGATGCATTTTTTTTTTTTCATTCAATAAAATAGTGAAGGTTGCATTGAATTTAAGCTTATTGATGTTTGTACCTTAATTTCGAATCATGTTTTATTTGCTTGTTTATATTCAGGTACTGGGGGCAGAATCACTTGTGGTGAGGGTTGTGTCATCAGTTGACAAGAAATTGGACGTGAAGCAGCGTTTTTTAGAAATTTTTCAGGAGGAAAACTATCCAGTAGAGTTTCCATATAAATCAAAGGTATATAAATATTTTCATTCTTGACATGTTTGTGCTTTTTTTCTTGAAAAATCTCTTTAGCCTTGTTTATTTGCAGGTTGTATTACTGTTTCAGAAGATAGAAGGTGTAGAAGTTTGCCTTTTTGGTATGTATGTGCAGGAATTTGGTTCAGAATGCCAATTCCCTAACCAAAGGCGCGTATACCTATCTTATTTGGATTCTGTAAAATACTTCAGACCTGAAATTAGGACAGCAACTGGTGAAGCTCTGAGAACTTTTGTGTATCATGAAATTCTGGTACAATTTTTGACTTCTGGCTAATATATGTTCCACATTTTCCAAATATTCATCATATTTTATACTGTTTTAATGAGTGCTTTTGTTTAGTAATATTCAGAAATTTTTATCGTAATCATGCAGATAGGCTATCTTGATTATTGTAAAAAACGTGGATTTACAAGTTGCTACATATGGGCTTGTCCTCCTCTTAAAGGTGAAGATTATATTCTATATTGCCATCCAGAGATACAGAAGACACCAAAATCTGACAAGCTAAGGGAATGGTGTGTGATGATTTTATCATCATTTTGTTTATTGCATGCTTGTATGTACATCATTTTTGGATTGACATGATAGCTGTCTTGGCAGGTATTTATCCATGCTCAGGAAAGCTGCCAAAGAAAACATTGTTGTCGGCCTCACTAATTTATTCGATCATTTCTTCGTGTCTACTGGTGAATGCAAGGCTAAGGTCACTGCAGCTCGCTTGCCTTATTTTGATGGTGACTATTGGCCAGGTGCTGCTGAAGATATGATCAATCTTCTTCGGCAAGAAGAAGATGGCAGAAAGCAATTTAAGAAAGGAAAAACAAAAATGACTCTCACAAAAAGGGCCTTGAAAGCTGCTGGCCATACTGATCTTGGGTGTAACGCATCCAAAGATGCTTTGTTGATGCAGAAGGTACTAATTTTACTTGTTTCTATTTTAAATGAGTGAGTTTGAGTCTTTGATGTTTGACTCTTGTTTGGTTTTACTTTAAATATTTCTAAGGCTTCTTTTTAAATAAAGATATTTACCTTCTGGTTCCATTCTTTGGCTAATGTTCCATTTCGATGCTCAGCTTGGCGAAACCATTTCTCCTATGAAAGAAGATTTTATTATGGTCCATCTGCAGCATGCTTGCTTACATTGCTGTATTCTTATGGTGTCTGGAAATCGTTGGGTTTGCAATCACTGCAAGAATTTCCAGATTTGTGACAAGTATGTTTCCAAGTAAATCCTTTTTTTTTCAAAATTTATTGTGAATTTTCAAAAACCATATTTGTTTTATACAGCGATGATAAGTTTCTTTTGATCTCATCTCAAGGAAACTTGGAAACAGCTAAAAATCAATACCAGAGCTATTCTTACTAGAATTTTTTATTTTTTCAAACTGTTGATAAATTTGTATTATAAAGCATTCCAGCATATTACATAGTATATTGTGATGCTCTTCCAGGTGCTATGAGGCAGAACAAAATCTTGATGATAGGGATAGGCATCCTGCTAATAGCAGGGAAAGGCATGATCTATACCCAGTAAGTCTCACCTTATTCAAAATCGCTCATTCTTAATATTCTCAATTGTTCAACATTACTCACACTCTAAATGATTTTGAATCAGATTGAGATTACCGATGTGCTTGCTGATACGAAAGATAAAGATGAAATTGTAGAAAGTGAATTTTTTGACACCAGACAGGCTTTCTTGAGCCTTTGCCAAGGGAATCATTACCAGTATGATACGCTTCGGAGGGCAAAGCATTCTTCTATGATGGTTTTGTACCATCTTCATAACCCGACTGCGCCAGCATTTGTGACCACTTGCAACGTGTGCTATCATGATATTGAAACTGGCCAGGGCTGGCGTTGTGAAGTTTGCCCTGATTTCGATGTGTGCAATGCTTGCTACCAAAGAGATGGATGCATTGATCATCCTCATGAATTGACAAACCATCCTTCCAATGTCGATCGTGATGCCCAAAGTCAAGAAGCTAGGCAGAAACGTGTACTACAGGTGTCATCATCTCTCCATGTCTTGTCATATATGCACATAGAGTAATGCTTGACATCCCCAAAAGTAGCCAAATAGAGAATAATTAATGATTATAACTAAGCTTAGTATTTTGTTCATATTAATTGCAATATGCAGGTCAAATTATACTTTAAAAGACTAATTGCACGTTGGCTCTACTGTTGTCTAGGAATAAAGTTGTGAAGCTTTTCCATATATATATATATATATATATATATAAATATTGATGAATTTTTTTTTGTTGCATTTATTTATCCCTATTGTTTGTTTTTTGAGTTGCCTTTGCTTGTTAATATGAATTCCTGGAAATTTGTTATTACTTTTGTATATATTTATGAAGTTTTTTTCTTCGTATGGTACTACTGTTTTATACTAGTTTTTACTGACATCCTGTGAACTTTGGGTAATATTATTCTCAAGCAACCTTTGTGTGCTGCAGCTTCGTAAAATGCTTGATCTTCTGGTTCACGCTTCCCAGTGCCGTTTCCCTCATTGCCAGTACCCGAACTGTCGTCGAGTCAAAGGACTTTTTCGACATGGCATACACTGCAAAGTTCGTGTTTCTGGAGGCTGCGTTCTCTGCAAGAAGATGTGGTATCTCTTACAACTCCATGCCCGGGCTTGCAAAGAGTCCGAATGCCACGTGCCACGCTGCAAGTAAGTTCTTTGATATAAAAAAATTCATCTTTGCTTCCTGCCTCCTAACTGTAACAAAGGTCGATCTAAAATTTGAATTGATTGATGCTTCTGCCCATTCAGGGACTTGAAGGAACATCTCAGGAGGCTGCAGCAGCAGTCTGAATCGCGACGAAGAGCTGCAGTAATGGAGATGATGAGGCAGCGAGCTGCTGAGCTGCAGGGATCAGACAGCTAATTGTACAGTTAGATGTTATATAGGCTAAAACACGAAAAATGGGTTGGCAGCTGCTCTCCAAAAGCTCGCCTGAACAAAGGAGTCGAGACGCGCTCAAACGGACGCCTGCCCGCCTGCCTTCTTTCTTTGAAGACAGAATCGTCGGAAAGAAAGGCAACAACCTCCTATAAAAGGTATATACATATATAAATAATTTTGTTGATGCTAACCATATTTCGATAAAGCCGACCTCCCAAAGCAGTGAAGCAATAAGGAGAGGGTTTTTAATCGTTGGGGCGAAGGCGGGAGGACGGCAATTCTTTGATTTATCATGCATTACATTGCGTTGTGGTGGTGCCGCCCGTTCGACGGGGCCGCACTTGTACTATAAAATGTTGTAATCTTTTTTTATTTTATTTTATTTTATTTTATTTTTTTTTATTTAGCAGTAGCAAGCCCTGTTTATTCTTGCTCTTGTCTGTTTTGCTTGCTTGATTAAGGTTTAGAGTTTAGCTTTGCCGTCATGTATTAGAGTTTGTAGGTGTTGCTGCCAGGAAGTGGGGGAGCATAGCCTGTAGTTATTTCATGCTCTCCCTTCTTTTGTAGAATGATGCCCTATTAAATATGATGCAATAAGTAGCTTATTTTATTTATTTATATGCTGATATGCTTTTTTGAATTTATGTCTCTTCATGATATAAGGATGATCTTGATCATAAATACATTCATTCATATGAGCATACACAAATATGCATTTTAGGATCTGATCATAAGTGAGCACTTGTTAAGATTTCACTTTCATCTCCTCATTCTGAACACTTGTCTTCACAAATTCACGGATGTTTCAACTTCACGCATAGGCTATGGACTTCATCTTTGAATTTGATGTTCTTCCCTGTGAACCATTTGATAAGTCGTTGAAATAGGTTCAAATGATCGTATCCTTGCTACGATCTGATCATAAGTGAGCATACCACTCTTCAAGACTCCACCATAGCTCCCAAGCATTCCTCTCCTCACTATACCCGCTAGCTAATATAGTGAGACCCTGGTTGATCGCCATCTCCAACTAAGTGCTCCCAAAGGCTAGTTAATAGAAACCTTTAACAACTAACTATGATGCTTCAAACCATTGAGAATATTCATAGATTACTTTCAAACTCACTTTGATGCCACATTGATAAGAGAAAAATATTAACAAAATAATTAATTAATCCTGAATATTTTCACAACTGTGTAGTACATATTTCTATGTTAAAATGTATAAATTAAATGATTTTATTTAGTTTTATGTTGTTAAGTGTGTACATAGTTCTTATTGCTGTTACTGTATTTTTAATATTATAAATTGCATGTTAAAATGTGAGAGCTAATGAATGAATTAATAATATGTGATTTATTTCTTGAATTAAATTATGCTTGTTAGATCATTAAGTCTTGTCCTCAATGGGCATTGGATGCGACATAGCTTAATAATATATATTTGGAGGAAAATGGAAGCAAAGAAATGAAAATATTTTATTGGAAGAAAATTGAATAATAGGAGAGAGATGTGTATATGTATATATTAGTGGAGCAACATATTGGGGAATCTTTCAGTGGTTAATGTCGCAGTCGAGGGTTATTACGATTATGGCGGTTTTAGTTAAAGCTAATGATGTGGCGGCTTTATTAATTATGATAATTAGTCGCTTAGCAGTCGTAATAATAAATGAGTTAACGTTCGTTCATTGCATTCTTCTTTCTTTAAGATAATGGATGCACATTGGATAGCCTCCACTTTGTTCTCTCAAGTTCTTAAGACTTTGTTTAGTTTATGCGTCAACGATTGCAAGAAGACAAACAGGCCATAATCTTTCCCCACTAATCTTTTTCTTAAGCATCCATTTCTGCCTGCGTCGTTTGTGCGTGTGATTAAATTATTGCTAATTAAGTGATATCACGGTAAGCAATTCACAGCGCCTAAACACCGTTTACGACGACGACGACCAACTTTTTTAATTACAGAATTAGCACCCAAACCGGTTACTTTTTGTGCTTACGCTATCTTATTTGACTCTTCTAAACTATTATCCTTTTTTTGCTCTAAGAAATGTGATTTTTCCTTAGCTTTGGCATAAATGGGGTATGACGGTGAAGTGAAGAAAGCAACAGTTGGAGGCTTTGATCGGCCGTACATGAATAGAGGAAGACCCCACTTGTCAGGTGGGGGGGGGAGAGCTCAAGTTTTTGTTGAAGAAATCTTGCGCATGTGATTCTGGTGATTTTGAAAGACTCTCTCAATAGCTATACTTACACAGTATATTCAATTAAAAAAATATATTCAACCAATAATTTATTTATATATTAAATTGATATATTATTTATATTTTTTTGATGTATACTGATATGTAAGTATTATTTTTAGATTGACAAACTAAGGAGCTCTTCGCTGTTTTTGGATTTAGGCCCCTATACTAATTAATAACTCTTTTTAAAAATAAAATTATAATTAATAAAGAGCTTAAAGTGACAGCATCCTTTACACTTGAATCTATTATTTATAAGGATTTGCTACAAATCCCAACATAATTAATGTGTAAATCGATAATAATTATGATTTAATAGTCAAAATTAAATTTAAATTATCTACAAAAAACCAAGAGCTGCTTAATAAATTTATTCTAATTATAAAATTGAAAGTTGATCAAATTTGTTTTAATTTATTTAAAAAAAAACAAAAATAAAAGAGATAAGAAATACTATAATCCATTTTTTATTTGCAAGTTTAGCAAATTAATATATTTGACTAATCATATTCTATACAAATAATGATGTAATAATATTTATAGATAAGAAATTAGAATATATAAGAAAAAAATTTATAATAATTTGGGCGTGGCTGTGCGTGGCCCATGTGACAATCATACGTCCTCACTCGTCAACTCATCCGGGCCTTATAAATAGACACGCACTGAAGGGAGATCCAGCGGAGGTGGCCACTTTTAATATATCGATTAATTCCAAGTACTAATGGAGAATGAAGGGGTTGGCAAGAAGGGCGGGAAGAAGGCAGCGGCGGCGGCGTTGAGGAGCGTGTTCATGCATGCGGACAAGGCGGACTGCTGGCTGATGGGGCTCGGGTTCGTCGGGGCGGTGGGCGACGGGCTCTCGCTGCCGATCCTTCTGACAGTGATGAGCCGGATGATCAACAACCTCGGCATCGGCCCCTCCGCCCCCGGCTACAAGCAATCCATCGACCGCAATGCCCTCTACTTCATCTACCTCGCCGCCGCCAGCTTCGTCGTCGCTTTTCTCGGTATCCCATTGAGCACAGCAAATAAGAACACGTTTTGGTCCGTTCATTGGGCAATTGATCGGCGGTATATAAGAATGTGTATGATGCAGAGGGGTACTGCTGGACGCGGACGGGAGAGAGGCAGGCGTCGAGGATGCGCGCGAGATATCTGAAGGCGGTGCTCCGTCAGGACGTCGGCTATTTCGACCTCAAAGTGGCTTCTACCGCCCAAGTCATAACCAGCGTTTCGAGCGATTCGCTCGTCATACAGGATGTTCTTAGCGAGAAGGTACCATGCCATATACCACTTGTCGAGTTAAAAGTCTTCACCCGCTTACTCTATATGGGAATGAATTGCGCAGATTCCAAATTTCATAATGAATTGTTCGACCTTCTTTGGGAGTTATATCGCGGGGTTCGTCCTGATGTGGAACCTTGCATTGGTGGTGTTTCCGACGCTGATCCTGCTGATCATACCGGGGCTGTTGTACGGGCGGGTGCTGCTGGATCTGGCTCGGGAGATCCAGGTGGAGTACGACAAGGCCGGGGTGGTGGCGGAGCAGGCCGTCTCATCCATTAGGACGGTGTACGCGTTTGTGGCAGAGAGGAGGACGATAGCGGCGTTTTCGGAGGCGCTGGACTCGTCGGTGCTGCTCGGAATCCGGCAAGCGTTTTCGAAGGGGGTGGCGTTCGGGTGCAACGGGGTGACGTTCGCGATATGGGCGCTGGTGGTGTGGCACAGCAGCCGGCTTGTGATGTACCACGGGGCGAGAGGGGGTACGGTGTTCTCGGTGGGAGCGTGCATCATAATCGGGGGGCTGTCGCTGGGGTCGGGCCTCTCCAACTTGAAGTATTTTGGGGAGGCGATGGCGGCGGCGGAGAGGGTGAAGGAGGTGGTGGAGAGGGAGCCGCCGATAGACTCGGAGAGCGCGGAAGGGGAGGAGCCGGTGGCGGCGGCGCGCGGGGAGGTGGAGTTCAGAGGGGTGCACTTTGCGTACCCGGCGAGGCCTGACGTGGAGGTGTTCAGGGGATTCAGCCTGAGGGTGGAGGAGGGGAGGACGGTGGCTCTGGTGGGATGCAGCGGTTCCGGAAAATCGACGGCCGTGGCGCTGCTGCAGAGATTCTACAGCCCGGCGGGCGGGGAGATTCTGTTGGACGGCATCGATATCAGGAGGCTGAGGGTCAAGTGGCTGAGGGCGCAGATGGGGCTAGTTAGCCAGGAGCCCCTGCTCTTCGCCATGACTATATGGGAGAACATATTGTTCGGCAAGGAGGATGCCACCACGGAGGAGGTGGTCGCCGCCTCACAGGCGGCCAACGCCCATTCTTTCATCTCTCAGCTTCCCCTCGGCTACGATACGCCGGTGGGCGAGAGAGGGGTGCAGATGTCGGGGGGGCAGAAGCAGAGGATCGCCATTGCCCGAGCCATCGTCCGATCGCCGAAGATTCTTCTGCTGGACGAGGCGACGAGCGCGCTAGACTCGGAATCGGAGCGCGTGGTGCAGCAGGCACTGGACGCAGCTGCCGTCGGGCGGACCAGCATCGTGATCGCGCACCGCCTCTCCACCATCCGCGGCGCCGACAGCATAGCCTTCGTTCAGGACGGCCGTGTCGTGGAGTCCGGCTCCCACGAAGTTCTCATTGGCAACCCCGAAGGGCATTACTCCACCCTGGTCCGTCTTCAGCAGCAGCAGCAGCAGCAGCAGTGCGGGGGGGATGCTCCGGCGCGGCATGTCGGCGGCGCGGGGGCTGCTTCCGGGCGGCTGGCGAGCAGCAGCCGCAGCCTTCGGGTCTCTGGCTCGAGCTTCGGATGCAGCGAGGGGGAGGTGGAAGAAGGGGGGGAGAGCGATGCGGGGCGGCGGCCTGCGGTGCCGTCTTTCCGGCGGCTGCTGATGTTGAACGCGCCAGAGTGGAAGCGGGCGTTGCTGGGCGGCGGGGCGGCGGCACTTTTCGGGGGGGTGCAGCCGGCTTATTCGTACTCGTTGGGGAGCGTCATAATGGTGTACTTCATAAAGGATCACGAGCGGATGAAGGAGGAGACGAGGAAGTACGCCCTGGTCTTCGTGGGGCTGTCGATCCTCTCTTTCGTCCTGAACCTTGCCCAGCATTACAACCTGGGGGTGATGGGGGAGCTTCTGACTCGCCGGGTGAGGGAGAGGATGCTTTCCAAGATGCTCACCTTCGAGGTCGGCTGGTTCGACCGCGACGAGAATTCCACCGGCGCCATCTGCTCCCGCCTGGCCAAGGACGCCGCTGTCGTCCGATCGCTGGTGAGCGACCGGATGTCCCTCGTTATACAGGCGCTCTCCGCAGTCACCGTGGCCTTTACCATGGGAATGATAATCGCGTGGAGGCTCGCCGTCGTCATGATCGCCGCCCAGCCGCTCGTCATCGCCTGCTTCTACGCTCGCCGGGTGATCCTTAAGAGCATGTCCGGCAAAGCCATCGAGGCCCAGGCTGACAGCAGCAGGCTGGCCGCCGAAGCCGTGGGGAACCACCGGACGGTCACGGCCTTCTCCTCCCAGGGGCGAGTCCTCCGTTTCTTCGACCTTGCCCAGGCGGGGCCGCGCAGGCAGAGCGCCCGCCTGTCCTGGCTCGCCGGAGTCGGCCTCGCCTGCTCCCAATCCCTCACCACCTGCACCTGGGCGCTCGATTTCTGGTACGGCGGCCTCCTCGTCCGCCAGGGCCTCATCACCAGCAAAGCCCTAATCCAGACCTTCATGATCGTCGTAAGCACAGGCCGCGTCATCGCCGACGCCGGCAGCATGACCACGGACCTCGCCAAGGGGTCAGACTCTGTGGCCTCCGTCTTCTCCGTCTTCGACCGGACCACCGCCATCGAGCCAGAGGGCCATGACGCCATCCAGGCTTTGTCAGGGTCCGTGGAATTCCATAGGGTGGAATTCGCTTACCCGGCTCGGCCGGACGTGGCCATCTTGCGAGGTTTCAGCTTGTCGGTGGAGGCGGGGCAGTCGGCCGCACTGGTGGGGCCAAGCGGGTCGGGCAAGTCGACCCTCATCGCCCTGATCGAGCGGTTCTACGACCCGGCAGGGGGGACGGTGAGGATCGACGGGAGGAACGTGAGGTCCTACAACCTGCGGGCCCTAAGGCGGCACATGGCGTTGGTGGGGCAGGAGCCCACGCTGTTCACAGGGACAGTGTGGGACAACATAACGTACGGGGCAGCTGCGGGGGTGACGGATGCGGAGGTGGAGGCGGCGGCGAGAGCGGCGAACGCGCACAGCTTCATCAGCGGGCTGAAGGACGGATACAAGACGCACTGCGGTGAGCGGGGGGTACAGCTCTCCGGCGGGCAGAAGCAGAGGGTTGCCATCGCGAGGGCCATTCTCAGGAACCCAGCCATCCTACTGCTGGACGAGGCCACGAGTGCCCTCGACGGCCACTCCGAGAAGGTCGTGCAGGAGGCTCTGGAGAGGATCATGGTCGGGAGGACAAGCTTGGTCGTCGCCCACAGGCTCACCACCATCCGTTCTTGCAACCTCATCGCCGTCCTCAACAAGGGAGTGCTCATCGAGAAGGGGACCCACACCACCCTCATGGCGAAGGGCCCAACCGGAACCTATTTTGGACTAGTCACCCTTCAGAGTGCCACCCCATCCCCTCGATAAATTGGGATCAATGCTTATGGTTCTTCTAATGATCCTATTTAGATTTACGAGGCCTCCACCAATGACTTTTTTCTAACCCACAAGTTGTCACCGAATTGCATGTGTTCAGCCGTATATAAACAATTAAGTAAATTTAAGTTAAGGCAAATCACTATCAAAATAAAAAATAAATAAGCAAATATATGCTCGGAAAGTAAAAATTCCGCGCCAGATAAATACACCCAGTCATTTTCCTAAAGACAAAAGGATCTTACATAAAAAAGTGCCTCCCCTCCGCCTTCACTAGACCAGCTTTAAGCTCCTCCTTTAACTCGACCAGAACTTTTGACTCCAGCTCAAACTCAATTCAAGTCAACCTAAACCCGTTGCAAAATGATCGATTTAACTGTGCAAAGAAGAGTTTCCATTGGAAAAATACATGCAAAAAAATAACGTTTTCAGGCTTGCAGGATGAGGACATGTACAATTCCCGCTTTCATTCCATAGGCTTATTCTTCTCTATTTTCTGCAAAGAGGAGCAATTGTCATCAGTAAAGCCTTAAAATACAAAATAAACCCAAAAAAATAAAAATATTGAGCTTAGATATCTCCAAAATAGCTCTCTCATAAATATAAAACATTTTTTATCTCATTAAAAATAGTATTAAATTCGTTTATATATTTTTAAAATAAAAATCCTAGTCCAACACTATTTGGAAGACAAGTAACCTTTTTTCAAAAATATTTAAACGCAGGCCGCTCAAATATTTCATATTTACTACGCTGTCATCCACCAGAAAAGACAGCACCCAATCTTCAGATATATACAAAATTGGGACCCAAATATGAAATATCATCCCACTAAAAATGAAAGGACTGGAGTTGAATGTGGGAGGTTCAATCAGTTCAATTACACCAGAAAATACTGAAATAGACGGCGATGTGATTAAAAGGATCCAAACTGATTTGCTGAAATGGGTGAGTGCTATATTAAATTAAACTGCCAGCCATATGCCATATTATATGGGGCGGGGCAGAACAAAAGCCTACAAGAAGAAATTTATTGATAAAAATTGGCGTTATAATGATGAGGATGACGAGCGGGTATTCTCCAATGAATGGAATGAAAGATAAGTTCATTCGTAGAAAATTTTGAACATGTGTTTAATCGTCACAAATATTAACTAACACCAATGACAATGTGCTCCTTTCTTTGAAATTCCGCAACATGAAAATCTAGGGCCTAAGAAAAAAAAAAGTTAAATATTTAACTTTATATTAATGTTATATAAATGAAAGTTTCCATATTAAATTTTCTAGCATCTTAAGAAACCTTCTCATATCCTTTTTAAGTGAGTCGTAAATTGAAACACTTGTGCAACTACGTCTAATTAATTCTTAATATTTTGAATTGAATATTGATTAAATCCTCCTTTTTTTTTCCAATTTAAATTGCATGTGAACGTTATTAAATAATCAGATCCTAAAGAACAAAAAATAGCAATAGCATCTAGATAATTTTAGATCATGAAACACAGGTCGTTGTAGAGTAATGATGGAAAGATATATCGTCAGTCCGCAGCCTCTGCTTTAGTCTTTCTTGCGAGTGACAGTATCTTGGAGGCCCTTATAAAGCTCCATTTATAATATTTTAAATATATACGAAAAATGTGATAGAAAATCTCATGGAACATCTATGAATAGTGCTGAAATGTCTGCCAAAACACAATTTGCAAGGAAAAACAAGAACAAACCACTTCGGGACATGTATTAAAGCCTAATGGTGTCAGCCAGAACCAAGTTTCCTGCTATTCAATCAAGAGAATAACTTGTCATCCTAGCAATCTTTGGGACTCGTCAAGGAACAATGTTTATTTGTTAAAAAAGGACCTCTCTAAGTTCCAATTAAAGAAGATCAGCTCTTTTATGTCTTCTATTTTAGCATGGGTAAAACTAACTCAATTTTTCTAACAAAAGCATTAAATGGTCTATGCTTAATATATCTAAATCATCAAACAGCATTTTCTAATCTTATCCGGCAATGGTACTACTCCAACAACATTATAAATGAGCTCATTTTTCATTCAATCCTTAGAGGTATACCCACACATCCACATCATCATCTCATCTCTGCATGGCATAATTTATAAATAACTTTCTTCTTTATTGGCTAACAATCTGCTCTGAATAACATTATTGGCCTTCTAGTTATTATATAAAACTGTCCTTTAATATTGATTGAAATTTTTCTAATCACTAACATTCTAGAAGCACTCTTCCAACTAGCTTGGATCCTACATATCACATTCACTACTATTTTGTATAATCGAATCAAGATATTAGAATCTCTCACCCTTTTTAATCATATGATCCTTAATAGTTATGTCTTTGAGATTAATAGCTTCCATTATGATTGTACTTATACTCCACATATATTTTTTTAGATATGCCAAAGCAAAACCCTAAACCCTACAGCCCTATAATATATACCAATGAATCTCCTCTTGAATATGTTCAATAAGATCATTAATAGCTGATGCAAAAAGATATGAACTGAGAGTAAATCTGATGCAATCCAATAGTAACAGAAAAACTATTAATCCAATACATGTGCTCCATTATGCATATCTTCAATAATATCAATATAGGCTGCACAAATCCACCAAAGAATTTTTTGAAGTACTTTACTGTAAACCTTTTTAGATAGACAAAGATTCAATGGGACCTTCTTTCTTTCTCTAAATTTTTTCATCAAATCTCTTAAGAGATCAACTATGTCTTCCTTGAGAGATCTACATGACAAACTATATTAAGCTTGAAAAATTAAAATGGGACTAATTTGAACTTTTAAGGAGTTAGGAGAATATGTTTTGCATTTTAATAGTCAATGGCCTAACTTATGTATACAAAATAGGCTTTAAATAATAGAAGGTTAAAAAGTACAAAAAATTACAATTAAAAAGTGTAGCAAAACAAAACATAATCATACATGTAGAAAAATAGTTGTTTAAGTCAAGCAAAAAATGATTTCTAAATAAAAAGGATATTATACATTCATTTTTTTCACTTAACTTCCCTAGAGAAAAATTGAGCATCACACCAATTAAGAACGTGCAATGTAAAGCCCTTCCATATCTATAGCTTAAAAGTAATGTGTGCAATGATTCACTAAATGTATACCTATGTAAAGGCATACACTGCATCACATATAAATGGGAATACGTAATTAAAAATTTTCATGAACATTGCATTTCATAATTATTTTCTTTGCTTTAGCATGTATTCATAATTCATGAAAACCCATACTGAGGAATGGCCAGCCCCATTTTTTTAATTAGTTTAATAATTCAATAAAAAGATCATCTAACATATAAATACAGGAAATGCAATACATTAAGTGATTCTATATTGATGATCTGACTCAATTGACCACACTTGAAGCACAAGCCATTCCTGAGGTGACATCTGCCAACTGGGTGATGCTTTGAGCATGCAAAGAAGATGCTGCTCAGCTGGATCAACAAAAGTTCGGACAGCAACAAATCCAGAATTGGATGCTCTCAAATGAAAAACCAACCCCAGTGTGATTGTGATCCAGGTCTATGATATTTGCCCTCTTACAGAAAAGTGCATTCCTCTGGGTCTACTGCTCCATAAACTCTTCTTTTTTACATGCTTCTTCTAAATTGCTATGAAATTCTGCTACATTAAGCAAGAAAAGTCGATCTCCAGAGTCAACTCTCATCCTCATATGGAAAATTATACTTGTGTAAAAAGAGGCTTCATTTTAAGAAAAGATTGTATCAACTAGTCTGTGTTCCTGACACAATTGTGCCTGAGAAAACCTTTGCTGCATATCAGCCAACAAAATATAATTGCCTCATTGATAAGGGCTGCGGGTACAGAAAGAACAGAAAATGCAATTATCAACAGTATCAGCTACATTTGGGGTGTGCTACCCTACATCACTCAGCACATTGCACGCTTGGGCGTCGAAATTTTGTTGAACGGGTCCCTCTTGTGAATCATACTACTAAGTTATACAAACAATATTAGTAGAACAATTACTACAAGAATCAGATTCTTAAGACTTGGATAGGTGATTTAAAGCACAAAAGATGATTATTTAAGAATTTCTGAGCAGAATACTAAAAAAAGTATAAATATTTTCGAAGGGAATTAGAGCTCATACTTTAGATGGTGATGGGGTTAGATCATGATAAGAGTAAAGCATGTTGTGCAGGACCTTCAGATCACACTCACTCACTGCTAAACATACTCACAATCACTCCACGACCATATCTTTGATACCAACTAGTAAGAAGTGGCAAACAACTGACGAAGTTAATCAAGGATGTAAGTGGGATCAGAATTGTATTCTTTGCATTTTTTTATATTTATCAACCATTGCTACACTAGTAATCCTACATCACAATAGATGATACCTTTTTTCATAATGTCCCAGGCCTCATTAACACACATCAAGCATCTATCATCATCACATAACATCATATGATGTGATTTTTCGGACTATTAAAAATGTTCATTTTAATCCCTCAACTATTAAATATGTTCAATTTAATCCCTCATTTATTTATTCAAAGACCAATTTAGTCCTTAAATTTTCATCTCTTGTGACGAACAATTTTGTAATAATAATTTTTCGTCTGTGTATTACACGCAAGTGCACATGATCGTCAAGTAATGCAGAAATCAGTGAATTCCTGAGCTTATCGTCCTCAAGGAACAATGTGTACAGATACTAGTTAGTTTCTTCCTTTTTAATGTTTAAACGATCGAAAAGGGTTGATTGTTGCTAATGATTAACCTAAATTATGCTAGTGTTTTTTATCAGTTGAAATAAAATGGGGAGAATTAAGTTTGAACATATATTTTGTAACTGACTTGTGCATGAGTTTTCTTCAATCTAATGGTTTATTCATTTATTCCTTTTTTATTTATTAATTATTTCATTAATCAATGGGTTGTAGTAAAAAGTTTTATTTTAATTGCAGGTTGCCCTACCTAGTGCTTTATGAAATTTAATGAAGTTCACAGTAATAGGTAATCTCGTGATCATTTAGTGATAATAATTATCATTACGTTTAAGTGATAAAATTTACAATTTTATTTTGTGATCACGAAATCCTGATCGTTCATGGCTAACACGTATCTACTCAGCTAAGGAAACAAGCTACGAAGCTCTGTGATTTTACGTCACACCACTCATGGCTACCGTGCGTTGAAATTCCTCAATTAAATCACGAGTGAGCAGTGAAGCTCTGTGTATTGGTTATTCTCGGCTCACATGCATCAAATTTCTAGACTTTAACAGTGAGATGAGCAATAAGCATATGTGAAATTATGTCACATCATTAACTAGCTTGAACATGCTCAACTCTTTGTATTTAAGTCCCAAATTGAGCTATGGAGCACAGAGAACTTATCAAGTTATTCTTCACGGTTCTGACACTTCCAATCTCTGATTTCAAGCAAACGAACGAGCGTAAAGCTCTGCAAACTTATGTCATATCGTTCGCGGCTTTCACACTTCTAGCTCACTTATTTAAATCAGGATGCACATCTAGCTCTGTGAAGGTTTTTGTTGTTAAAATCTATTTTTAAATAATTTATATTAAGAAATTAATTTCTTTCATCCTTTATGAATTAACATATAAATTTCCAACACAATTCTCAACTTAACCCCCATACATATCTATATTTTTCTAGTAAATATAATTACACATATTCATATTAGATTTCATTAATTTGAAGTTCATTACATGCATAAATTTATATTAAAATTCATTAATTTGAAGTTCATTAATTTATGAATAAACACAAAAATTTATATTAAATTTTATTAATTTGAAGTTCATTGCATGCACAAAAACATACACATTACATAGTTCTCAACCTAACCCCCCCAAGAGGTGGGTTAGGCTGCCATTGAAGTTAAAACATACAAAAAAAAAATGCACAGCACAAGGAACTAAGTTAGAGATACGATGCAAGGGAACAACTTTCCAACATTCTCCTTGCCTTCTCCCCCTTCTAGTTCTCACTTCTTCTTCCTTGATTCTGCTTCCTCTTTTCTCTTCTTCTTTACAGCAAACCTTTCTCTCAGAAAACTCTTAAGAAAATATTTTGTGGCTGGTAGGGTTCATGTCCCTCTTTAGGGGCCCAAAAGATAGTTATTATTTTCCTAAAGTTTGCTTATATACTCACTGCCATCTTCAACCTAGGTGGCTGAATCAATTAATTTCTTTATTTTCTTCAATTACTTTTTCTCTTAATCAGTCTTGGAAGCTGAGATTTTAATTGTTAATTCCTAGAATATTATCCCATGAAAGTTGAAGTGGTTAAATTCCTTAGTTTTTCATTTCTTCAATCAACCTTGAAAGCTGAAGGGATTAATGAATTCATTCCCTTGAACTCCCAATTGTTTAGTTTTATTGAGTTTTCTGGAGTGCACCTAGGCGCCTGTGGCTCAGCTTTCATTAAATGGTCCAGGTTACGTTAAGTTCTGAAGGTGCGCTGCGGCGCACTGTAGCGTCTTGCTTTCGCTAGCCAGGCGCTGCGGCGCGCTGTAGCGCCCAACTCTTTAATTGTAAACTCGATCATTTTTTTTCTTTTGCGCAGATTTGTCTTTTGTGCTGAAAAAAAAAATACACAAAAATAGCTTAAAGTAACAAATACCTAATCTAAAGACATTAATGTTTGCAAACATGTGTAGGGAAGGTTGAGTCAACATAACCTTCTGGTTGAGACATGAAGGTGTGTTCATGCAGATCGTCGTTAAGAAAGCATTATCAAAATTGAGTTGATGAATAGGCAAGTGTATCTTACTACAAATGTTAATATTATCTGAATGGTGACAAGTTTTATCACATAACTAAAAGTCACATGATAATCAACTCCTTGTTGATGAAAGCCACGAGCACCTAACCTTACTTTGTGCCCGTTGATGGTCCCATCATTGTTGTATTTAAGCTTATACAACAGTTTGCAAGTGATGATATTCATGTCAAGAGTTCGAGGAACAAGAGAACAGGTCTTATTGCGCATTAGGGCATTGTATTCAGATTGCATAGCATGCTGCCAATCAAGATTGTGCATGGCCTGAGAATAGTTCCAAGTAGATGTAGTGGAAGTAGTGACAATACAACTAGTAAATGTTGTACGCTTGGATGTGAGATAACACTTATGTTTGATGTGCCCAGATTTATGTCTAGTTGTCATAAAATGAGTGTTGGTATTCTATTAGGGAGATGCAACCGAATAAGAATTTGTTGGTGGAGGTTTCAAGGTTGTGGTAGGTTCTAAAATAGCTTCGAATGGAGGCATAATTGCATGGTTTGGGGAAGATTCGGGTACAGGTAGATTGGTAGGAGCTATTTTTCGAGAATATGTTCGAGTATAAAGTGGGGGGTTCAATTGTAATTTCAAGAGCACGAAGGTTGTTGGTAGATTGTTGCACCGAAAAGGAAGGAGCTGAAGAGGGATATGTGGGTTCAAACGATTGCTAGAAAAGAGAGATGGGAGCATTGATGATTATTGGGTTAGAGTAGAGAAGTTGTTTGAATGTGTAAGGTATCGTAGGAAAGTTAGTTTCATCAAACACCACTTACTACTTTTCGGGTCAAGACACATAAGCGGATTGAGAGCTATTGTAGCCAGGAAAGATACAAGGTGTGGATCGATTATCAATCTTGGATTGAGTGTAGAGTTTGAGCCAAGGCAAAGCATAAGCACCCAAACACTTAATTTGCTATAGTTTAGTTTGATGCAACTTAGAAGTTCAAATGGAGAGATGGTGGTATTGTTGTTGTTAGGTAATATGTTAATAAGGTAATTGGTCGTTTGAAAAACATAAAGTCAATAGTTTTGAGGGAGGGATGAGATGGACAAGAGGGCACGACCAATTTCGACAATATATCAATATTTGCGTTCAGCGGTTTCATTTTTTTGAATAACATATGGAGTACTAAATCGATGTTGAATGCCCTGTTTAAAAAGAACGAGAGTGAATTTCTGAAATTCACCGCTATCAGATTGAATTTGTTCTTTTACAATTATAGACATTCTCTACGAGAGATTTAAACTTGATGAAGGTGGAGAGAGAGTCACTTTATGATGTAGAGAACCAATAGAATCGAGTGGATGCATCAATAAAAATAATGTAAAAACGATGACCCATAACAGACACAACAGAAGTCGAACCCCAAACATCAATGTATATTAATTCCAAGGGATTATTATAAACATTTAAAGAGTCAGGTAAATGGAGCCGATGACTTTTAGCTTGCAAGCATGAATAACAAATAAGTTATGAAGAAAAATTAACATCTAAAGAATGTAAAATAATTTTAAAAACTTTGAGATGTGGGTGACCAAGACGATTGTGCCATATATGAGGAGGAATGTGTCGGCTGATATGATGGGCAACTGAAGACGTGTGGGTAGGGCTAAGACCAAAGCGGTACAGACCATGATCAACTGTTCCTCGAAGAAGCTCCTTCTTGGTATGAACATCCTTCACAATATAACAATCAGAGTGAAATTCAATATAGGCATTATTGTCTTTAGTAAACTTGCTTATGGAAAGCAAACTTTTAGTAATATCGAGTGCATGAAGAATGTCTCTTAAAGGAGTAGAGTTATAAAAGGTAGAATTGTCCATTACCAACATGCACCATGTTTGATCCTTCATACGACTAAGCAGATTGAATGTTCTGAAGATTATGAGTGATGTGATGAGTTGCCCTAGAGTCTGGATACCAGCCTTCAATGTTAGAAGTCACCAGATGCTTAGAGGGAGGGTTAGCCCGGCCAACAGTGGTGTCATTATATCATTGGGGAGGGAAGGCCGAAACATCTTGACGATGATAGCAGATGATTGCTAAGTGTCTAGATCGATTGCATACTTTGCAGGTGTGTGAAGACCTGCCATGATCATTGAAGTGATCGTGCATTGAAGTGATCGCAGCCACGAAAGTGACCCCTTCCTTGACCTCGATTGAAAGTGATGTTGGAACAAGAAAAGAAATGATTTGGCAAAGGTTTGGTGCTGGCTTGAACAAGATTGGTAGTTGATGGGCGAATTGATTTACCCGCTGAAGATGGTCATTCATGGGGGTAGCACCTTTCCGAAGAGAATGCAGTTGATACTCAAGTTGCTGTAGACGGATTTGAGAAGTAGAGGCATAAATTTCGGAGAGAGCTTTCCATATGAAATAAGCAAAATCATGCCCAAGAACTTGAACATGAACGGATTTCGTTAGTGATGAAATGACCCAGCTAATAATGAGTTGATCGATGGTAAGCCATCTTGATATTCAAGACTTGGTTCTCCATTCGCGGAGAATTGCGATAGAGGTACTAGAGAGCCATCAATGAAATGTAGCAGTTGATGAGCTCGAAAAAG
Source organism: Gastrodia elata (assembly GCA_016760335.1). Classification (NCBI taxonomy): domain Eukaryota; kingdom Viridiplantae; phylum Streptophyta; class Magnoliopsida; order Asparagales; family Orchidaceae; genus Gastrodia; species Gastrodia elata. Next base: position 24,360,168 of record CM028677.1, read on the forward strand.
AGGGATGAATTGAGACCTCCACAGAGTGTAGTTGGCTTTGTCAGTTTAACGTTGAGAATATGATTAACATTACCAAGATGCGTAACGTCACCGAAGCCGATGATAGTGATGGCCGAAAGATTGGGAGGGTGCGAGATTCCTTCGGCTGGACTCGCAGATTGAGGGGTGGGAAGATCGGTTGGAGCAGCCATCGCTGAAGACGAAGAAGAATCTTCTTCAAGAGGTCGACATCAATTCTCGATTGTCGATTCTTGACGTATTTAAAGGCGTCGACTCTTGACGTCTTCAAAGGAGGGATCGTCGGCGAGTACAAGCGTAACGAAAAACAGCGAAAACAGTAGTCGATTCTTGATCGTCGATTCTTGACGTCTTTAAAGGCGTCCTTGATGGTAGATCTTCTTGACCACGGCTAGAGAGGTTAAAGGTTTCTTGATTATGATTGCAGGTTTTCTAGAGCGGCTGCAGGATCCTTGAGCTCTTTAAAGGCGTCGATACTTGATGGCGGATCTTCTTGATCATGGCTAGAGCGGCTGCAGGTTTCTTGATCATGACTGCAGATTTCTAGAGCGGCTACAGGATTCTTGGCTGCAGGTTTCTTGATCACGGCTAGAGCAGTCGATTCTTGGTTGCAGTGAGCTGATAGCTTTTCGTTTGAAACTTGGATGAGTTCTTGGGTCGGTGAAAAGGGAGCCAAGAGATTAGATGAGTTATTGAAGGCTGAGAACTGAACACTCTAATACTATGTGAAGAATTGAAAAACCGTTGAAATTTGGAATTACAACATATTTTCACACTAACTTTACAAGAGGTGCAACTCTCTTTAAATAGGAAGAGTTTAATAGTAAATAGAAGCAATTGATCATATCCATATATCAAGAATGTGATTAATGGATGAGATTAATCTCACATGGGCTTAGTAATTGAGAGGAGAACCTTACAAAATCTTCACAAACAAGAAAAGATTTGGATTCACCTCAATTATATATGACATACAACCTCAGTTCTTAGATGTTCTTTAGAAAATCTAGCCAATCCTAGTATTTGAAGGTTGAGAAAACACTTTTAAAGCTTAAGTGAGGAGAGGAGACAAGAAGATAAAGATTTCATCAGGTCAAAGGGCTTAGAAATGATAGTGAGCGTTTTCTGCATTAAAATATATTTATATCCCATGAAAAAGATCTCTTAATTAGATAAAGGTGGTATTAAAACAGTACTTTCATAGCTTAAAACATAAGCCAATCTACTTGCGCAAGTCACAATGAATTCCATTTAATTCACTTGAAATTAGGTTGGCTACAATGCTCCATTCTATGTGGCAATGTAGTGCTTTCATAGATATAGATTTCTTCAAAAGTTTAATGCATATTTAGAAATCCTAAGTGGTAATGTGATCTCCTAGCTATGTGAGCTGTAATTTGCATGACGAATTGACCATCTCACACCACACGTCAGAAGAGACTTGGCTAGGGCTAAACCCGATGTTAATTTGACCTTTAGGCTCAACCCAAGTCAGCTTAACACAGTTTGATGCACCACAATAATATTTGGTGTTAGAAGAATTTCGGTGGAGTTGCACGGGGAATAATGTTGAGTGCACTTGATATCAAAATGAATTGGAACACAACAGGGTTAGACCAGTGTCCTAAAAAGTAAGAAATTACAAATCTAATGCCTTAAGGTTTTTCTGAAAACATAGGGGATGGACTACAGCAGACTGCATCATCAAATCGGCCTATAAGAGGAAGTAAATTTCATATGAGATTTTTAAACCAGATTTTTACAGAAGTGATGAATATTTACATAATTGACATCTTGGAGAACATAGGGATGTAGTTGGAGCACTATGGTTTAATTGTTGGCATCAGAATTGACATTGGAGCTTAAATAAGAGACAAAACCCTATTTGATTTTAACGTAGGTAGATAGAGTGGAGAGAGGAAAATAGGACTGTTAGTTAGAAAATAGAAACCAGTGGGAAGAGAGAGGCCAAGAAGGAGAGGGGGATCGAGCAGTAACTCACAGTTTTGGCGTGCTCCCTCTTGTTTCTTGTAGCTGGTGGTGAATCTCACATGAGAATTTTGCATTGGAAGCATAGGGCCAGTGAGAGATTAAAAAAACAAGGGAGAGGTTATTTAGGAATCAAGTAAAAGTGGATTGCTTTCAAATTTTGCCAAAAATATAAATAAAGTTTGATTTTAGCAAATTCGCACCAATATTCTAGTTATTTCTTTTGGCACATAACAAAAATAAAATATTATATTTCTGACACAAGGGATTAAGACTTGGTGTTGTTTTTATTGTTATTGTGACACAAAATAATCAAAATTATAAAAGAGCTCATGATGGGTGAAACAGTTTTTTGAAACTCACACGAATTGAGCATAATTTCTGGCAAATATAGGAAATTGAAAATCAATCATCATTTGTTAAGAAATTTTACAAAAGAAGATGAACAAAGTGTATTAACTAAATTTGCCAAGTTATATGCAAATGTATTCGATTGTATATGCAGAGCACTTAAAACCCTTTTATCCCTCGATGTTAGAAGAGGAGAAATAGGTGATGCTACTAAGCACTGAAGAGTTATACTTCTGGCAAGATGAGGAGTTCAAAAAAGATAAAAATACTAGAAATTAAAAACTTGACTTCCTGACACAAAAAAAATGATATACATAATACGTAAAAAAGGTGAACTGAATAATAAGACCAAATTGTATACGGTAGAGAAGGTGAAGAAACTGTTCATGGTTGAATTTTACTTATAGAAATGCATTCCCATTTTAAGCCCAAGGGACACATGATCAAAAGATCAATACACATACATTGTCGACTGCATAGAAGACCTTGCCGAGTGACACACAAACATCCCGATTGATCTTGGGGTTTGGCTTCTGAGTGGCACACTAGTCAAAAAATAGTCATTGACTAGTTCAGATATATTGTCAATTGACAATGAAGATGTTTGAACCAAACTAACGAAGACTTGATTCGTGAGTCAAGAATGTACACATTGATTAGAAAAATACATTGAGCTAAGATTACAAAGACCTTCCCAAACAGTCCTGCTCGAGTCATAACTTTTCCAATAGAAGCTTCACATGCTATTAGAGGATAAGTAAAGCACCCCAATATTTATATATGATGGGTGACGTGGACGAGTGTGGCTAACCAAATAGAATCTTCTATCAAAACATATTCTTCAACTAAGACAATCGAGTATAAATATTGGAATTGTAGTTTTAGTAAGAGTTTTTGCCCGAGAACTTATAACAATATATTATAATTTCTATTCGTATAGTAAGAAAAAAATATTTTCCATCATTCTTCTTCATACTAATGTGGTGACGAAACACCACTATTGACAATTCTCAACCCCCATATTTAAGTTGGCTGATCAAGTATTTATCCATCAATTCAATATAGATCATAAGTCAAAGATCATAACACTTGTTATATGCTCTAAAAAATATTTCCTGCATACCAGTACTAATACAAATTTTATTATGAAGAAATCAATTTGAGAATGGTCACAAAAAGAGGCTAAATAAACCTTGTAAAGGCTAAACTCAGGTGAATGTGGAAATTACTCGATAATGCTAAACTCAGGTGAATGTGGAAATTACTCGATAATTCAACATTGTAAGAGTTGGTAGATTATTCAACATTGTAAGAGTTACCAAGAATATGTAAACGCAAGAAGGCAGCCAACTTACCATACTTAACATATACTTTTATCTTGGCCCTTGTGCTGTGGCCACTAAACTTCATAAGTTCATTATTATTGGTCTCACGTTAAAAAATACTAGTATTAGCCTTAGTAGATTACTACATTTAATTGGGTCAAAGTCATGGCAGTATTTTCTACATGTTATGACACTTAAATGGCACCAGATAATATAATAATTATCATTTGTGTATTGTTTCATCTATATTTATGACTATTTTAGCTACATTTATTTAACTAAATACTGTCACCAACTATTTAGATAGTTACCCGACTATCTGATTAAGTCAATGAGTGCATTTATTTGAATCCCCGAATAAAACCAAAACTTTAAAAAAATAAAAGCTAACAAAAATGGTTATTAATAACTTGAGAAAATGGCCAATTGAGTAGAGTTTTATCTTAGTCCTTAGATGAGTCAAAAATAAAGTCCAGGAACCACAAATTGCATTTTATACAGATTAAGCATAAAGTAAACTCATAGCCTGTAACAAGCCTACCATTAAAGAGTATATTCATGGATTTTCTCAAAGGTTTGCCGCTAACTCTAAGGGGTAATAGCTTGCTTAGATTATTTACCATCCAGCCCATTTGATATGCAATTACCAGGTGATATTGCCCTACTAATCAAGGAGCTTCGCCCAGTACAATAATTCCTTAAATAAATTAAAATTACTATTGAGTAGAGGAGAGGCTAAAAAGGATTTTTGGAGTATGAGATTGGGCCTAATTACACATCTCCAAAGACCAAATGAAAAGAAAATCGAAAACTCAAAACCGATCAAATACCGTCATCCTTTAAAAATCATAAAGAAGATCAACAATAATATATCAATTGAATTTGCCAAGTTATATGCAAATGTATTTGGTGGTGAATATTAAACACTTAAAAGTTTAGCCCTCGGTGCTAAACGAGGTAGAATAGGTGATATTGTTGAGCATTGAAGAGTTGTGCTCACAACAAAAGCAGAAGCTCAAAAAAATAAAATACTAGAAAGCAAAAATGACTCGACACAAAAAGATGACCGAATAGATAAAAAAGGTGAACCAATTAATAGAGCCAAGTGGTTTACAATAAAGAAGGTAAAGCAACTGTTATAAGAGTTGGACCTAACTCATAGAAGTGATTTCCCTTTTTCATCCCAAAGAGCACATGATCAAGAGATCAAACCACCCTCATCATTGATTGTATTGAAAAAACTATCGAGTGATACACAATGATCTTGATTGATCTCAATGTTTAGTTCCTAAGTGGTACATGAGTCGCAAAAATATTCACTGATTAGTTCAAAGCAACTGCTAAGTAGCAAGGAAAAAGTTTGAGCAAACCAAGTTATTGTGTTTGAGTCGAAAATGTATGCATTAATTCAAGAGTAAACCGCACCTACTCCAAGAACAGAAGCAATATCCAGTAATTTAGAGCTCAATATCTACGAGTATATAAATACAAATAATACATTCGGTAACATGAATTAGGCATGCTAGAGGTTGAGACTCCCATGCTCCAATAAAATAAAAAGACGAGTGACCTAGCATCAAGGAAACAAAACTTCGAGACATCCATCCTAATACAAAATTTCACCAAAATGAGAAGAGCCCTTCACAATAAAATAAGTTGAGTATTTATAAAAGAGAGAAATTACCAAAAACTTTTAACTCTTCTGACTTGAAAAGATTTTATCTTTGAAATTGTAAGAGTGAAAAATGGAAACAAAACAAATCTTGATGCAACTCAAGCTCGGGAAGAAGTCCTCTATGTCAGCTCAAACTAGCTGAATGATTGAAATCTACTCTATCGCCATAAGCCCCACATCAAAGGAGTCGTTTATTATGATATGTTGTTCTTTTGTCTCTTTTTGTGTATTCTTAAGCCTGAGTATTAGACATTATTGAACTCTTTAGATTGCTACAATTTTCATGTGTTGTGACAATTAAATGGCATCATGGAATAATCATCATTGTGGTATTATTTCACCTATGTTTATGACTACTAAGCTACAATTATTTAACCAAATATTGCAATTGACTATTTTGATAATTAGTCAATTATTTGATTAAGTCAATAATTTTAATTATTTGGCCTAGAAAAACTAGTGAGAATAGTTTTTCAATGACTTGAAAAAATGGCCATTTGAATGAGATTTTAGTACTCAATTGAGTGCACCTGAGTGCAAAGTAATGCTCATGAACCACAAATTGAATTAAATGTTAAGTTTTATACATATCAAGTATAATTTAACACTCGACACCGCACACACTAATGCACAAACAAAGAACACAAATAAAAATGAGTAAAATTTAAAATGCATTCATATAAATATAAAATGATGATCACATATGCATGTTTACTACCTCTTAATTTTTTATAATCTTCCATGCTTTAAGGAAACTTCCCAAACCGTGTTGATGGTTTTTCCATCTTTCTTGAGCTAGGTGTCTTAGGAGCACTTTGTAAAGATGTGCATTATTTGGTTAAAACTACAAAATTTCATTAGTTTGTAAGATATCAATTCGGCTTTTGAATCAAGGCTTGAGGCATTTTGGTTTTTGGCTTTCGATTTGATTTTAACCTTTGGATAAACAAATGATCCAAAAAACTACATTTTTAAAAATATTTATCTAAATTGTTATCCAAAAATAAATTTTATATTCAATACCAAATTAGCAAAACTTTAGTTTTTTGTTCTACACAAATGCGCTATTCAGAGGGAGTTAAAATTCATTACTTCGTAATGAATTGAAACTCTCCTCTTTCGAGAAGCCTACGTCCCAAGGGGATCAAATCAAGTGTAGTTCTTAAACCAAAAACAGACTATGATGTGTGCCACAAAACGGAGGGGAAGCAAGTAAAATAAAAGTAAGAAAACAATAAATTCTTAGAAAAGAAGCAAAAGCAGAGTTTGATTTCTGGTAAAGAATCTTCAATAAGAAATCCAAGAATCAGCCCAAACATGGAATTCGGAAAACCAGTGCCGGGGAGCCCTCCCATAAGCACAGTCAGCTCATGAATAAGAACAGGAAGGTTCAAGATAGCACAAAAACAGTACATAATCAAGAAAAACAGTAATTCAGCCTCAATCTCTAAAATATGGAAGATTGGTGTTATCAATCACGCAGATACCTTGCTAATCTTTCTGTAATGATAACTAAACCAAACTAAAAGTTCAATTTACATAATCAATTTGGTATCATCAGCCAACCAAACTTTAGTTGAACCAAATAACATAATCTTACTTTGGTTTTAAAAGTTCAATTTAATCAAAACCAAACAAAAATAATTTTGGTTCGGTTCAATTTTTATAGCTACTCAATCAATTCAATCATTTATTTTATAATCAAAATAGATTAATTCTTGATATTTAGTCCAGTTTCCTAAGTCTTAACTCAAGAGCTCCTTTCAATCCATCTGATCCTTGTACAATAATTCATCACAAAGCAAGACAAAACCACATTTGATATAGTAATATTTTGCTTTGGTATAACTCTTGGAAACCTTATAATCAACAACGATATATTTTTTTAAAGCAAGTGCAAGAGTAGAAATAGCAGCCTAAAATTAGGCCACCTTTGCCTTTAGCGCAGCAATCTCTTCATCCTTCTCTCTAAATAAAAGATTGTTTTACACGGGAGGCAACATCACGGTCTTTTTTTAAAGTTGGGCAGGTAAATTGAGCACATGTTGATTGATTATCAACATGGCATTATTTTCTTCTAGTTCTACAATCTTCTCGTTCCTCAATCTTCTTACTCTTGTCATCTAATGAGCAGAAAAGGTTAATAACTTGGATCTTTAAGTCAGTTATGACTAGACCATATCTAATAATGAGAGGGCTAAGTTGGTGACAAATTGTACACTTTCTTGGCATTCGCAAGCTCAATAATTTTAACTTTTGCTTGCTCAAGTCATCAATTCATCATCAGGTTCTCTTCCATATTAACGTAACCTTCTACCTAGCCCCTCCTTCGTTACACAGCCTTTTTCATTATCTGGGCTCCCACAAAGCTTTGGCATTATACTCTTAAGATTTTCAAATCTTGTTAGTCATCTGCATCTTTAAGTGGTTATCTCGGAAGCCATAAACTTTTTAAATCCCGGAGCCCTTAGATTGGTAGTTTTCCAACCTCGACAGCTACAACTTATCATAATCAAATGCTATTGTTGCAGTTTCAAATAGAATATCCCCAACAATCAATGATATTGATAAGCTTGGGATTCTTGTAGAGGATTTCTACATCTTTTCTTCTTTACCTTCTCTCAAGCCTTCTTATGTTGAGTCAAGTAGGCTAAACAAGTATCAGCTCATATATTATGACAGAAGTTAGAGTAATATCTAACTTGACTACCACATCACCTTTCTCTCCCCTAATGACTCTCTTACAAGTCAAGGGTTTTTCATCACTCTCCTCACCTCTTAAAATACAATTTGAAAAGGTTTCCATGGAAATTTCTTCTTCAAAGGGATCTTCTCCTAGGTGTTCCAAGATGATTCAGCCTTCCCTCTCTTTTTAGGAAGATGAGTTGTAAACTATGCTTTCCTTCACTCTCTAGTGGCGATAGAACTATTTAAAAGAATGAGTGAAAGTTGGTAACGTTTAATATTAACTAACTTATAACTAGGCAAAAATAACTCATTAGAGACGTGAAAAAGTGTTTAAATAGTCGTTCAAGTACGCTTGAGCTTGTCCCAAGGGCATTGTTGTGATGATCCATGTTAGGTTGGTAACAATCAAGCTAATCTCGGATGATATTTCCGCAATATCATATTGGCGGTTAAGTAAAATAGCAGTTAAACAACATCCAGAGTCATTCATGTATAAAGAAATAACATTCATTCAATTTAAAGTAAATAACATCTAAATTTTATTACATAAACGTCATTATACAATAATGATTATCCCTCGAAGGGTAATTAGAATTCATTATTTTCCCGCGTCATGCCTCTCTCTAACGACTTTAAACTATATCAGTCTCCTCCAACTGTATCTGATCTGGCATTATAAAAATAATGCCTTAGCGCACATTCCAAATACAAAGAATATTAAAAATATATTTTAAGCAAAAGCAGAAAACAAGATTGTCTTACTTAAAGTCTTAGGAAATTTTAGACTAAAATAATGTTTTCCTAAATTCCTAATTTTGTTCCAAATTTCATACAGATTCGAATTCATAAATGTAAGGATAATGAGATTTATAGGTTAGAATCAAATGTATTAAATTACATTAAATAGATTAGAATTTCCTTCACATGCTTCAATACTTGGCATTACTGATTTACAGATCTAAATGCAAGGATTGAATGTAACACAATCACACAATGTCTCAAATATAATATTGTAGTAGTTCTAAATTTGATTTTTTCCAACTTTAAACTTCATCAATACATTATCTTTACTTTTCTCAAGGTTTATCATTATTCACAGAAGTCTTGAAATGAACAACAATTCTAATACTTTCACTAGGCTAAGGAAATGAAAATAATTCTATTGCAGTGTTTATGTGGGCAAATCATTAAGTTAAGCTTGAGTGCAACCTAATTATTACTAACTGAGATTTTTCCATAATATAGTTTTTAATTCAGATTCCTGGCATTTGCATAAACACCAAGGTATTAAAGTATAGTTTCTAAATGAGGTTAGTACATTGCATAGATTTACCTAATCTAACACACTCATATATAAATCTAGTTGCATGTGATATCTAAAATAGCATGGCATTCAACTGATTTATATTTTCAACCTACGTATGCATGCCAATTAATATACAACCTTAACAAGTATCCACATAAAATTTTGTTTCATGATTCATGATTCTCTTCTTTTGTATCATGAATCTAAGAGTAATTTATAACAGAATAATTTAATGATTAAAACAAAGTTGAGATTTGACATTAACAGACTAGATTAGAGTCTGCTAATAATGCAAGGAAAGAGATGTTGTTAACTTTCTTTTTTATCTAACATATACTAAATTAATTGAATGATGCTACCTATGTGATAATCAAAATATTAATTTCAAAGTCAAAATAATTTATTCTGATCTGATCTGTTAATACCTTTATTATTAACTTTAATATCAACTTTTGTTAATGCGATATTTATTTTGCTAATTTAATTTGAGCCCCAATATAAAGTATTACTAACACACATTTAATTTTATATCTTTATATAGAAATCAAAACAGCAAGAATTTCATACCTCAGTTATCAGGAACTCTACCGAAGCCGAGTGCTGAAACGAAAAAGGAGAGAAGGGATCGTGCGGAAGATGTCAGCTGCGTGAAGATGCCGTGTGCAGAAGAAATCGAGCGGAGCGGATGTCGCTGTCTTGTGCAACGCAGTAGACAGAGCGGACGTTTCTTTTTGAGACGTCAAAATCGTCTCCTTCCGTCAGCTTCTTAGCCTTTGTCGTCAGCTTCAAGGTTCGCCTCTACCGCTTCTCTACCGCAAGCCTTCGGCATCGTCCCTTCGTGCGTGAGGGTGGAGCAGTAGGGGAGAATCGTGCGGGAGAGCTCTGTCGGTTGAGAGGAAGAGAAGACATGAGCGATCGAATGGGGAGAGTCGAGCGGCGCGACTTGATTAAGTCGTGAGTTACAGAAAGTTTTAGTAATTTGCCTTAATATCCTATGCATACCTTTCTATTAGAACCGTTAGCTCAATTTCTAGACAGTTTCTAAAAGAACAGCCTGAAAACTTCCTAATTTATGTATGACATTAATTGGGTTTGAAAAATTCCTAAATCAAGAATTTAATCAATACATAACATAAAAAACAGGATTTAGTGGGAACTTTTAACCGAAAACGAAAATCACGGGTAGTAAATGGAAATTCAAAATTTGCTGGCAATTAACGTCTTTTTATAAATTACCTAGGGTCATTACAATTGTCTCTGGGACTAGCAGTGAGAATACCCTCTTAAGTATGCCACTCCTTAACAAAATGAAGTTCAAAATAAGTTTATACAACTCCCATGTAAAACCAACAAAGACACTTGCCACCGGGATCCGATAGACTAGGTATTTGAATGAGCACTTTACCTTCAAACTGGTGTTCAATTTGGTTGTTCCATGGACCAAGGGTAACCATAAGTTTTCTAGGTATTAGGAATCTTGGCATAAAAATACTTGGTTTCTCCCATTTTTTCTTGATAGTAAGTTAAAAAATTGTACCCCTTTCAAAATTTGAAAGTATACTGTCCTGTTTACCACTTTTACTAGTACTAAAGTCAACAACCTCTCCATATTGAACTTAATATACTATCGAGTCAAGAGTTCATATACTATATTAACTATCCAAAACAAATTTGGGTCTAATTGACTTGGCACTAGTCCAAAATATATGCTTGGTCAATGTTGTCAAGCAAAGGAAGATCAAACCCATACTGAAAAATATGGGTGTTCAAACAAAGCTCATCAACTAAAAAGTCACTATTTTGTCATTTATGAGGGTTTTCCTAGCGAAACTTCACCTCTTTGTGAACAAGTTCAGATTCCTTTAGATTGTTTTGTAAAGTTTGAAAATGATCTATATTGTAGATGTAAGGACTTCAAAAAAGTTCAAAATTAAGTTTCATTAACTTGCTAATTTGAGAAGCAGCAGTCATAAGTTGGAAAGTTCTAAGTTTCTTGGTGTAGTAGTGGTAGCTCTCTCTGCAATATTCATACTGAAGGAAAGAAGATAATTTAGAATATAAATAAACTCTAAACTTGGGTTCTCTCAAGGTTGAGAGGAGGACATAATGCAGTTGAAGTAAAAAAACAAACTCAAAAAGCTATGTTATGTATGATACGATCACATAAATTGCCAGATGTAACATGTGTCATTAGATATATCATTTTAAGCGATTATCTGCCAAAATTATTAAAATTTAATAATGCATGTTTGGTTGAAGTAGCAGAACTAATTAGTCGAAAAAATAATTGCAAAGACGATTGTAAATTTGAGTGATACCTGACTATTCAATATAAAGATTAAGCCTTGTTAAGAACAGAGTAACAAGATCAATCATGATAGAGTCGCTATATTTTATAAGGAAAAATGATTGATTTATACTAGGTACAAAGTGTCTAATACTACTAAGAAAATCAATGCATTTGTTCTAAGGAAGTGCAGCATTACCAACCTCAACTAAATCTACAAGATACAATGGTAGATAGACAAAGAAATATTTTAGCGTTTGTAATTTATCAACTTACTTTATTTTGCATTTTATATTTTATCTAAGAGTCATGTCAAATATTAATGGAGTTGTGTTTGAGTTATATCAATAAAATAAATAGGTCATATAAAGTTGAGGGGTGAAGTGGTCTTTACATTTTTGTAGGCCCAAACAACCTTATGAAGCACAATTGAATGAATCCATATTATAAAGCCACTTCATATGTGTATATTTGTGGTGAAACTTGGTGGCAAATTCGAGGAGGCTGGCTTGATAGAAGAGCTCCAATCCAAAGCATAGTAGCCCAGAGAATAACTTCTTCGTCCTCGTATCTTCAACTACTTATGTTCCTTTATTGTTATGATATCAAAGCATCTATGAGAGCCCTCTCCACAAAATCGATGATACTTCAATGAAACAACATCAAATTGTCCTCCAAGAGCTTCTTTGTTAAATTTCATCAAAAACCATCACTCTAATGAGCTCTAAGATCCTCAAAAGCCCCAAGAATCTTTTTTGGCTGATTGGTGGGCCTTGGCACACATTTTTGTCCTAATATGACCCAACCAACCCGGATTCCATCCCATCTTCTGTTGAACAACAAAAGACCCGTCGATCCTGACAACTTGATTGCGAGCATGACAACTAGTATGCAGGGCCCATCAAGCACACATGGACCACTAACACCTTTAATGCAGCTACACTAGACCCATCATGTCATATGTGACCCGCAGGTAATCTGTCAAACAGTGATTGCCCGCGTTGATGCCTACATGCCCATCATCGAATTTTGATAATTATCTAATATATAATATTAAAAATAGTAAAAAAATAGGTTTAAAAAATAGGCAGTTCCAAAAAAAATAAAAAATTAAATAAAATTCAAAAGCTAAAAAAGAAAACAAAAGGCATTTCTTGTTTTATTGTATATATTTTAAATTTGAATTTTATTTTGCATTATTAGCAATATAATTATTATTAGTTGTAGTATGTCATTATAAGCTAAAAGTAATAGTAGCTTATTAATATTATTATTTAAAATATGGAATCTCTCCCACAAATTGCAAAATTTAAAATGATTCGTTACCTACATTCATTGTCCTGAGTAAGGATGTCAAGTCACTAGTAAGAGTGATAGTTGAGTCAATGTCATATCCCCAATAGCACCCTTGCACATAAACTTAACAACTGAACTGCTCCTAACCCCAAGTTTTTTGAGACTTTGTGACACAACAACCTTCAATGTAACAACCAAATGTATTACCCCAATAATATTAAGCACATCTATGGAAATTGCCTTATGTGATGTGATTGTTGAGCCCTAATATATTATACTCAGGAAAACATAAATGAAGTTAGTAAATAATTTTATTATGAGGGTGATCATCAAACTTAAATTTCAAGAATGATCATAAATACAAGGTACTTTTAGCCATCCATGAATTATAAATCATAAATAACACCACAAAACATCTCTGATCTAGCTCCCGAATACAAAGAACCAACTAAAGATTTCATTACTACAAAGGAGTTTATTGATTTTGTTTTTCCTAGTGATCAGTATTCAAAGTCTAATGTCAATCTCATATTACTAAACCATTAATTTAGGCACATATGCAACAGCATGAACCATTCATGCATATGCTTCTTCAGAAAAATGATGCAGCTAAGCAGTCCTTATAAATCAGGCCAGGCGTACCATATGGTAGTCTAATTCCTCAAATTCTTAAGATAGTACACTATGAGTTCGTCATGTTTTGTCCACAAGATGACAAGTTTGCATTAGTTAAACCAAATTTTGTTGCATCTACAGCCATAGTATCACAAGCGAGAACATCTTCAGAGAATAATTGTGGCATTATCATTATTTTAGATACTTCTTATAGAGATACTCTTGCATAACTACATATATAACCAATACAGTGGCATGCAAAAGTACTATTATACTGCTTGCCTCCACTAGATGTTTCACAATCTCTAACTTGACTATATCAACTTTAACTCTTTGAAGAAAACTTGCCAGGGCAATTTGAAATTGATGTAACACCAACAACCTCGACTTCTTTTTATAAGATTTGATGTTAATAACCAAGGAAAAAAATTAGTATTTGTATTTTATCAAGTATTTTGTATCGTATTATATAATTTTTGGTAGTCATGCCATGTGTTGTTAAGGGGGGCAGGTTTGAGTTGTGTCATAAAATCATTTTGATTTCAAGGATAACGTAGTTTTGCATCTTCCTACTAAAACCTATAAATAGACTCCCATATAAGCTTAATAGATTGGTATTTTGGCAGCCACTTCAAGTGCGTATGCTTATAGTGAAGCTTGTTGCTAAATCCAAAGAGGTTCTCTTGAAGGGGAAGCTCCGACCCGAAGCTTGATGGTCGCGATATTATCTTCGTCTTTCTCTTAACCCCTTAAAATACTTGTTCCTCTGCGACAAAGCCTTTGTTATTTCTTATCTTATATAAAAGGAAGAAAAAAATAATTTGTATAAAATTATTAGAGTTTAATACTCAAATATCTTACTGAACTGAGTAAAGAAAACTCCAGAGTCACAAGCAAAAACACTTGTAAAAAATTAACACTGTAAAATTAGCCATTTAGATTTCAAACACAAATTATACAAATAGTATCAAGCCTTCTAGTTATTATGAATTAAGCTATTACATTTGAACTGCTTTCAGAACAACAATAGTAAAATTCTATTTTTATTACATCTATAAAACAAAGCAAAAAGACTATAATTAATGTTGTCTGTTACTGCTCCTAGATCATGAACAAACATTCCTTTGAACTTTTAAAATCTATAGTGCAGTAGCTGATATATCAGAGCATTATGGATATGAACATGACAACAGCCATGCAACTCGTCAAACCGAGTCGCTCTACCAACATCTATAGATAGTGCTCAATTTGACACTAAGTTCTCCATCATTATTTTTTAAAGATACATTTCTAATGATATGTTTCCATTATATAAATTCCTTCACAATAATTATTCTTATTGCTAGATGGTATCTTGCTGATATGTATAATATGTTTTCAAAGGATTGATACAATAATCTGCATGCATAATGTTCCCTTCAATATTATTATTAGTTAGCAATGTAATAATCTGACGAATTTTTTAAAAAACTCATGCCCTAAATTAAGCATTTCAGGCCAACTTTAGATCGATTGAATGTAGAACAGTTTGTATATTAGCACTAAAGAGTTTAAAGTACGTACTTTTGTATTTTAATGTATATATATATATATATATATATATATGTTAAGATTGGAAAGAAGGTAGTTATGCATGTATGTGTTCAGGCTAAAGAAACATGATAAAAATGGTATATCTAAACACATATATTTGGATGCCTTGTGTAAATGAAATATAAGAGTTTTTTAACTTTTGTCTCTTTTTTTTATTAAAAGTTTTCATCATATCTTAATGTAAGAAAATAAAAAATGATGATCACATCATCACAATCTCCAAGCCCGCCTCAGTACTTGATTCTTTCAGTAAGCTCATCACACTAGTTATTGCAGCGTTTCTTCCTAAACCTAGAATGATGATGAGGGCTCAGCGAGTCCTTTCCATCCCTTGTAATTTATTTCCTATCATATTAAATTCATAAACAGTAGTCTATGCACCATTATATTATTCAACCAACCCCCTTAAACATAGAGGAGACCCTTTCTTAAGAATTATGAGAGTAAGCCATAGGCAAAATGATATAAAGTAGATACAACAACACGAGTAATGATAGTTATTAGGGTCTCGCATCTTCAACATAATTCATGTTAGCATTGGTGTTAGGACACAATACACTAGAACTAATAACAATTATGAATCAAATGTAGCGATAGAAACCAATAATTGCAGGTGCATCTCAAAGGTTTTTGAGAGGAAAATGGCCCGCATTGTAACAGTCAAGATTGGAGCGTTATGATTATGAATGTAGGTTCAATAGCTAGATTTTAGATAACTCTTGATTTAATGTTAGAAACCAATAATTACAATGTATTTTGAGTAATGTATTTCAATATACAAAAAGTATTGAGATTCGCTTGGGCATAATTGATTTTGCCAATGGTAATTCCCTATATTAAAACAAAACACTCAGCAAAGAAGCTCCACTTTCTTGTATTCATTAGAGATTCGATCCTACAAAAATAAAAGCATTTTAATTAATTACTTTCACTTCTCCAAAAAATAGTGTCAGCATCATTAATATGGCCATAAGCTTTAGCCAAGAATTTTATTAAAACCATAGAATAACATTTCTTAATCTTGCATTCACACCAACTTAATCTAGAAGCATCGGGGAAAAAAATTTATTTAAAAATTTTGGCAGATGTTTTTGGCCTACTACTATTTCCATCCATTAGGAATCAAACTTCAAACAAGACTGTTAAGACATTACAACATCTAAAGGTAACCTTTCCTAACTAACAACTCTTGCTTTACAGCAAAGTGATCCTATAGCACGAAGCAACTCATACCAATTTGTTGTCCAATCATAAAGATTAAATTATTAAACTTTAGCTAGATATTAAGTTAAGACTTTTGGCTGTCTACAAAAGTATATTAGAGATGGTGAAATAAGATAGGAAGAATAAGAGAATAACTAACCAGTGAAACCTTTAAGCAAACTGGAGGTATGACTTATAGTGTCGCTAAATGGCCCAACTTAGCATATCACTCAAAATTGTAGTTAGATGGAAAAATAAGTTTAACAAAAAGGCCTGTTAGGAACAGGTTTTTACTAGCTTCACTATTTGAATGGTTACATAAACATTATTGAGCGGTGTATGAGAAACAATTTTCTAGATGCTATTCCATTAATCTTGAGTTCAGTGTTGGAACTCGGAATTTTGAGTTCGACAACAAATCACAGATGCCCTGTTTCAGCGCCAACAATGTTATTAAGGTGTCAATATGTAACGACTTAATGTCTTTATCTGCAAATTATGTCAAATTTCCGCCTCAGAAATCAGGTTCTGGGGAATTTCGATTTAGGGTAAACAAGAATACCAATAGATAGAAATAATTTTTAGATCAAAATGTCATAGTTTGGGAGAATTCGGATAACGGAAACTCTCGTTTTATTTTTTTGAATTATTTAAATCCAATAAATTGAAAAAATTAAATATGTGTCTGAATTCATCGATTTTTATGTCGTTGTGTTAAGTATATTATTTAAAGGCTGCTCGAGAAGTTTCATCAAATTCTGGGCGTCGATTTGATCTCAATTAATTTTCGAAGTTTAAAACTTCAAAAATTAATTAAAAATAAAATATTGCTCCAAATCAAAAACTTTCAGCGTGTGGGCATAACACACCTTAGTGTCAAGTTTCGTTAAATTTGGACGTCAAATGGCAGAAAAATGCAAAAAAAATTAATTTCAAGTAATTTTTTAAAATTTCCTTGAGAAAATTCCTTTTCCTTCTCCCCCGATTTCGTAAGGAATCCTTCCGCCTCTGCAGGAAGGTTCCGCTCAGCGCCAGACGGCACCAGAAGCCATGCTTGCCCTGCGCGCATTCAATTTTGGCGCAAGGAATTTCCCCCTGCGCCTATTTAACCCCCTCCAGCCCACACAGCAGCTCCCACTCCCACAGCAAGTCCTCAGCCTTTCAGCCCTCAGCCAGCCACCTTCCTGCCCCACTCCTGACTCCCTCTTGCCGGCCTCCTCTCCCCCATCCCCTGCCAGCCCCTCCCTGCCTCCTACTAGCAGTCGGCCAGCAACAGCCCAGTCAACCCTCCTCCAACCGGTTAGCCACTTGCCAGCCTCCGGCCTCTCTCCGTTTTCCGGCGATCCTAAATCTTAAAGGTAAGAGGAGATGGAAAAGAGAAGAAAAGGAAATTAATTTTTATTCTGTTTATTCTATTATGATAAAAAATAATTATAATTTTCTTATCTCAAATACATCATTCACATTATCATTATTTTCATTAATTATTTAATGGATTAAACAGTGAAAATATTATAAGATGACTATTATTTCCAATTTTTTCAATTTCAATTCAGTCATTTCCATTCTGTCTTTTTCTTTCGTACATTATTATTATCATAATAAATAACGCTATAATCGCAGTAACTTTAAAAAAAACAAATTTCAATTAAAATTAAGAAAGTAAATGAAGAATAAAATGGAAAAGAGGATAATATTTATTCCTAAGAATATTATCAAAATGCTAATTTAAAATATCAAAATTAAATGCAGATCCAAAATTCGAATTGTCAAACTTTGGATCCTAACGAACAGAGGTACCCAGTACATGCAAGCATTACTTTTTGCACTTTACGGGTGCTTAGCTTCGTTTTGAGCCAAATTCATATTGAAGCTTGGTTGGTTGTTCGGAACCAACA
The DNA here is from genome assembly GCA_016760335.1 of Gastrodia elata. Lineage (NCBI taxonomy): Eukaryota > Viridiplantae > Streptophyta > Magnoliopsida > Asparagales > Orchidaceae > Gastrodia > Gastrodia elata. The sequence goes on from CM028677.1 coordinate 24,378,412, forward strand.
TAACGTAATTCTTACTAGAAAATGACATCAGTAACATTCGGGGTTGTTACTGAAAAATGACATCAGTAATATTCGGGATTGTTACTGGAAAATGACATCAGTAATATTCGGGGTTATTACTGAAAAATGACATCAATAATATTCAGGATTGTTACTGAAAAATGACATCAGTAATATTCGGGATTATTATTGAAAAATGATATCAGTGACCTACATTTTGTGATAACACTTTTCACAGAAAATTGATTATTTATTTTGCGTTATTGCCTTACTTTTTATGCATTTTATTACCTCATTATTTCCGCTAATCGCATCTTTTAAAGTGTAATATTATTGTTTACTACGGTACTTAGAGTATTCTCTAATTACTGGGAATTTCAATCCTGATATTGTTTTATGTATAATACCAGGTCAGGTGCTTCTGGAAAAATACGCGCAAGAACCCTAATTTTTAAATTTTCAATCTTACTGATAGATCCACGGTCCTATTTTGCTTATCTTTTTTTTATTTATCTTTTTTTTCCTTTTTACGAGTAGCATGATGAAAGATCATGTAATCTGAAATATTGAAATAAATGAGAATATCTTCTTGTCTTTGCATGTGTACCCATTCTCTCTCAAATTACCCAAAAGAATCCTGCGGTATGTGAACACCTGAATGTCGGGACAGTTCTCGCTGAACCGGCATCGGGTCATCACACAATGGCATAATGGTTTCATGCTATCAAAATAATCATGTTATTAGGATGTGTATCCATTTAGGTCAGTAATGTTGTATTATATATGCTTAAACGTAATACTTCTAGAGGCTGTCAAACGTAATATTTTCCCAAAAAAAGTGAATTCAAGGAATTACCAAATCGCCCTAAAAGGTGAAATTATTGAATCCAGATTTGAGGATTCAGTAAATCTTACTTATGTAGATCCTACTGGTCTACCGTGAGAAGACAAAGAATACAACAACGTTCGCAAGCAAGGCACCGCCGCTCGACTAGTCGTTCCCACATACATTGCTGTTTTCTCTACTCTCACATTGAAACACAGGATCTAGAATCATCTAAATGACCTGATATTCTGGTTAGAAACTCTATGCAGGTACTTGGGGACATTGGGGCATTTTTCAATCTGCTTGAATAGCATGAGGGGATACCAAACGCTTAAGAACATATAACAATGGATAAAGAGAAATGCTAAATATATTCTCCGAAATTCCCTATTCCTAATTGAAATTCAAAAAACGCATGGAATTAAAAGGAAAAACAAGCTTTGAATACGGAAATGGACACCAATGGAGAGGAAAAGCATACTGATTGTGAAGTGTGCCAGTAGATTCCGTTGTAAAGGTTAATGGAGAAATTGACAGCGAGATAAAGCGTGCCAGCCCCAAGACCGGCGGTGAATGCCTTGTATGCAAAATCGCCGGCTCCCTTCATCGCTGTTGGCGAGTTGTATTATCTTGCTCGGCGGGTTTCCAGCGAACTCGTTACCGACTGAGCTTTAAAACCTAACCCAATCTTTGTAATTTAGTTATAATTGAGTCCGTACAGTTCCATAAGCTTTATTTAAATTATTAAGTAATTTAATTATCTTATAATTTTATTAAAATTAATTTAGCTAAATTTCAATTTTAATGGTTTTGGGGTGTCAAACGCTAAACCCTAAACCCTTCCGCTTAAGTTGTGTTCCGGAAGAAGCAAAGCCGCACGACGTGACAAAGCAGCCTGAGAATAGATCCCTGCTCCTGCAATGGCGTGGTGCATTTTCAATAGAGCAGGGCAAATGGAAGGGGTGCCAAAGCCATGTTTAAATGTTGTTGTTACACAGAAAGACATGGGGTTGTGGCAAAGAACTGTGTAGTGTGCATTCAATCAGTGTAGTAAGTGAGTCATGCATGCACAATGATAACACTTAACTAAACGCGGCTCAATGTTGAAGAGACATATGGTCAAGTATATATACAATAAACACACAATTTCTCTGCATACATGCAAGAGAAATAAATATAATGTATATCTACATGTTGCGAGAGTTTCATATCGTTTTTCACCCTCTCTCCATGTGGCAGCCGCCCTTTAATCATCATAATTAAGAGGTGGTCGTCAATGGGCAAACCTTTACTTAGCATTTAGATTGAGGAATAAACCTTCTTAATCAAATGTCAATGGAAGATATGCCCTAATGTGAAGAGCAAAAGAGAGCCAATCACTGAATGAGCATACTATAATACATATCAGGGTTGCGGAAGAAAGACAATTAATAATATACATACAATCTAGATAATTATACAACTCAGAATACATAAGCATGAAAAGAAAAATAGTTTAAATCATGTATTATTACAAAACAACATTAAAAGCTTAAGTAGAAAAGTAAAGTCACTCAATTCTCACAAAGTAAAAGAAAGAACTAAGAGTCTTCTTCTGCACGTTCCTCCTCCTGAACCAGATCTTCAGAATATTCCGCAACCTCAAAAAGCTCAGAATCTACCATTATCGATTTCACAATGATAAGGCCCTAGCCAACAAAAGAAAAATTTAGTTAGACAAAATGTCTATGTACATTTTAAGTTAAACATTTTATAATTTTAATGATATCACAACATCTAAGCAAAGTAGGAGCAGCAAAGCATTAAAGAAAAGTGATAAAGTTATAGTTAACTTAATTATAACTCAACAAAGTGTGAGGTAAGCACATACCTCAACTTAAGCTATAAAAAAAAAAAGTTAAGTGACACATAACAAAATCTACTAAGTACAAGAGAATTCATAAGCAATATGATCAATTTAATACATGCTAATTCACAATATAAAATGAAAGTACTATGTTGAAAATAAATTTCTAATATCCTAGTATGCCATCAAGTGAAAACAAGCTGCTAAAAAGTACAATTTACATGAAAAACTGTAAGTACTAAAGAAACTGCTATATATGACCAAAGTGTTGTATAAAGAAGAAGTATACTAAAAATGTTGTAATTAAAAAAGTATGCTGAAAATGTAAAGTAACAATAGTTTAACTTATATGGATATATTCTTACTTAGTCCTGCCAAAAGTAAAAGCCTGTTAAAAGAGTCAATCTGCAAATATCTAGGAGAAACATCCCAGATCCAAAATCACTTATTTCTAATTAGTTCCATCTGAAAATCTAGGAGAAATATCCCAAATTAAAGTAGTGCCACAGAGTACTTGCTGAGCATTTAGGAGAAACATCCCAGAGCAAAAATAAGGTATCATCTGAGCACCTAGGAAAAACATCCTAGTGCAAAAGTAAAGTAACTCTGTCCAGGTAGACTGTGGCGGCCGCCCCTTAATCGAATGAGTGTTAAGAGGTGATCATCATTAGTACCACGGACATTAAACTAAAAGCATATCCGTGATACTAATCAACTAGTTGAGCAAGACTTAATAGAAACATACATATAGTATATCAGTGCAAAATAGGTAGAAAGAAAGTATCCAGACACAGTCCTCGTTAATTCATTCACATACAATACATTTAAATGCAGAATAGTAAGAATAAGAAAACATATCTATTACATTTTTAATAAAGGCAGGTCAAGAAGGTGGAAGCATATCTCCTTCAATGAGCTGCACTTTACCTTAACCTGCTAGCAGCTAAATCCTCAAGCACTGGATCTGACCTATACTCCTAATCTGTCATATGTACATATATGACAGGGCACATCCAAAAAAAGAAAATCTGGTTAGACTTTAATAAGTCTAAGTATAATTTAAGCTATTAAAATTGCATAAATTTAAGGATATCACAATTTTACTGATACTACTAAGCGAGCAAAATAAATAGGTGCAACACGCTACAAGGAAATGACAACTATAAACTATATATTTATAGCATTCAATATGTATGTGAAATAACATACCTAGACATGAAAGTAAGCAAGATAAAGCTAAAAGCAAAAGAACTGCAACTACTATGATAATTCCACTCCTAACATGATTATGATCGTATTAGCACATGCTGAGTATATAAAGAAAATATAAGTACTCAAAATATGCAATTCTAGCATCCTAAATATGCCAATATATATAAGTAAACATATGAGTATACATACAACATGCTAGTTAAGAATAGGAAAAGAAAAGAAAAAAAACCACTGAGATATGTGGCAAAGTAAGCAAATACTGAAATAAGGCCACTGAAGTATGTGGCAAAGCAAAACAAAAAATAATACTGAATAATCCAGCTAAAGTAGCAATAAGCCTAAGATATAGTATTGCCATACCAGCCAATAAGCCGTCCAGGGCCTCTAATATCAATCAATCAATTCCCAGCCTAGCCTTCTAAATATGCTAGGTTTGAGTCCAATCTATACAATACTACTACTGAAGAGGCAGACTAAGCTAGGACATATTCTACCAACTGCAATCAATTCAAATACTAACTTAGGATGTATCTTCCATATCCTAAGTTTTCCTATTATACTCAAGGAATAAGGCTCAATATACAAGGTATACAAAGCAATCTAGTCAAAATAAGCAAGAGACTCAATTTGGACTATGTGATATCTGTTGTTGTCTAATTAAGTCGTTCTAACTATCCCAAGTCATACAACTTAAAAGCACGGCCTTATAAGTTAAAAAATAATCATGACTGATCAGGTCCCAATTTAGTTCAATCAAAATTAACTATAAGTTAAATAATAAATCATCACATCCTAATTGATGATTTAAGATGTTCTCAGCTAAGATCTAATCCAGATCTACTAAGCTAAGGATTATGAATTGAACACCACAACCTTGGGTTCAATCACATAATCCAAGGGTAAGCTTAAGAGATCTATGGTTCAATCTAGAAGTGAATTGATAATTAAGGCATATTATATTAAGTAAAAATCAAGTTTAATAGAATGGATCTCTATCCTTAATCTAAAATTGAAAGACAAAATAATCAAAGTGAAAATATGAAAAAATCTAGAAACTAATAAAACCAAGGTTTCATTCATTGAATAAATCACTTATTCAACGAATGAGATCTAACTTAGTGTCTAATCCTAATCTTAAGAAAAGAGCCTAAGGTGAAGTGAAGTTCCTAAGGAAGCACCTTAGTTTGACTCTAGGTTCTAATCCATGTCCGCATAATTTATAGTTTTCAACTAAGGTAATGATTATTATTTAGTTAGCAAGAGTTCCTATACCCTAATGTCATGGTTTCCAAATAATAAATAAATCCTAATGATGCTAAGGTCTATGCAAGTGGTGTACGCACTATACATAGAGCTCAAGAAAATAACATAACTAAAAGAATACAGAACTTCAATAAAGTTCTAAGTACGAAATATACCTAGCACATGCATTTTGAGTCTTACAGCATGATGCTTGAATGAAAGGTGCAACTTAATTACGAGCCTCTTTTGTGATTAGCAATCACACCACCTGGATTATTTGAGTAAGCAAACATAGGATAATGAATATTTGATAGGTGCAGATTGCCCAAAAATAAGAGACCAACGATAAGCAAAGCTCACTAAGATCACTTACAACTATGTAGGAGGTTAATAAAATTATCTTAAGCTTTGGATACTACTACTACTATGACATTTAATAAGCAACATTTCATATATTGGGAGACTTAAACTCAGTTAAATGGTGCTTAAAAATCATTAAGTTTGCAATTTCTTCATCTCAAATTCTATATTTTAAAACCAGAGAGTAATTCTTTCTCTAGGCTAAGTATTAAGAACGTCAATATTTTATCGATTGATGAGACTAAGCAAACATAAAGCATTTTTAATAGATTCGTTCTTAAGGATGCTTTTGAAATGACATGAAGATGGTAGAACCTCATTTCTTTCCACATGGGCTTGAGAATCAATGGAAGTTCAACCCATGCATTTCATATGAGTTAATGCTCAATCCATGGCATTAAACTATTGAACAAGAATATATTCATATTGTGAGTGTGATATGTACAGATTATTTGACAATATTTGTATATATCTATCTACTTAATATGAAAGATTTAAATTATGCTAACACATATCTATGCATACCAAAATGATGAGCCCTAATACAATCATCTCACCATACTCAATAATTCAGATTTAAGATTTTTGGTTAGGTCTAGAAGTTACCTTAACAGCACTGGCGTAAGGTTGGCTAGATTCAAGGGATGGCAGCAGCACCTCTCGGCCCAACTTAGAAGAATAAGGAGGAGGTCCATCGGCTAGCCAATGCCTCTCGACCTCCTGCCGAGAGGGACGAGCTGCGACGAGGCCACACGCCGAGGAAGAGGCGCTGAGGAGATCCTCGACCACCGGCCGAGCGGGAGGATTGAATGGGTCGGGGTGAGAGGAGGAGCTACCGACGAGTAGGGGAAGAGCAAGTGGGCTCGACTGGATGAAGGATGGCTTGGCGTTCCTGGGCTGCTCCGAGAGGAGGAGTCGAGGAGCTTGGAAGGCTCGGCGAGAGGAGGGCTCGGCGAGTGGAGATGCTCGGCTTGGAGGGAGGAGGCTCGGCTTGCGTGCGAGAGGGAAAAGGGGTATTTTGGCTGAGAGGAGAGTTTAAGTTTTTAGGAAGTTTTAGGTTAGAAGAGGAGTTATATGCTCTCAACCGAATTTGATGAGAGCCACTCGATCAAGATCGAGTGGCTAAGAATTGCTGAAACTTATAAGGGCTGATTGAATAATCAAATAAACTTCAAAAATTACAAATTTAGTATCGAAACGACCGTCTCGACGAGATGAACGCAATCGTCTAAAAATTATTAAATTTAGATGAGTATTTTATTTTATATTAATTTTTAAGTGAAAAACTTTAAAATTTTGCTACGATTAATCCGGAGCCCGAAAAATTACGAAACTTAAAACATAGAGTTCTCTTATAATGCTTAACTCAAATATATAAAAATTTTTGAAATCCAATTTTTATTTTATCTTTTATCGACTTCGAATGTTTAAATTTTCCAAATTTATTTAGGACGATACGGGACCCCGATTGCGCTCAAATTTTGGCAAGTAGATCCCCTCAATATGCTTTATTTGAGAATATTTTTATTTAATTTTTATTTGGCTAAAATTGAAATTCTAATTTCGACTAAATCCCCCTAAATTTAGAATTAATCACGCTAGTAACAACACCGGGTTGTTACAGACTCCCCCACTTAAGAACGATGTCGTTCTCGATATCACTAGTTAAATAGAACGAGCAAGAGTCAAAATCAATACTAGCAACTGACCCAAGAACGATTTAAAATCTTTTGACTTCATATAGGAGAGTTTGGTCATAGGCTAAGTAAAATATTTGAAAAGAGAGGTATAGATTTGAGAAAAGTTTTGGAGAGTTTAACACCAGCAACTGGGTTGAGTTACATGGTAAGGTATGCTATCACTGCCTTTTCCTCTAATAACTAGGGAAACAAACTAGCAACAAACGCTACCACTCGCTCAAATGAGCTACCACTGTGCTATACTCGAGGAGAATAATCCTCTGACGCTAAAACAAATCTCATAAAGGATAGATGCAAGCTAAAAAAAAGAGACGATGACAAAGGAAAAATGAGCATAGTATGTAAAGTTAATTGGAATAATACCATGCATTTAACCCATTAAATAAAGAGCGATCATCCACAAATATTTAACTACTTACTTAAATAATAAAATCATGACTTCCCTTAGGTTAAGGGAATTAGCTCCAATTTGCCTATGGAAGAGGGGAATGTAAAGTAGCCATTGATTTGGAGTTCAACTGATTTACTTATGACTAATTCTTTCAAATGAAGTGAATACTTAGAATCTTAGATATGAAACTCTAGACATTTTATAAGTGTTTAATATGCGAAAATTTCTAAGTCCTAAAATTTTTAGAAATTTTGGCAGAGTCTCATTTATTTTTGTTCAAATAAATAATTTCTTACACAATCAAAATATAAGTCAATTCATTGACTATTTTCAATTCTAAAATAGAGTTAAATCCTTTTTATAGGATTGCTTATTTTTAGTTCTACAATAGAGTTTAATCCTTTTTATAGGATTGCTAATTTTTAGTTCTACAATAATTTCAAATATATAAAACTAAACTAAATAGTTTACACATCCTATATTTAAACATCTAAAAAGATATAGAAATCAATTTTATAAAGGTAGCATTATTTGACTTGTTGCACATAAGGCAATATTTACTTCAGCATTTCATTCTTTTTGTTTTAACTTATAGCTCATCCTGTAAAGAACAACAATATTAAGTTAGCATTTATAAGGATATTAACATATAATTCAACAATTACAAAATATAGCATTAAGGATTTATAGCAATTCATAAATTTAAAAACTCATGGATACCAATTTGAAATTCAGCAATTACAAAAAAATACAGTAATAAGGATTTATAACATGGGTTCAAATGAAAGAAAATAATAGTTTTTCATTCTCATAAAAATAAGATGGCAGCATTTGAGTATATATAAGTTCAAAGGCAGCATTTGTGTCAACATTTAATCATAATTGAACTTGATGGAACCATTTGATCACATTTAATGAACTAGTAGCAGTGGATTACTTGATTAAACTAATATCATTGGATCGCTTAAGATATCAATGATCTCCTTTACACTTAATTCATTGAGGTAAGTAACGACATTCAATTATTTGACTTCATATATAAAAATGACAGCATATGATTTTGCACATGATAGATAAAAGCATTTAAATTACTTAAACTAACTAACAATATTTGATCATTTTATTCTAAATAACAGCACTTATAGTACAACAAAGTTAATCTAAATATGTAAAATTTTACACCATTTATCTCAGCATTTAAAATTAAAGCATAGTATTTGACTCATAATGAAATAAATGATCAAAATTTGATTTATAAACTACATTGCAGCAATTTGAATCTTCTAAAATAAAGGCAATCATTTGATTCATTAAAAGATATGATGGCATTTTATTTCATAGATTAACTAGTAGCAATTGATCCACTTAATTCTGTTGGCCGCATTTAAACTCATTTGAATAATGGCAGCAGTTGTAAGGAGCAGTATTTGATTCATTGAGATAACAACATTTAAATGATAGATGACAGTTTTTGGATCTTGCAAACTAGATGACAATATTAAGTCTCATATGATTCTAAAAAAAAAATGACAGCTTTTGATCTTTGAGAAGCATGGAATCAAAGCACACTTATCAAATTTCTAAGAAAGTATACATGACTCGTCAATTTTCTAAAACAATAGGGAGTTCTTAAAATAATAATATAATGTTTAGTTCATGAACAATAACCCTCCTTCTTCCTCATTTGTGCTCTAACTGCACTTTTTGCATATATATGTGCATTATCTGTACAAATTCAAAGTGTACTCTAATGTTATAGGATCTCACTATCAAATAGATCACAAGCATATAAATAAAAAAAATTGTGATCATATAAGTGTATGCTTATTTATAACAAAATAACAACACCTCCGTTTGATAAAATAACAAAAGTAAGCAGCCAATCATAGAACTATGAACTGTCAAAAGGCCAAAATATGTAAACAGCCAATCATATCAATAGATTGTCAAATAGAACATAGCAACAAAGCAAACAGCCAATCAGGAAGGCAACAAATATGTGTTGTTATAATGCACCTATTTGCTTTTTATCATGTTGATACGCATAACAAATATGATACAATGTCATAGTTTCACAAGGATAACAATAATGAGGTACTTTCATGCATGTTTTGTAAAAGAAGCATTCAATAGTGTAGGTGGCAATAAGAAATAAATGTAGTAAAATTTCTAAATTTTATATACATGTTATCCATCAAATATTGAAGCAGAAAAATGTCTACAACAATCATGTTATAATTGAAATTTAAGAAAATATTGTTATTATAAAGTTCTTATTAAAATTTAGCGCTTATGTATATAAACATTGTTATATTATCACTTATTTTAGTGATACTATTAACTTTTGAGATATTATCAAGATCCTAATATATAATTAATTTAATTATTTAAATCTATATAATTAATGTATATCCACATATAATCCTAAGATTAATATTTAAATGATCTGGCTTATCATAGGAGAGTCTAGATTTTAGATCTTATGATTATTACGACAAAGGCTTATGAATTAATAAATATACTAATTTTTGAATTTAAGGGCAACTTTTGTGGAGTAATTAAATGGTTCATAACCTCATAATTAGGTCTCATTAGGATTAAGTTTGATTTTTTTTTTTTAATTAAATTAGGGTTTTTGACAACTAAACTTCAAATCTAATGATCACTTAGCCTAAAGAGTTTAAGCTTTCAAACTATAATAATTTTTCTTAACTGTTGTGTTACTAATTCCAAATATGACACTAAGCATCCATTATACAACCTCATTGGTCTTAGTTTATGGATTGAGTAAATCCTATTTGACACGAACCCTGCTCATTCACAAACAGGCCCTAAAATATTCAAAGAAGATTGTCGAGTTCAAATTTTGAGGATATAAACGGAAGGGTGAAACCTTTGTGGCACAAATGGCAGAGGTCATCATGAACGACTACTCGGTTCTGAAGGACGCTTAAACTAAATTATGGAACAATATCAAAGAAATAAGTACAAACGTTGTTTCTGTAAATTCGTCTGCAGCCGAATTCACAAATTCTGAATTTGTTATTTTTCTCCTCTATTACAGGTGATATAATCTTTAGTTAGAGATACCCTTAGATTAGATTCATAGTTTTTTCATCTTATCTCCACGATTGATTAGGTATTTCACTGTGTATGAATATTCTTACTAAATTCACAAACCTTAAGGAAACCAAAAATCTAGATGAATCATATTCCACTAATGCCTTAGCGGCCCTACAATGAGTGTGCAAGTTAAATCTAGATGCATACATTATTTAGCTCTTCACACTGTTTGACCAAACTTACAAAGCAATGTTTGCTTACATGTTTAGGTTCGAATTGGATCTAGTGACAGCTTAAGAAATGAATCAACTGAATAAATGAGTTGACAGAGGTTAGTTAGATATGTCTTGCACCTATCACATTATTTTCCTAACATTTTGTTCTTCTAATCCCCTTTAACTTGACTATTTTCCAAGTCCTATAATTTCTATGATTCCCTTCATAATACTCTCATCATTCTAACATTTCAATTTTGTATTGAATGAACTGTGGATCCCAAAACTGCTATACTCATGTTTGCCAAATCCTACTCAACATAAGAATGGACCATTAGGTAGATAGGAGCATAGCCTCTATCTGACACCCATGGGTTTCTCTGATACCAACTGTGGCGGCCGCCCCTTAATCGAATGAGTGTTAAGAGGTGGTCGTCATTAGTACCACGGATATTAAACTAAAAGTATATTCGTGATACTAATCAACTAACTGAGCAAGACTTAATAGAAACATACATATAGTATATCAGTACAAAATAGGTAGAAAGAAAGCATCCAGACACTGTCCTCATTAATTCATTCACATACAATATATTTAAATGCAGAACAGTAAGAATAAGAAAACATAGCTATTACATTTTTAACAAAGGTAGGTCAAGAAGGTGGAAGCATATCTCCTTCAATGAGCTGCACTTTACCTTAACCTGCTAGCAGCTAAATCCTCAAGCGCTGGATCTGACTTATACTCCTGATATGCCATATGTACATATATGACATGGCACAGCCAAAAAAAGAAAATTTGGTTAGACTTTAATAAGTCTAAGTACAATTTAAGCTATTAAAATTGCATAAATTTAAGGATATCACCATTTTACTGATACTACTAAGCGAGCAAAATAAATAAGTACAACAAGCTACAAGGAAATGACAACTATAAACTATCCATTTATAGCATTCAATATGTATGTGAAATAATATACCTAGACATGAAAGTAAGCAAGGTAAAGCTAAAAGCAAAAGAACTACAACTACTATGATAATTCCACTCCTAACATAATTATGATTGTATTAGCACATGCTGAGTATATAAAGAAAACAAGTACTGAAAACATATAATTCTAGCATCCTAAATATGCCAATATATATAAGTAAATATATGAGTATACATACAATATACTAGTTAAGAATAGGAAAAGAAAAGAAAAAAAAAACCACTGAGACATGTGGCAAAACGAGTAAATACTGAAATAAGGTTACTAAAGCATGTGGTAAAGCAAAACAGAAAATAATACTGAACAATCCAGCTAAAGTAGCAATAAGCCTAAGACATAGTACTGCTGTACCAGCCAATAGGCCATCCAGGGCCTCCAATATCAATCAATCAATCACCAGCTTAGCCTTCCAAATATGCTAGGTCTGAGTCCAGTCTATACAATACTACTACTGAAGAGGCAAACTGTAACGGCCCCAATAATTGGATAGAAGATTAATCCAGATATTGGGTGTTACCTTAGCACCCAACACTTGATTAGAAGAAAAATATTCAAGTGTTGATGCAAAGTGGCCAAGTTATTTTTTGAGCATTTGTTAAGTTAAATAAATAAAAATGAAGATACATATAAATGCAATATTGTAATTATTTACAATACTAGAAATTAGATAAATTCACTCATTCATCCCAAGCGGCTTTAAGCATAGAAGATACAACACAAATTAGTAAATGTAGGAAAAAATAACTTAAACAGTTTATTACAAACTTTAAAAATAAGAGAAAAATGTAGTAAGTAAATCACACTCTCTCACTTATACATGTAATTTAAAAAATTTAAGCGGAAGCAGAATTCTTTATAAGTCCTTCAACTACTTGGACCTGCATCACCTGAATAAAAGGGGCTTTTGATCTATCATATTTTTGTATTTAAATATGACAGTGCAAAGCTAAGAAAAAGAAAAGTGTAGTTAGACTAAACAGTCTAAGCACATTTTAAAATTGGCTATATTTTTAGATTAACAAGATATCACAATTTATGATTTACAATTTAAAGTAAGCAGCGGTGCTATAAAAGCTGTAAAGTATGAGAAAGTAAAGTAAACATAACTGTAAGAAAAACAGTATGAAATAAGTTGAGTAAAAATACTCACTCTTAATAAAATTCTAGCCTATTACTGAAAATTGGCAAGGAAAGTATTTTAAAGGCTAGAAACTGCTATGTACATAAAATGAAAGCAATATATGATCAAATGGAATTTATGCTAAGTAAGGAATTGACATACAGTGAAGCATTAATTGAAGTTAAGCAACATACACTGTATTCAAATTAAACTGAAATAAGCAATACACAATACTGAAGATAGAGAGTGTAAAGCTAAAGGAAATGAGGAAATATCTTAGATTCTCAATCTAAGATAATCATAGTCCAAAACTATGATATGAAAGCATAATTAAATAGTTATGAAGAGATCTTACAATTTGTAAAAGAATCTCTTATATCTTTAGTTAAAGTTACTTTTAGAAACTATCTCATTCTGTAGGAGTACACAACAGAATGGGCGAGGAGTTAAGCACGTCTGCTTAATCAGATACAGTGGGGAAGTTGAACATTCATATTTACTCTCTTTAAAATGTGAAGTTCTAATATAAGCGCTTTCTTTTGTACTCAATTTGCCATAAGGCATTCCCCTTTAAAATTTTTAAAAAATATTTATTTATGCACAATACTCTTGAACGAATATTCAAGGAAAGGGGCTCAAAATTAGGCAAGTACTCAATAAATTGCAAAAATTGTAAATATATGTGATATCTTCTTGTTTATCTAAACTTTTAATAATCTACTCATAATTGGAGTTAATTAAACTCCAAATTGACTTATAGATATTTGATCTTAAGTCAATTCTAAAATGAATGTAAGTTTATTTTCATGAAACTTAAAATTAGGGAAAAGATAAATTAAATTATAAGTCTTAAAATTCTTAGAAACTTCAGCAGAGTCTTCTTTGTTTTTGTTCAATAAACAATTTTCACAGTCAATCTCCAGTTCTAAATTAGAGTTCAATCCTTTTTGTATGATTGCTCATTTCCAGTTCTACAATAGAGTTCAACCCTTTTACAGGATTGCTCATTTTTAAATCTAATATAGAGTTCATTCCAATTCTAAAATAGAGTTCAATCCATTTTATAGGATTGCTCACTTCCAGTTCTATAATAATTTCAAATATATAAAATTAAACAAAGCAGTTTATTAACCTATATCAAACATCTAATAACAAGAGATGCAGAAATAAATTTAGCAATTTATAAGAGTAGCGTTATGTGGCTTTTACACACAGCATTTAATTTAGCATTATTGTATTAGTTTTACAACTCAACCTGCAAAGATTAATATCATTAAAGTTAGCATTTAAATATAACAGAAATTAGATTTATTTGGTTTTAAAGGCAGCAAATGATTTTATTAAAAGAAGGGCAGTATCTATTTAGATTAACTTTACAAGGTACAGTAATTCATAACTTAGCATGCTAAGAACAATTAAATTCAATTCAGCATTTGATTTTATAATTACTTGGCAGTCTAGAATTCTAATAAGAGACTGAGAGCATGTAAATCTCATAATATTTAGATACTAAAAAGAATTGACAGCATTTATAATATAACAGCTCTTAAATGTAAATGAACTAATGAAAGCATTTGAACTTATAAGATAGCGGCATTTTGATTTATTGAAGTTAAATGACAATAATTTAGATCTCACTAAAATAATTGCAGCATTAAACATTTGATTTCATGATAACTTATGTTTATAATGAAAGGAAACGATAGCATTCATAATCTAAATTCAGCATCTAAGAAATATAATAGTATGTAATCTTTAAGGATAAATGGCCACTTTTGACTCTTATCATTAAACATTAATAAATGAAACATTAGAGTTTGAGCCCGACACATATTATGCAGTCCAAGTAAAGCATTTGATTTCCATATGATATAAATGATTCCATCTTAGAAATAATAGCAACATATGTTTTGTCATAAAGGAGATGGCAGCATATAAAAATTATGATAACATTTAGATCCCTTAAAGTATATTACAACATAAGTATTTACTGAGATATTTGGCAACATTTAGATCTCCTAAATTACATAGCAGAATTGATCATTTGAACCTTATAAAATAAATAATAGCATAAATTGATCATCTGACTTTATAAAATGGCAGCTGCAACATATATTTATATTTGATTTCTTATGAATGATAATAGCATAAGATAATAATATTATTGCAAATATATGGCAGTATTTGTAATGTTAAGGAGATAAATTACAATATTTGTTTCTCATTTTACATATCCCACTTTCATATAATTATAGCATTTGGATTTCTTATAGATAATGTGCAGCATATGAATCTAGTAAAGCATGTCCCAATAATACATATACTCATAAATATAATTAATGGCATCACAAGATTTTACACATGTTAAATGACGGCATATATCTCTTCAAATGAATGAACAACATTGGCTTATTTAAACTTAACTGCATATGATTCTTTTGACAGCATTTATCATAAAAGAAATGACAGCATGTGATGTTGAAGACAGCATTTCATTATCTTATTCAATTGATGGCAACCATTAAGTTTGATACATAATTGATGGCAATATGGCAGCATATGCATCGATATCTAATATTAGACATATAAAGAATTTTTCAACCTTTTTCCAATACCCAAAGTACAAGAATCAATATTAATATCTAAGGTTTAGATAGAGCATTTGTTTCCAGTATTAGAAGGATACTAAAATAAATTCTATAATCACAAAATACAGCCCTAATAACTTAGCATTTGAGATACAACAACATGTATGAACAAAAAGAAGAAAAATCCATACTTATATGTGAAACTGCAGCATATCACCTTATAACATTTAATTCACCATTAGAATAAGGGCAGAAATTAATTTGATATGATCCACTGATTTCACATAGTAACACTTGATTCATTAAAAGATATGGCGGCATTTTGTCCCATCACTTTAGGAATAAAGGTAACATGTGATCATAATTAATTTAGCTAGCAGCATTTGATTACTTCAAATTAATTGACAACATTTACTCTTAAATGAATGACAACGCTTAATATAATCTATTGATCTTATATTAGAGTGAAAGGCAACATTTAATCATTCTGTACTTATATATAAAAATGGCAACATTTGAATTATGATAGCACGTGATTCATGTTGAATAGCAGCACATGTTCTCTATTGAAACACTTGATGTCACATTGATTCTACTCATTTATACAATTGACTTCACATGATCATATTTAAATAAGAACAAGATATGATTCCAATGTATATGGAAGCAATTATTTTCACATTATAATTAATGGTAACATCGAATCACTCAAGTTTTCGATAATCTCCTCTTTGGAAATTCATGGCAATATTAAATTCATTGAAGTAAAGAACAGCATTTAATTACCACTAAACTAAATGGAAACATATGACACCATAGACAACATTTTAGTATCTCATTCATTAAAGTAATAAATATATAGGACTGCCTTACAATACAATGGATTTTATATTATCATTCGGTTGCAGCTTGAAGTATGCCATTTAAGATGAGATGAATATTATAAAGTAGTGCTTCAAAATTCAACTCTAAAATTAATTTAAGGAAATTTAACAGCAAGCATATATTTAAAAAAAAAAACTCATAATACCAATCACTACAAATCCATAAAAGGGAAAGAATGTACACAAGGAATAACCAATCATCTTAATCAACTAGTTTCAATTCAACTCGCTTATTTAACATTAAGAAAGAATACTTGAATAAGTAATTTACAAAAATGATAGTAATAAAGACATGTAATTGACAATACTTCTTGTTGATTAAGAAAGTTTTCACATCTGACTTCTAATGCAACTTAACTAAAACATGGCAAATTTACTCAATTCAAAGTGATAAGCATATCAATGATGATCTCATTCACAAATGGGATCAATTTGGTAGCTGTAACTTAAATCTGAGATTTTACTAAAACAGCATGAAGAAGTCCTTACAAAGTAAAAATGACAATCATAAGAGAGTAAGGATTTAAACCTATACTAAGGTATAGTTTATAGACCTTGTAAACTTCATGAGCTTTACATTCCCAATTAGATATATTGAAAAACTAAAAATTTATCATTTCATTTAACCCAAGCGAAAATAATACCTCAAGAAAATACAATTGATTATCACTGAAACTTATGAAAAATCTGGCCATCGAATACTTAATTGTTGAAGACAAAATTTCAAAAAAAAAAAATTAAAGTACTCTCCTTCCTTCATGTCGCATTTTAGGGTTTATATGTTTAGATCAAATCAAGACACATAATCTAGTATTCAACATTAGGATTAATTGATACTGAAAATATTATGCAAAGGAAAACGTATGCATAGGGTACGAATAGAAACGAGAGTACTGATATGCCTCTCAACATTTTAATTTAAACGTATAAGATCCTTAACATATCACAATTATTCACTAATACCCTAAAAATCGTAGTTCAGCATTCAGCAATAGAGCAATGTGAAAGGAAGGGAGTACCTTTTTTGCTACCTCTTTCTTGCAATCCTTTCTGTGCACCCTCATCAAAACAAAATCCCGAAGGTCTAAACAAAGATCGCATATGTATAGTTTTGACACTTACCTAAATCGGGATTCTTTTTGGCTGTAAGCTATAACTTGCGGGTGGATGAGGTCGCATTGATGACCAAGGTATCTGGTAGACCGAGAAAGGCTTAGACGAGCGGTGGAGGCCACGCGTCGATGCTCCACGCCTCGGTTGAGCGGCGACTTCACTTCGTTCCTATCGCCGTTCGAATAAAAGGCGAGAGGCTCGGTCGTGTGCGAAGGGTATGGGTCGGCCGAAGGATTTAGGGCTTGCCATTTTAGATAAGGTGGAATATATATATATTTGTATATATATGTATATATATATATATATGTTATTTGATGATTTCATTTAATTAAAAACGTATGATAGTAAAATTTTTGAAAAAGAATTACTTTTTACTAAATTGAGGGTAACAGACTCAAAAATGAAATCGAAATTTTAATTGGAAGTTATCTTAATTATTTTAATTACTGAATTATGAAAATATAATAAAATAATCAAGAAAATTTGACTTTCTTCAAAACTTACCAAAATTTCACCTCAAGCTAATTTGGGAGTGAGGAATACAATGGCGAAGTCCGTTTTCAATTCTGAAGTCTAATTAAATTAGGCATCTTCAGAATTATCAGAAAATCAGGAAATATTGGAAATTGTCAAATGGTCTCCAAATCGCACGAAATTTAGAGTGGAGACTTTTAACTCTATTATAAGAGTAATGAAAGAGATTTAGAGTTAATTAGAGTACTAATTGACAAGTAACAACCTCTGGGTTCTTACACAGACTAAGTTAGGATATATTCTACCAACTATAATCAAGGAAAAACTGAATGATATGTAATTTAAATACTAACTTAAGATGTATCTTTCATATCCTAAGTTTTCTTATTATGCTCAAGGAATAAGGCTCAATATATAAGGTATGCAAAGCAATTTAGTCAAAGTAAGCAAGAGATTCAATCTAGACTATGTGATATTTGTTGTTATCTAATTAAGTCGTTCTAACTATCCCAAGTCATACAACTTAGAAGCACGACCTTATAAGTTAAAAATAATCATGACTGATCAGGTCCCAATTTAGTTCAATCAAAATTGACTATAAGTTAAATAACAAATCATCACATCCTAATTGATGATTTAAGACATTCTCAGCTAAGATCTGATCCAGATCTACTAAGCTAAGGATTATGAATTGAACACCACAACCTTGAGTTCAATCACATGATCCAAGGGTAAGCTTAAGATCTATGATTCAATCTAGAAGTGAACTGACAATTAAGGCATATTATATTAAGTAAAAATCAAGCTTAATAGAATGGATCTCTATCCTTAATCTAAAATTGAAAGACAAAATAATCAAAATGAAATTATGAAAAAATCTAAAAACTAATAAAACCAAGGTTTCATTCACTGAATAAATCACTTATTTAACGAATGAGATCTAACTTAGTGTCTAATCTTAATCTTAAGGAAAGAGCCTAAGGTGAAGTGAAGTTCCTAAGGAAGCACCTTAGTTTGACTCTAGGTTCTAATCCATGTCCGCATAATTTACAGTTTTCAACTAAGGTAATGATTATTATTTAGTTAGCAAGAGTTCCTATACCCTAATGTCATGGTTTCCAAATAACAAACAAATCCTAATAATGCTAAGGTCTATGCAAGTGGTGTACGCACTATACATAGAGCTCAAGAAAATAACATAACTAAAAGAATACAGAACTTTAATAAAGTTCTAAGTACGAAATGTACCTGGCACATGCATTTTGAGTCTTACAACCTGATGCTTGAATGAAAGGCGCAACTTAATTACGAGCCTCTTTTGTGATTAGTAATCACACCACCTGGATTATTTGAGTAAGCAAACATAGGATAATGAATATTTGATAGGTGCAGATTGCCCAAAAATAAGAGACCAACGATAAGCAAAGCTCACTAAGATCACTTACAATTATGTAGGAGGTTAATAAAATTATCTTAAGCTTTGGATACTACTACTGCTATGACATTTAATAAGCAACATTTCATATATTGGGAGACTTAAACTCAGTTAAAGGGTGCTCGAAAATCATTAAGTTTGCAATTTCTTCACCTCAAATTTTATATTTTAAAACAAGCAAGTAATTCTTTCTCTAGGCTAAGTATTAAGAATGTCAATATTTTATCGATTGATGAGACCAAGCAAACATAAAGCATTTTTAATGGATTCGTTCTTAAGGATGCTTTTGAATGATATGAAGGTAGTAGAACCTCATTTCTTTCCACATGGGCTTGAGAATCAATGGAAGTTCAACCCATGCATTTCATATGAGTTAATGCTCAATCCATGGCATTAAACTATTGAACAAGAATATATTCATATTGTGAGTGTGATATGTACAGATTATTTGACAATATTTGTATAGATCTATCTACTTAATATGAAAGATTTAAATTATGCTAACACATATCTATGCATACCAAAATGATGAGCCCTAATACAATCATCTCATCATACTCAATAATTCAGATTTAAGATTTTTGGTTAGGTCTAGAAGTTACCTTAACAGCACTGGCGTAAGGTTGGCTAGATTGAAGGGATGGCAGCAGCACCTCTCGGCCCAACTTAGAAGAATAAGGAGGAGGTCCATCGGCTAGCCAACGCCTCTCGACCTCCTGCCGAGAGGGACGAGCTGCGACGAGGCCACACGCCGAGGAAGAGGCGCTGAGGAGATCCTCGACCACCGGCCGAGCGGGAGGATTGAATGGGTCGGGGTGAGAGGAGGAGCTACCGACGAGTAGGGGAAGAGCAAGTGGGCTCGACTGGATAAAGGATGGCTTGGCGTTCCTGGGCTGCTCCGAGAGGAGGAGTCGAGGAGCTTGGAAGGCTCGGCGAGAGGAGGGCTCGGCGAGTGGAGATGCTCGGCTTGGAGGGAGGAGGCTCGGCTTGCGTGCGAGAGGGAAAAGGGGTATTTTGGCTGAGAGGAGAGTTTAAGTTTTTAGGAAGTTTTAGGTTAGAAGAGGAGTTATATGCTCTCAACCGAATTTGATGAGAGCCACTCGATCAAGATCGAGTGGCTAAGAATTGCTGAAACTTATAAGGGCTAATTGAATAATCAAATGAACTTCAAAAATTACAAATTTAGTATCGAAACGACCGTCTCGACGAGATGAACGCAATCGTCTAAAAATTATTAAATTTAGATGAGTATTTTATTTTATATTAATTTTTAAGTGAAAAACTTTAAAATTTTGCTACGATTAATCCGGAGCCCGAAAAATTACGAAACTTAAAACATAGAGTCCTCTTATAATGCTTAATTCAAATATATAAAAATTTTTGAAATCCAATTTTTATTTTATCTTTTATCGACTTCGAATGTTTAAATTTTCCAAATTTATTTAGGACGATACGGGACCCCGATTGCGCTCAAATTTTGGCAAGTAGATCCCCTCAATATGCTTTATTTGAGAATATTTTTATTTAATTTTTATTTGGCTAAAATTCAAATTCTAATTTCGATTAAATCCCCCTAAATTTAGAGTTAATCACGTTAGTAACAATACTGGGTTGTTACATAGACTAAGTAAAATATATTCCACTATAAGTTATATAAAAGTCATTTCTTTAAATTCTTTCTTTCAATTATGAATATGTCTTATGAATGAATCAAATTAATAAAGAAATATATTATATTCCATATAATGTGTCAAAGTATAAAGTTCAAAATAAGGAAGCCAAGCATTCAAATCTCAATAAATAAAATAGCAATAAATAAACTTTGTGATATCACTTTATTTTCTAATTAAATCGTTTTATCTATCTGAATTTATACAAATTTAGGATCTCCAATATCCAGCTTCCGAGTATAAATCTCTCGGTCATATAAGTTAAAAGAATATTAGAACCAATCAAGTTCTAATATATATATATATATATATATATATAAATCACATGATGCTTAATTAAATTAAATAAATTAATTAAACGTATTAATTGATGATTTTACGAATCCCACACCAATTTTGATTAATATAAATCAAAATTGGGGGATTAAGATGTTAAAATCAAAGTATTGGATTTTAACTTCTTAATCCAACAGGTTCTAATCTTAATGGTATAAAGTTAAACCCAAATTCTCACGAGTTATAATTAAGGCTATCTTATTAAGCAAAAACAAACTTAATAAGATGAATCTTTTATCTTAAACATAAAATTTAAATACAAAACAATCGAGAATAAAAGATTAAATTCTAGAAAAACTCTAAAATCAAGGTTTCATCTATTAAGTACCCATTTACTTAATAGATGAACTATAACCTAAAGTTCTAAGCTAGATCATAAGGAATAAGATCCTATAAGTTTGAAGAAAAGTCCTATAGAGAATATGTAAGCTTTGAGTTTGATATTACTTAATTGGAGTTATGGTATAATTAACTTATGAAAGGCATAAGGTGAACTAAATTCACCTTATGAGACTTAATTTATGACTTAGAAATTCTTAAGAAAGTTATAAGGTATTTTCTTAAAATGAGAAAATGATGAGAATAATCATCCAAAATGATTCCAAATCAGTTATAATACTGATTTTAAGGGCTTAAGAATGAATTTAAAGTTTAAGGATGTTTAAACCTAAATTTGGGCAAAATGACCATTTTGCCCCTACTTAAGGGTTTAAAATTCATCATTATGAATTAGGATTCAAAACTAAAATTTATTGAAACAGAGTAATTACTTACTATCTAATATGAGTTTAGATAGTAAGTACATTTATTTTGGTTAAGGATTAAGCCTTATAAGGTCAAATTAAGAAATTTGATATATAAGAATAAATTAGTAATTTGACCTAATAAAATCTAAATTTTCTGTCAGTTTATTAAAGATTATATTCTAAGGTTTCTATAGAACCTAAAATCATTAAATTTTGATAAGTATTGGCTAATTTATAGCCAATATAAGTTTTAAGGTTAATAATTAGGGTTTAGGGTGATTAGTGAGTGATTAGTGAAATTAATAATAAAATCACTAAACCAACCACACAACTAAGTTTGATTCTACTCTAAGAGTAATCCAAAATTAAAATTACTTAATTTGGATTATAAATTATGCTAATATTCATTAATCAAGTTTTAAGGTGATTAGGTTTGATTAAGAGATATAATTATTAGATCTAATATATTTTTATAGTTTACTATTAATTAGGTCTTTATGATTAAAATAGTATATTAGAAGATCTAATTTGGAGCTCAATTGACTAAGTTATGGCCAATTAAAGTTATAAGATTAATTATGATAATTAGGGTTAGGTCTTAAAAGTGATTAGTCAAATTATGTCTCACATAGTAAAACCAACACTACTGGATTAATCTTTAGGCTTTTCTGATTACTTTGAGACCTATATTAGATATGTTTGGGTAAGTAGTTACAAAGTTATGGTTAAATGAAGTTTTGGGGCATTTAGAGCTTAATTAGGGGTCTTAAATATTACTAGGTAAAATAATGATCCTACTGAAATTTGGACTACCATATTAATCCTTTATTTTTACTGATCATAATGGTATATAAATATGCTAAATTTGGAGTTGTATTTTGCTAATTATTAATGCTTAAAGTTTAAGTATAATTGATTTATTTTAATTCATTTATAATACATATGTATGATATATACATATATATATATATATTTATATACATATATATATATATATATATAATTAATAATTTAATGAATTTTGCAAGTTAATCACTGTACACGGGACCTACCTGCCATGTGTCACAATGAGAGAGGACGATAGGCTTTGACTGACAGAACTTGCAGACCCCACAGACACGTGTCACGCATCAGCGTGACAGAGGAATGGCACGGGAACCATGACTGAATGCACGGAGGGGACTCGCGTCAGCACGGAGTGGGCCCCGCACTTACGCACGCAGGCTAGACTGGGCGGGTCGGGCCCAGGTCGACCCAGCTCGACCTTCTTCCCGCAAAGGTGTCCGAGTCCGAGAGCCTAGGGCTCAAAAAATAATGGCCTTCCCGACGGTGGTTCAACCAAGACTGCACGGCATTGGATAGCTCCTGATGAGACCTTCCCATAGGTGGTTATATCAAGATCCATGATGACCTAATTTGACGGCAATCCTTAACCCTAGTCGACTATATCGCGGTTGACTCATCCTTAACGATAACTAATGTGGTTGTATCGTCGAATTAATACGATCGTCTCAATCATCAATCGATTAGATAACAAAATATTGCAATCCATAAGTTGGAATAAGTATACAAATAATAAGTTTGCAAATCAATTGACACATTTCAGGAAGTGGAGCGTACCTAATTTGAATGGTCCGAAATTTTGGATTCGTCGGATGATGCTTTGATCACTCGCAGCATTTGGATTGAAGCAAAACTCGATCTCAAGACTGCTCTGAGGACTTAAACAGAGTTCTAAGCGATGGTCGAAGTGTGTCCACGGCACCGTGCGCCGCGCAACCCCCTTCGCGACCCACGGAGGGTTACGTGAAGAAGACGGCTTCGCTGCCGTCTGATTTGATGATCAGACGGTTCTGGTGTGCTGTCTGGATTAACGGGAAGAAGGAACGTCGGCTTAAGTCGTAAACGACGCCATTAACTGAATAAATTATATTATTATTTTAATTAAATTAAATCATTTTCATTAATTAAGTTTAATTGCCTAAATGTGATCCAAAAATTCCCAATAAATCACCCCTAGCTATATGAGGGGTGAGGAATGCAACGGCATGATCGAATTTTTGTTTCGATGAGTATTTAATTATTTTGATTTTCTGGGTATTTAAATAATATTAAAATAATTGCCAAAATTTGACGACTTCAGATTGACACGAAAATATCACCCCTAGCTAATTTTGGGACAATGAGTGCAATGGAGAAGTCCGTTTTTTAATTTAGGGTCAATTAGACAAGTCAAATTTTAGGGTTCCTAGATTTTTTAGAAATCAAAATTTAATCATTTGATCTCTGATTTGGACTGAGTCTTAGAGGTGAGTTCTAATTATTTAATATATTAGAACCATAATTATGAATTGGAATAGTCTTAATTGACCTTAGTAACAACTTAGGTTGTTACACTCCATCCCTCTATTCATTGGTGCAACTTTGAAGTTTGAAACCAATGTTTCGCAATGATCATTTGCTCTGACGATTCTAAGCAAGTTGTTGTTGCACGTATGTGAGATCGTTATCAATTAACTCCTGTTGTTATGCTCATCAAATACCATTCATTGTTCCTGCACTGTTATCAAAAAAAGCCAAATGGATCAACCATAATTGTGACATTCATGTATTGCACTATTCCATATTAGTGCTTGTTAGAGCCAACACCAAACTTAATACTTCTTTATAAAGTGGTACCACAACACTCTAGTTACCCTATAACACTTCAATGACAGCCAGCAGTGCTCGAGGAGTTAAATAGAGAATTTTGCTATAACAGTAATTGTGACATTCATGTAATTAAATGTTGTGTTGCGATGCTTAATTTCATTCAATGAGAGACTTGCTCAAAAAGATCAAATCAAAAATTATGTTAAGCTCGTGATAATAAATTTACATAAATATTTGATGGACTAATGTGACTTAGTAAAAACTGCATAAAATGGCTTAAACATGTTTGAAATATGTTTGTTTGAGAATAATTAGTAGTTGTCAAATTAGTTATTTTATGTTGGACATTAATTTAGTGTAGCACTTGGAGAATCAATTGTATGATATTTCATTTGGAGTTCGATTCATTGTTTGTTAATATATTGCAAATGTTATAAGATAGCTCCAATTGCACGCACATTTGTGAGAGGTTACTATTATATATGTTACAGCGGTACACAAATGGACAAATGAGATAATTACTTCATATCATAACAATGCTAATTAGATTTATTTTTACTTGTTTTAACTTTTGGCATTTGATAGGCTACTGAGCTTTACATTCATAGATTAACCTAACAATTTATTATTAAGACTTATTAATAAAAAGTAATATGCTTCTTCCTTATTATACTTGTGAAAATAATAAATTTATCATAATTTGAAGAGATTTTCATATTTTGTAAGCATAACTCAATTTCTTTATATATAAGCATGTGCCAAACTTGAAAGTATAGGTAGAGCAATATATGCGCTCAAAGGATGTTGGTGTAGGTTATAAAAATGAAACTTTGTCTAAATACACACACATTTAATAGAGAAAATAATGATTAAATATTTAATATTTTATTTGCATATTTACACTTCAATGAAACTGTAATATACAAAACCCACATCATAACCAAATATAATTGTTTGACTTATTGTTTATATTTATACAAATTAATATTAAAATAAAAAATACGATTAATATGATCAAGGAAGAGCTAAAGTTCCCAAGCTTATGCCCAAATTACCTCATATTTCACTTATTCTCAAGTAAAAAAATGCATCGGAGTACACATATGTAATCAGGCAAGCATTAATCACCACATTTTTTAGGCCTCCCGGATTGGTCCGGTCCGGTCCAGCTCGGTCTGTCCCAGTCCGGCCGATTCTGCTTGAAGATTTCCGTGCGAGCTCTTATTTAACCGGTTTTTCTGCTGCGGAGTGCGGACCGATATATGGGCTCCCTCGAGAATGGTGGAGCCAGCGGCACTGCTCCCGTTTGCAACGGGGACTCGCATCAGATCGTCACTGCTTTACCGGCGACGGAAGTCGATTCACCATCGATGGATTCCAGAGAAGCCGACGAGGTTTCGGAGGCGAAGAGGGTGAAGACGTCGGGTTTGCCGCTGGAGGTGGGTACCCGCGTGATGTGTCGATGGAGGGACCATAATCTTCATCCCGTCAAGGTCATCGAGCGCCGAAAGCTTCCCTTAGGCGGAGCCAACGACTATGAATATTACGTCCACTACACAGAATGCGAGTACCTCTGATCTCTCTTATCAATTCGTATTACTAGGATAAGGGTTTAGCTTTACTTTATGTTCGTCATCCTTCTGGATGAAGAAAATTATACGTTAGGTTAGGTTTTGAGATAAAAACTGTGGGTATTTTTGTTTATTATGTGCTTTTTGGTTCATGGACATCTTGATGCAATGCTATGTTGTGTGGTGTATTCGGGAGGTTGAGGCTGTTTGGTTTCCTGCAGTGTGTTTCCAACTTCTATATGATTACAAAAACGCTTATGCTCTAGGACATCGAGATGTCCAGCCAAATCGGCCAACATCTAAATGTTATTATTGAATTTCTCCGCGGCAGCTGTTGGTTCTTGAGAGAACGGAAGGATTTGCAGGAGAACAGCCACCTTGGGATGCCCTTTGATGATAGCAAATTCACTGGCCACTATGAATAAATGGTTCTCAGTGGTGAGTTTCACCATAAATAGTTAAACCTATGCAGTGTGCTCACCAAAATTTAGACTAAAAATTTATAAAAAGGTAGACTTTTTAAGGAGACTATTTTTTTTCAAATATTCACACCAAATACACAAACATTGAACCAAACGAGCACTCGCATTCTATAATCACTGACATATGAATAGTATGTCATCTTAATAACATCAAAAAATCCATGAGCTAAACTAGAAGAAAGAATTAATTAAGTTTTTGTGTGAAGAAATTTGTATGTTAGATGTTAAGATACAATTTAAATATCATTATAAACAGTAGTTTTATTGTAAAGAAATCATGATTATTGTCCTTCTCTTGATGCTGCCGCCCTAACCATTGCACTGCACCCTACCCTCCATGTATCTTCTATATTCTTTTTGTCGCCTTCTCATCTGGACATAAGCCTTTCTTCTCATGCTTCATCATCCTTTAATATGATCTTTCCTTGATCCTATTTTCTGGCCAAGGCATTAATCATGTTTGAAGGTCAGCATCGACAGCCTTATTGATATTGAAAGCAATTAAAGGTTTAAGTGGTGAGGATGAATGCTTAATATTAAGCTTTAAGGTGAGGGAGGAAGAAAAAGAGGATACAAGAAGAGGAATAATAATAGGAAGAAATGAAAAGCAAGAGGTAGAGGAAAAATTGGGATGAATTGCACAATGTCTTCAAGAGAATTACAAAATTCTCATCAATAATTTATAATTTTGATTATAGTCTAAGAATAACTCTTGCATAACATGAAATCACTTATTTATACTCTAATAAGCCTTGTCATATGATCATTTTTCTTTACCTCAACTCTCCTTTACCTTGTGTCATCAATTGACTAAAGAGGGAAATTTTCAGTCGGCATCTTGTATGGGATCAAATGATTGGTTTACTCTTTGTAAAGATGGTTTGATAAGTTGTGTCCTCGATTTTTAATTGATGGTGGTGATATAGCATGTTATGCCTTTGGATGGGCTAGGGATCCCTTGTAGTAAACTTTTTAAATATCTTTTGGGTATGCCTTTGGAGGTGAAAGCTGTGGTGGAAGCGGTGATATTGGTGGTGGTATTATCTTTGGCTTAAGTTTTGTAGATAGTATTAGCTGTAGGGGTGATAATCTATCTTTGGGTAAAATTAAAATAGTTGGTCTTTATGGTCAGGTGCTGCTAGTAGTGCTGGTATGACCGTTGAATGAATTGAACTTATTTTAAGCAGCAACCGCTCTTTTATTAGGCTATTTATGTAGGCCAACCTTTTGGTAAGGATTGATACCTTGAAGTAGGTTAGTACTTTGGTGGAAATAAGTGTCTTGGGTAATGTTGTTTTTATAAAAAAGGGTATTTTGGATAATGATGTCTTTGTGGGGCAGTATATCTTGGGTGATGGTAAGATACATGAGGAGTAACAAACCTGGGATAAATTTTGAAATGAGAAACTCTTGCAACTTATAGCCTTGTGGGATTTGGCTTGTTTTAATTTTTAAATCTTGCTGTGACATTCATATGAATTATTTTGACACTTATTACCTTAAAAAGTTAGCTCTTATGTAATTATCCATATTCCATCCCATGTCAATAAAAATATGATTTCATTTAAGCTACGTGAAAAAACTGTTAAGGATTATGAGAATCATTGAAAATTGGGCATCTCTGAAAGCAATGACTGGTAGCATATATGTAAGATTTAGTAGAAGGTTAGTATGGGGTGGCGATGGTTTGGAATGTTAAAAATCTTTGCATGTGGATCTCATAATTGTCTTGAGAAAGACAATAAGGTTGCTTTGATGCCAAACACTATAGAAGGGTTGAGACTTTTAGAGGTAAGGGTGTATGTTTTTTATTTTATTTTTCTTTAAAGAGATGGGACATAAACTATAGTTAGGTTGAAGAATATAAGATAAGAGAGATACCTGGGGTATGAAATAAAAAATATGAGAAGTTGAAGAAGACTACAAATTTTTAAGTGAACTACACATTATTTCATAATTTCATTCATAAAAAAGACTTGCTGGTACATATGTGCAAATATTTTTATATATACTTACATTAAATTTTATATTATTACAGAAAATTGCCTTTTCATGCCATAGTTAAATTCAACTTGTTCAGAATTCAACTCTTATTTTCATGTCTGTATTTCTAATGATGGGAAAAAGGCTGTTTTTTCTAGAAAGCTGATTCAGATACTTCTTTTTCATTCTTATAGCTGACCTTTCTTTATGGATTAAATAAATATCCGAGACAATCAAAGACATTTTTTATTGTATAGTTGGTGGTTGCTATATATGGTGGGTGATCTTCCATATCTTCATCACTCATGATTTGGCTATACCGTATGATTAGAAACCTGATTGTGTTATCACTGTTCTTTATTTTAAATCTTCCTCGTGTGCAAACCTTTTACTGACCTTGCATGAGATTAGTTGCTTGACCAACCCTATATGGATTGTCTGATACGATGTACCATTTATTTTTGGCTAATAATGTGTTGGTCATTATGATATATACTTTGATGGTGATGATGCCATTATAATGATGCTGTTTTTTATAAACAAGATAATATGTCATAATAAGAACTTTTCATGTCTTGATTTCCTTAAATGCAAACAACTAAAATCTTCTAATATGAGCCTTTCCATAAATAGCAATTCTCAAAAAAAGAGATTATCCTTGCCTTACTTTCCTAGTTAAAGAAGATGAGATGGTAACATTGTATTATCATCTTTGAATGTATCTGTTGTGATTCACCACTTATCCTGCCTACAAACCTTAAGACAACTCAAAAATATTTTGTTTTTAGCTCTCTGAACAAATGTAACATTTCGAACTCTTAACTATCATACTATTGTTTGTTTTGGCCTAGTGGCCTCACATTTTTTTTCCTTATCATCATCAATTAAATTGCTGCAACTAAAGCATCCATCTCATGTTCCTCAACAACTATAACTTACTTTGAGTTTAGATAAACTGAAGTGGCTAGTGATTTGAGTGCGCAATTATCTCCTTCCCATGCAAGTAATGTCTTAAATGTGTAACAATGTTATTGCTAACAGCTCCTTGTCATAGGTCGAATAGATCAATTGTGTTCCCTGCAATAACTCAGACTGGCAAACAATAAATTACATATCTTTTATCAACAATGCCCTATTTGCATAAAGTTTAAAATTTTTACAAGGTCGGGAAGGGTTAGGACTTGTGCCCAACTAATTGGATCCTTTGGTTCTTCTAAGGCCTTTTGCTGCTTGACTCCCCATTAGATATTTAGTTTAACTTACCCAATTGATGAAAAGGTGTTGCACCAACAAAAATATTTTGAATAAATTTCTTCACGTATTAGCAGGCTTAATGAAATTTCCTGAGGCAATTTTGACTTCCTTAAAGTAAAATAATTACCCGAGTATTTCATTCATCAACCTTTTAAGTATAGAGGAACTAAGAGCTCTACAAAGCACAAGTGGCATACCTAACTTTTCGTGTTATCATTGTGGGTTTTTAATATAGTCTTCCAGGTATCCAAGCCATTCACCCTCACTTGGCGACATCCTAACTTTTAAGTGGATCTTAGATAAAATTCAGGTTGATCTCAACTGAATAATCAACTGATCAATCTTCAGTATGTGGATATGTGTTTTACACCGTGATCTTATTTAGAGCTCGGTAATCAAAACATATCTTTCATTGACCATCCATTTTTGGAACTAGTACAATAGGAGATCCATAATGTGACATATTTGTCTTGATCACATATTGCTCAAGTAATTCGGCTGATTCATGCTTTAATCTAATCATTCTTAATCAGAGAGTTTTTGTGCAGTTCCATGCTGCGAAGAATTACATTTGGGATAAGTTGAATCTTGTGTTAAATGAATTTTGCGTGGTGGTAATGCTCTCAGATCACTGAACTCATCAGCCTACTATTAGGTTAGCTCTTTGATTCTCACATTGGTAGTAAAGATCCTAGCTGGGTCGAAAGTTTTCCCCACTAATAGTAGTAAGTAAGAACTTCTCAGGCATATATTGTTTACTTCTTTTGCTCCTTTAAAATAACTTTTAACGATTTTTTAGGTTTTATTTTAAAGTTTCTTTGGTTTTTTTCCAAAGGTTTTTTTCCAATTAAGTAGTATCTTTCACTGTTCAAGGTGATTTCAATGCCGAGTGGAAATATCCTCGCAGTCCTCATCATGTATCTATCCGAGTAGGTCTAATTTTGGGTGCTTCTCAATCAGCAACTTTAATTATTTTACCATCTTCGACAATCAGCTTCTTTTGGTTTCTTAAGTAAAAAATTGCTATGCTTGTTCCTACTCACTTATATTTAGTGAAACCTTCTTTCTGACTCCTGGGTTAATTGGTAAGCACTTTTCCCTTTGGCATTGCCATCAAGTTGCTTCTTAATGCTCCCAGTTTCTCTACCTCCTTGGAGTCATCGACAACTATGGCTGCCTTTCTCTTAGCAAAATTTAAAGGCTGTAAGCTAGGGTGTAGTTTCCAATAGTTCTGTTATTGTTCTCTTGTATTCAATTTTGAACGCCCCTGTTTTCCATTTCAGTAGGCCGAGTATTGGTTGGGTTGAGTCAGGGTTGTCTTGCCAAACTCACTCCTTTTTGTCTTGATTTTCTGAGCTTCCAAGGCTTTTTCCCTTTAACAATGGCCCTCTGGTCTTCTCAGAAGATTTCTCATTCATGAGCTTGTGTTAATTCTTCTTCTAGATGGCCAAGGCAAAGCACTTGTCTGATTCTTCTTCTCGATGGCTTCATCACCAACAGATAATCCCATTTGGAACACTTGTCTAATTTCAGTGATGTACCAATGCACGAACTAATCTTTTCTTTGCCTTAATTTGTACATCTTTTCCACTTCTCATCTTCATGACTCGTAAGATAGAAAATTTCAGAAGAGTTTCTTGAATTTTTTCCAGTGCAATTTTGATCTGAGTGTTCCACTAAGGCAGAGCATGCCCGCTCAACTTCATTTGGTAGCAGCTCTGTTTTGCCTTTGCTCGAGGTAAGCTTCTCTTTCTTCTTAGCCTCTCCCTGACAGCAACTTCTTCACTGGATTCAGACTTTAGTTCTCTAGGGCTATTAGAATTAGGATTTGTCACCTGAATGTGCATCTGCATCAGATATATGTCATTTGTTAATGCGATTTCGCCATCATCTGTGTGCTATTTTTTTACTGAGTGGCATAGCACTTTGTTATGAGCGAATAGTTTTTTTTTAATCTGATTCAGTTAATAGAAGGCTCGATGAATGGGTTAAGCTCGAACAGCTTGATCTTAATACCGTGGAAACTTATGTCGATGAGAAAATGGAAGACAAGGTTTTCTTTCCCTCTTATTTATTTGTAGCATCGTTCGTGAACACTTTGAACTCTTATACTTTGGGCAACTTTCAGGCAACCAGCTTGAAGATGACCCGTCATCAGAAAAGGAAGATTGATGAGACGCATGTTGAGGTATGCTCATATATATATAATCTACATTGAAGACAAACTGAAATTTATGAACAGGGGCACGAGGAGCTCGATGCTGCGAGTTTGAGGGAGCATGAGGAATTTACTAAAGTGAAGAACATTGCAAAAATAGAGCTGGGAAGATATGAGATCGACACTTGGTATTTCTCCCCTTTCCCGCCAGAATACAATGACTGCTTCAAGCTGTACTTTTGTGAATTCTGCCTCAATTTTATGAAGCGCAAGGAGCAGCTTCAGAGACATATGGTGAACCATGCATTGTTTCCACATTGAATTGTTTTTTGAAGATGGAACGTTTACTCATTGCACGCCTTCGCTATCTGTTATTACAGAAAAAATGTGATCTGAAGCACCCCCCTGGCGACGAGATCTACCGCAGTGGCACCTTGTCCATGTTCGAGGTTTGCATCATCTTCTCCTGTCTTTCAAAAAAATGCTGGGATTCATGATGATGAATGTTTGGGAAGAGCAGGTTGATGGGAAGAAGAACAAGGTGTACGCGCAGAATCTGTGTTATCTGGCAAAGCTATTTCTGGATCACAAGACGCTTTACTATGACGTCGACCTGTTCTTATTCTATGTTCTCTGTGAGTGTGACGATCGCGGATGCCACATGGTCGGATATTTCTCCAAGGTGCATAATCTCTGCTGACATCCAGCATTGTAAGAGTATTCTTCACATCATCTACTTCCTATGGCGTATCTTATTTCAGGAAAAGCACTCGGAGGAGTCATACAATCTGGCGTGCATCCTGACACTGCCTCCATACCAGAGGAAAGGGTATGGCAAGTTTCTGATAGCCTTCTCCTACGAGCTGTCGAAGAAAGAGGGTAAGGTGGGGACTCCAGAGCGCCCTCTATCGGATCTTGGCCTGCTGAGCTACAGAGGGTACTGGACCAGGGCTCTCCTTGACATTCTCAAAAAGCACAAAGGAAATATCTCAATCAAAGAGCTGAGCGATATGACGGCAATAAAGGTGGATGACATACTGAGCACGCTGCAGAGCCTAGAGCTGATACAGTACAGGAAGGGGCAGCATGTCATTTGCGCAGATCCGAAGGTTCTCGAACGCCACCTGAAGGCGGCCGGCAGAGGTGGCTTAGAAGTTGATGTCACCAGGTTGATTTGGATCCCCTACAAAGACCAAAGCTAATGAATGTGCATCAGTTTTCATCTCTTATCTTTTATGAACTGTTTGTTTGATTAGTTAATGTTTATAAATATAGCACCCATCTATAGCATGAGAGCGTAATATTGTAGCTTTTTTTAACAAACTTTAAATATATGAATATAGAATCAGTTGTCATGTAAAAGAAAGACAAGCTGTTGGCTGAAAAGGGGTACATGGTGCTACATTTCAGAGATACCAATGTACAGACTTTAAATCACCTAAATTCTGAACAAGCGTTTCAACGAATTTAAGCAATAACAAGAGCTTTTCTTAAACCAAGAAAACAATAAAAATAGCAATAGCTTTAAATTTTGTTGGATCAGCTGGCATAATTTTTAGATGGCGGCTCATGTTACAACCCTTAGCGCAAGCACGAGCAGAAGAATCTGATGCTAACCTCATTTGAATATAAATGAGGGGTCATCATCAACTTATATAGTGGTTTTATTATTGCAACGCCAACTTTGCGAGAATGTTCATGTCCAATATCTTCACTTCATAAGTGTCATCCATCTTTACGATGCCATCTGCTCCGTCGATTCCGATCAGCTTTCCGTTGATTCCACGTAGCGCCCCATTCATTATCTTTACCTTGTCCGACTTCTTCGGCCTCACAATGTCCATATCTGCCGCATGTGCAGTTATTACAATATCCTTGTCCTCCGGTGAACCCACCGCCACTCTGCAAGTCCCGTCCTGTTCCCAAAATAAATATGTATTTAAATACCTAGTGACTAATTAATTGACAAGGGTTGGATAAAACAAGTACCATCAGCACTTCTCTGACAATTCCAATGCAAGGGCCATCTCCGGGCCTATGGATGCTGACCAGAACATCAGGAAAGAAGGAATTCCCATCGCTGTCACCTCCTATTGTAGGAGACATTATGTCGCTGGGAGTCATTGGCTGCCCGCCGGGAGTGCCCGGAAGGTAATTGGCCGAATTGGGCGTCATCGGCTGCATGCCCGGAGTCAATGGGAGATACGGGCTCGGTGCATTTCCTGCATTTGGCGTGTCAAAAATAGAAAAGAAGAAAATGCACACGCAAAATGTCTATTAAAATGCACATAAAAGGGCATGATATTACCATAGGTCGGGCTGCTTTCTCCGGGAGTCCCTACTTCACTGTAATTTCCTCCTGGAGTGTTGGCCCAGCAAGAGCCTGGTGTTGCTGCTTCATATGACCGGGCAGGAGTTCCAGGCTGGTTAAAAAGGCATGATGCCGGATGCAGTGAAACGTATGTCTTGCAGAATTATTACAATATATACATACACACACACATATATGTACATACCTGATATTGCGGAGTACCACCCCAAGAAGCTGGATTTCCTTCCTCCCAATGATCTCTGATTTAGGGAATAAACACAAACAGAAACTCGAGCATCAAATACATTTGAGAAAAGTGATAAAATTATGTCAAATGTTGATCAACAAAAGACAAAACAAATGGAGTTTTAGCATAAAAAATTTTAAGGCCTAAACCCTAAACCCTATATTATCATAAGCAGTTCAAACGCACATGCTTTTGCATTGGCATTTATCCTTCCCTTCTTCGCATATAGAAACACTCAATATTATCATATCGGATTAAAACCCTATTGGAAAACGAGACGGTTCCTGCAGCAAGGAATTATTCATTTGTACATACTATTCAAAGCTATTAAGTTTTTCTTGGCTGGTAGTAATGTAACAAATCAATTGTCAAAAATTACTTTAGTTTGAACAATTGTGTTTTTGCCAAAATTGAACGAGTTTTAGAATAAATACTTTATTGCAATTGAGATTGTATACATATGATTTTCAGTACATATATAATACCTTTGTGCAAGTCTTAATGGTAAGTGTTTGAAGCAGAAATAAATGACCCATTTACAAATTACTCCTCAACTTATAGACTGGTTCCAAAAAAAAACTACTCGCATGAAGTTAATGGATATTTAATTTGATGTGATTCCAAGAAATCCAATCCAACAAGCCTACAACAAATATTCATTACCCTCTTCCATATAGGATAACCAATAGAACTACGGAATACTAAATAGAATGACAATCCACTTCTTGAGAGCCCTAGCTTAAGAAAATTCCTTATAGAAATAGTATTCAATAATCAGTTAAGAGCACCTATGGAATTGTTTAGGAGTTATTAAAAAATTCATCTTGTTCTACCATGAGTAGGGGTAGACTATCAAAACTATATATGAATGCATTGTGATATGGTTGGGATGTGTCTTGATGCAGGATCAAAAGTAATTGCGCACGCATCTCAATAATTAAAAATACATAAACGAAACTATCATGTAAACGATTTAGAACTAACTGCAAAAGTATTTGTGCTAAAAATATAGCGACACTATTAATAAAGAGTTAAAGTGTCAGATACGCACTGATCACCACAGATTTTGTAAGATTTTCACCAAGAAAAAATTAAACTTTCGATAGAGAAAATGGTTGGAACTGATTAAGTGGAGATTAAAAATGCTCAAAGTTAATGCAAGTGATTCGTAATTGACAAAGAACTTACCTGCACGTAAAAGACACATTCATCATGGGAACAATTTATGGGTGCCTAAGAGTATCAAATTGCACCAACAAATTTAAATAAAAGCACACTCAAGATACACCATTCACACACAAATTATGGGGTACCACAAATTGAAAAACATGATCTGTTTTTTGTAACCTAAACAAAAGAAAGGCAGGAAAATTTGTTGCTTAATTCAATGCATACAATTTGAAAAGGCTGAGCATCAAAGGCTTGGTGAATAAATACATATGTTGCAAATCCCATAATAGAATTGGAGGAGATTTATATTCATCAATTTAAAAAAATAATAATATCACACTTTCAATCGTTACAAGAAATTCTTGAAACTCTTGTGGTAAAAAACCAAATTTCACTATAGAATTTTATAAAAACAGCATATGGGTTATCAAGGTATGATATGAAAAGCAATATAAATGAAATAAAAGCTAAGCACAGAGAATGCATAAACCTTGGAGGACTCATAGGAGCCCATGCTCGGCTACGCATAGGTGTCCTCATGCCTTCATGGATGGGAGTTGCTGCAGGAAGCAAAAGAATGGTTTAGAATACAAACCAAGGTAAATCAGAAATTTCCCTTGGAGACCAGTAAGAATGACATTACAGCATTCAAGCACGCACTATTTTTTAGCCCAATAAAAATAAGAGAAAAATAAATCATTTCTGAAGCATAGATTTAAAAGATCATATGATCAAAGAGAAGACACTCACCGCCAGCATCTCGCATAGGAGTTTGATATGGGTGAAGTGGAGTTCGAGAAGAATGCATAGGTGTCTCACTTCCAAAACCATACCGTGCAGGTTCACTGTTGAGCAATAGTAGAATTAATTATGCTTTCATTTGAAAAATTAATTAAAGATAAACAAATAAATTACAATACCGGAATGGAGTTGCAGAGCCTGGCGTGTCTGCAATATCTTCTCTCTTCACTGAAGAAACAGTATCAATAAAATTGACTGAAACAGAATAATCTCCAAAATTTCAGAAGTTCATGCAGATAAATAAAGCAAACCTGCAACTATCTTCATCTGCGAGTCCAACTCGATTCGAACAAAAGCACCGGTGACCTCCACAACACGACCCCGATATCCCTTAAAAGGCCCTGAACGTATTTTAATAGTTCTTCCAACCAAAGGATCATCTCCTCGTCCACCCATACTGTGCCTTCCAACATCTACACCATTTTGTATAATTATATATCATCAACGAAGTTTTTACCACATAATTATCAATACAAATGAAGCATCCATTGTTGAAATATTACGTTCTGCAGGCCCTTTGGGTGGTTTTTTTGCAGATTGAATATAAGGAGATGCAGGCCGCAAACCAAATCTTGAGTCCAAATTATCACCAGCCTGTCATTATATCATATTGTAATATAAGCAAACCAAGATCAAAGCTGCAGCCATCACTCATCTTCATTTATTCAAAAAGCAGCCTTGACTAAAAATAATAGTTAAGCAGTATTGCTTTGAGACATACTCGCTTATCATTATTTCCACCAACGACAATGCATGATTGTGCTTTCACGCAAATAAAACCAGCATGCTCAAAATGATGCCGATCATGAACAAACAGAATACCCCTATGAATGTGTTGTACAGGCCCTTGTTTCCCCTAATTTAAATAAAGTG
This sequence comes from Gastrodia elata, assembly GCA_016760335.1. Taxonomy (NCBI): domain Eukaryota; kingdom Viridiplantae; phylum Streptophyta; class Magnoliopsida; order Asparagales; family Orchidaceae; genus Gastrodia; species Gastrodia elata. The sequence goes on from CM028677.1 coordinate 24,416,127, forward strand.
ACAAAATTAGCTCATTGCATATTTTAAAATAGATTCACATACAAACTTATGAATAACAATATACCTTGCAAGGTCCCTCAAGAACCCTAACAATATCCTTCACAGATACTATGTTTTTCCGATTATCTTGTGCATTTGTGCGATAAATAAGTTTGCTTTTAATTTCCCTCAACTTAACAAGTACAACTTCTGGTCTATCTGGAACCCCCTTAAGTACCTGTCATTTCAATAAATAAAAAGGAGGTAAGAAAATACCAACAGATAATTTCTGTAAAAATATCAACCTACTCTCACCTGGAAAGCTTCCATATCCACTCTTATTATCACACCGAATGACAAGTTGCTGCAGTTAAATTAAATAACGAACATCAGAAACTAATGTTTAAGAAAAACATTTGACAGCATTATTACAACATACTAAAGTAAGACAAGATCTTGCAACTCATATTCCCCCATTTTTGTAATTCCAGAAGTAACTTCATTGCTCTTCACAACGTTATCTGCAAAGACACGAATCTAATAGAAAAAAAAAAAATAGTTAGTTGGTAGAAAAGGTTTCCAAAATTTTCTTGATATATCAAAATATCTTACATCTTCTTTAGTGATATCTGATGCAATTATCAGCACATGACCATCAACTTTGACAACCATGCCAGTCGCACCTTCTTGTACTCCAGAGGCCACTTTCACATGATCTCCTAATTTAAAATATTTGCAAAGTTCTTTCTCATTAAAAGCCAAAGTTTCCTGCGATAACAATTTAATTAACTAAAATTGTATTGCACCTAAAGTATAGAAACTTTAATTGAGCAATAAGTATTACTGGTAAGCCAGCCATCTCAGGTTTGACATGAACAGTATCCTCTTCAACCTTTTCAACCCATCCTCTTAAATTTTTTAGATCACCACGAACAACTACAACAGTATCACCTTTCAAGAAATGACCTTTCTTTCTATTTGAAATTAAAGTAGTTAAACTAGCCATATCAGCATCTCCATCACCATCTCCATCAGCACCAGGTTTTCGAAATTTTTCAAGTTCATCAAATGTTGGTTGAATATTCTGAGAGCGAATTGATTTCATAGACACTGTTTTGTAGAGAAAGCCATCTTTAAACATCATATTTTCAACCATTTCAAAATACTCCCCAGTGTCTTTGTCTCTCCTACGCTCCACACGAATGTGCATCTCCCTAAACATAAGAAAAAAGACCCAAAAATAAATATTATTGTTAAATAACAAAAAAAGTTAAATTTAAGACAGTACCGTGCTTCATCAATATTGAAGAACCGGGGCGGAGGAACAAATGCCTTCTTTTTAACAAATTCTCTATTTTCCTAATAAAATATATAATAATATTAAATAGCATGAAAAGAAATGCCACAAAAATTTGACGTGAAATAAAGAAGATATGAATATTATTAATTAATAGTAAGCATAAGAAAAAAATCAGAAAAAAGACGACTCATGAAAAAGTGAATAATAAGAATATGATGGCTTCTAGTCAGACGTTCATCCATGTCATAGACAAGTCTAACAACTTACATTATTGTGATTGGCAGTATGTATAAAGATCTATGTACAAAATTTATTCTTTGTACATAACTTGTGAGATGCATAGCTTAAACTCATGGTAAATGAAAAACATTGTGCAGTGTTGCACCCAAATGAATATCTAGGATCCTGATATCGTTACATTATATCATGAGCAGTTAACATAATAAAGCAGATGCTCTCTAAAATGGGTTATCCATGATGATGCATCCCGAAGCTTCACTCATGCAAGAGCCAAGGCCGTAAGATGGAAGGTTTATAAAAAACAAAAACATAAAATAAAAAAAGATCGCAAAAATAAATGCCACTGTTCAAATAGCAAATTATTTACAGCCTAGAAGACTGCAAATAGATTGCTTAAACATTATTTAAAACCTGATAACTATACTACGGAAATAAATTGAATTTAACATTATATGAGAAAATTTAAAGAAATAAGCACATGTACATATATAGCAAAGTTGAAGCCCCAAGTGAAAATAAACTCAATAAAAGTTGTTTTAATTGGTTAGAATATTTAAATATAGCGCAAAATGTTAAATGTCCTAACGAAAAAAGTTGAATAATGAATCTTGCCCTTGGTAAAAGAGGAAGGAAATGACCTAAAAAGATATATATCAAACTATATAGATGCATTGGCAAATACTCTATCACTGACAAGCACACTCAAGTAAATGCATAAACAAATTGATAGATGCACCAGCAAAGACTCAATTGCACACACGCACACTCAAATAAATAATTAGTTACAAGAATTTAAAAAATGAAAAATAATTAAACTATCAACTAAAGCAAAAGATGATTCCAGGGTCCATAGCATGTGTAATTCAATCCTAATTTTGAGTAAAGAAAAGACAAATAAGTTCAGAAAAATATTAGAAAATAAATGATAAAATATGACCACTGTTATTGGAAATCATTCATAATGTTGATAAGAAAGTCAACCTAATCTCAAATAAATAATAATAGAAATTCTTACCAACTTGTTTGCAAGTTGTTGTAAATCAATCCTTGGAATTAGCTTCACTGTCACTTTTTGGCGAACATTATCCACATCAACAACCTGTACAAGTATATCGAGTCTGTCAAAAAACAAAAAATGCACGTTGGTATAGCAGAAAAAGGCACAACCATATGCATACCTTGGCAAGATCTCCTTTATAGATTCCAAGTTTCATCCTAACCCATGTATCCCTAGAGATTTCAATGATTTTGCTTTCAACAGAAAGCACATCTGTCATTTCCTTAATAGGAACTAGCATGACTTTAGCTGAACTATATATTGTACGCAACCCCTTGCATGCCTGGTAAGAAAAAATTACGTAGTATTTTATCATATTCTGGGCAGGAAATGGATAAAATGCAATCAAGCAATGACTGAATATGAATAAAATTATGCAAACCTCCTTCACATGAGCTTCTTTATCTGCTTCAACATATATGTAATTTTTAAGATGGTCCAAAGCAATCACTGATCTAATCTGCAGGTCGGCCCTATCAATAAATTTTTGCATTAAGCATATTGCTGTCTCGCGCTCACGACCAATCTAACATTTAAATAATATAAATTAAGTGAAAAAACATCAATTAAGTGGAAGCTTATTGCAAAAAATATGACAAGTGGATGAAAATCTTACAGCACATTTCACCATCCACAACTTGGGATCTTTCACTGATGGTAGGAGAGCCTGTTGTTCAACCTCAGTAGCATCTTCACCATATTCAATGTGACTTGACTTAGCATATCTTTCATAAACTTGTCTCTCCATCTCTTCAACATCCTCCTGATCCTCTGGCATTATATTCAATGGACGATGTGCTCTTCTACTACCTCTTTCATCAGGTAAGTCAGCTCCGACATCATTAATAAAATCTATAATTGTGGACAGCGGCACATACTTATGATTAGCAGATTTACTAGTCATATTCATTAGGACATGAGCTAAACGAAAATAAAATCAGGCAATTTCATTGCATATATAAAAATTTACATCAAAAGAACATGTATCAACCTTTATGGAAAAAGATAAAGCATATAACACACATATTTATTGGCAAAAAATAGTAGAAATATTGTAAAATTAAAAGCACTATTACCTCTTAAAGTAGTATTAGGGGTTGTTTGGTTGATTGCATTTTGTGTATAAAGTAAGCATTTCACCTGCATTCTTAAATAGTAGGTATTTAATTTAATGCATATTGAGTGTAAAGTAAAATTTTAGGGGATTAAGCTTCCCCCAAAACCCCCCATTTACACATTAAGTTTTTATGCCCAAATTAAGCGATTTTTTATTAATTCCATTTGCAAAAAAAAAAAAAAGTTTTAAGCTCACATGAAATGTAAGTCACAGCGTTTGGTTGTACTTTAGAGATCTCGTTGGCTTGTGTTAGATTTTGTCGACCATTCCCAGCCTCCAACGATCATTTTTTGACCTTTTTCAAAGCTTGGACATTGATCCCCATGCCCTGTCAGCCCTTGAAGAGTCGTTGCCAAATCATCAGCGGCTAGGATTTATCTGGTCATGCAGAAGCTTGGCCAGCCATTGCCCAAGCTTGATCAGCCTTCGTTGGATCTTGTTTCACCATCATCGAATCTTGCCAAACCTATCCCGCCCATTGCATGCCTAGTTGGGGTCGTCAACATCATTGGCATTAATGTTGCAGGTTGTTTTGTTTTCTAATGTTTTTTATTTATTTTTTTATCTTCAAATTTACTCTAAAATACATTTAAACCATTGTTGTGCCAGATAACAATAATATAATTCCACCACATCAAATTTACCTGAAAAAATATCCATCATTTATTTTACCCAATTTTCTTTTTACCTCAAACAAAAAAGCCCCTTGATAAAACTTATGCTTGGAAAATCTAATTATGTAAATGCATCATGGTAAGCATATCATAACAAATAAATGTTCAAATATAAAGTTTAGCATTGTGAAAATTTGCTAGAGTAAGGTCTTAAGAACTAGTGCTTCAAACGACTTTTGATTGGCTTGTCCCAACCAAGTTCTTACATTTTGGAATAAAGTGGTTGTGCCTGAAAATACAAGAATGTGGGGCAAGTGTATGAGACTAAGAGTAAATAAGATAATGAAAAACATAATAAAAAACAACCAAATATTATTGAAGGTTGTTTGTTAGCTAGGATTTTTAAAATATTATAGAATCTAGATTATGAAATTTGGTGAATACTGAAATATTCAACTTCAAAAATTTGTTTGGTTTGTCTATTTGTAAATCATGTTAAATCTTGTATTATTATTTTGACATGCTTTTTCAAAAATTTAGGATCTAGCTATAGAATATGATTTAAAATTAAAAAATAATAGACAAATAAGCTATGATGAAAAATAATTAAGTAAAACAAGCCCAAAATCCTACAAAGGTAAGGAGTTGTTTGGTAGCCATGAATTAAGAATTATATATATATATATATGTTAATAAGAATTTAATTTGCTAATAGTTTCCTCTTCAGCTTCCTCTTCCATCTCCTCCTCTAGTATTTTTTTCCTTAGAAAATCCTATGATTTTCTCTACTTTCTTTGACAAAATTGCAATTGTGGCTCATGCAATCCCTAATCTTCTCCTCCAGTTAAGCTTTTTTTTTTTTCCTTGGATAATTGTGATCCTTCTTTTTCTCTGGTTCTCTTTTCTTTCGTTGGAAAACCCTATGATCTTCTCTCCTGCAACATATTATACTCTCCACATTCAGCTTACAATTTCTAATTTTTAGAGATCCGTGATAAAGGTACAAGACAAGTCTGATCTCTCCTTTTTCATGCAAATTTCAAAGTCCTGCAAAATTAAGGTTCTGAGATTTGTTGCATTAACAAATAAATTTTTTGAAATCACAATCTTGTGCCCATGGCGAAGAATTTGAATTTGCGTTAAGCATACAACTTGCAACAAATTGTGTTTGACGGATTTCAGGATTTAACTGGTTGAGTTTGATGAATTTCAAAATCTTAACTTATTAAACTTGCACATATCATGTTACCAAACAGTCCTAAGTTCTTTAAATTTGCGGTTGCAGTGAATCTTGCTAAAGCAAAGATAATCACTGAGCAAGAGATCATGATGTCGATACAAAGCCCTGTAATAATACGATGATGAAAAAATAATTTTTATGTAAGTAGCAACCAAGTCTTTGTAATATTTGCCCTTTCTATTTCAAGTTGAGGATAATGAGAGTTTGTAACAAGCATAATCATAAATATCCTAATTCCGCAACAAAGTTAACACAATCAAACAAGGCAAAACAAAAAGCATCCTCCAGTTTTCTAGCGGAGCAAGAATAAAATAAGTTCAGAACAAAAATCTAGAAAAGATAATAAGTGGTGCAAAAGAAACAATACCATCTTCCGCCTCCTCGTCCTCCTCTTCCTCTTCATCGCTGTCCACCTGGGCCTCGAGCTCGAAGAACTCTGAGCCCCTCTTTCGATGCTTCCGGCTGCGGCCGCCGTCGATTTCGTCGTCTTCCTCATCTTCGTCCTCGTACTCCTCCTCATCGTCCTCGACCGCAGCGTCATCTATGAAATCCGATCTGCCCCTCTTTCTCCTGCCGATCAACTCTTCCTCGTCGTTCTCTTCGTCATCATCATCCTCGTAGCGGCGAGGCATTGCGAACGGGAGGAAATAATCAACCCTAGCCTGCCAACGGTGAATCCGCGCGGATTGGCAGCTGCCAACACCGCTCCCTCACTATAGCCCACCGCTGCTGTTTCCCTATTTTTCTCCTCGATCTCTCGCTCGGGCGTTCCCCCCACCGCAGCCTCTCGATTTCGTTTTACTGATACAGATCCCCTACCTCTATCCACAATTAACGGAGCGACGAAAATACGAATTGCAATTTATCTTTTTCTTACAATTATATATATAACACAAATTTTACAAATATCATAAAATATATTCTAATTTGTATATTTAAATTATAACTTTTAAATATTAAAAATTACAATTAAATTTTTATTATTACTAAAATTATTATGTAACTTAGTATGATGATGACATGATAATCATATGCGTAAATATATGATTTTTACAATTTACTTTTAACTTGTATTGATGTCCAAAATAAAGTAAGAATAATTTTTTCTTATTAGCAGTGAATATAATTTTATATATAATAGTGTAAGTGTATTTTACAATCTAAAATTATCATGAATTAGTTAATATAAAATATCAAAACTAACTAAAAATAAAATAAAATCAACAATAATATGACTTTATATATTGCTCCAAAAAAAATAATGTACAAATTTGAGTGTGAAATTTTTCCTAAGTTATTTTTTTAATTTTAATTTTAAAAATAAAATTTAAATAATATAAATATATATATATATATATATATATATATATATATATATATCCAAAACAAATTATACTAATGAATTGAGCATAAAATTAGGATGTGAATTCATTTATAAAAATACACAATTTGGATAATTGATAAAATTCGAAAATCAATAAACAAAAAAAATTCATAAGATTATATATGTATACTATTTTCATTTTAGTTATCCTTAAACATTACAATGTAATTTAAATATATATATTATTTTGTAATATTTCAAGATACTTAAAATGAAAATAGAAATATATTATTATTATTTTATTTTATCATTATTATGATTTTATATAGGGGCATGTAAGAGAAAGCATTCAAGCACATTTGTTTGTCATGGTTAATTTATAATTATGATAATACCATATCACATATTCTCAAAGTAATGTTATGTATCCCATTATTTGTAACATCCTAGAATTTTAATTATTTTAGAAAAAATACATTTTTTTATCCCTATAGTCTTAATTATGTTTCAAATTAGTTCTTATAAATTTAAGTTTATCAAATAAATCCCTCAAATTTATCAAAGAATTTATTTTAATTCCTATAACAACAAGCTCGTTGGGTCAATCCCTAAGAGCATAAAGCAATTGCGCGGCAGGCTCCCCTCCGGTGCCAGGTGGACAACGGAAGCCAAAGGCCCGCTTCGTTAGAAGCCAAATCAATAGGCAACCTCACTCGTTCCTTAGATTAGGCATCAGGACATTGGAGAAGATGACAACGATCTCAAGGAGCTCTGTGAGAAACTTCTCTCCATCCCCGCCGCTCCAACGCCTAAGCAAAATCAACCAAATATGGCTTGGAAAAGGAGGTTGAGTAGGACTGATAGAAATGTGCCTAAGTGGATTTCACTGCGTCTGAGATCAGAGCATTTAAAGAAGAAGAAAGAGTGGAGATTAATGATCTTATTCTCGAGAGAAGAGAATGAAGAGAATGTCTCCGTGCTCACTTGGTCCCATCCCTCTCATCGACTGGAGAATAGAAGCCCGATGCTCATGGGGATCAGTGTAATTGAACTCTTAAGCACCAATGTATTATCTGCTTTGACCAGATAGGCTTTACGATTTTGCCATCAGAAGATAATTTTCCAGCAAATCACTCATCCTACGAGAGCTCCCACTTGTGCACGCTTAATTTTGGAGTTCTTATCAGGCCAATGTTTAAGAGTTTTGTTTAATACTACTTAAGTGGGTCATTATAATCTCCATAATATAAGTAACTGACGCCTTCATCATTTGTAACAACCTTATGTTATTACCCTAGTTAATTTGAGCATAATCACATCTTAATTTTTATTATATTATTTTCATTCAATTATTAGAATATATCCTTGAAGTTTTGGGATTAATCGAACCTCATTAGGTTGAATTGGCTATTTTGCATATTTTAGGACTCAGAAAATTAGTTAAAATAAATTGACCTTGCCATTGAACTCCTCGCCCCCAAATTAGCTAAGAGTGAATTTTTGGGATTTTTCCATAAGAAGATTTTCTCGGGTTATTTTATGATGGTCTTAAATAAAAATAATAATTATGGAAAATTTTTGGGTATCAAAATTGAAATATTTTTTGAATTTTTAAATTATCCATCATCAAATTAGTTAATTTTATAATTTTTACTAGCTAATTTGATGATGGATAATTTAAAAATTGGTGTGGTTGTTCCGGGATTTTAACCAACTTCATGAGTTATGATAACACCATAAACATGATTTTAACTAATTTTTTATAATTTTTGGAGTTAAAATGCATGAGTTATGATAATAAATACATTTGAAATTAAAATAATTAGTGTTACAATTTTGACAAACATGATTTTAACCAACTTCAAACTTAGATCCCGGAATGACCACTTGGTCAAAAAAATAATTTTGGTGTTTATGGATTCATATCAATAAGATATATATTTTAGAACCTTAAATTTGAATTTCTGAGATATATTTTTTATTAATTTTGAGAAATATTAAAATCTTATGTTTAGCCAAATTATGCAATATATATCATAATTATAGAGAGTTTTCCATGTAAATCATCTAATTAAAGGCATCAATCATTATTCCACATAAATTATTCTTAATTAATAATAAATTTAAGATAAATTATTTTAAACCATTCAAATTTCACCTTGACCAAATCTACATTGTTGGATTTTTGATTGAGCCTTAAAGACGCTTATAGACATTCTAACCTTAATTATAAACATAAAATCTTACCTTTATTCATTTCTTATTGATATTTGGAAGCATGGGTCAAACTGTGGCGCCCTGCTCCCTAAGCCTACAATCATTAGGCTAAGGAGTGAAGGTCACTTGTGCAAATCCTTCTCTTATCATTGGATTAGGTAAGATCCACAATCACTAATAAGGGGAGGACGTGCACATAACTTTTAAGAAGATCACTCACTAAATATGACATACAGACAGTATGCGGAAGCTAAATGAAGTAAATAGTACATCCATTCACTATGCATCACATAAGAAACAGTAATAAGATAGCTCCGAAAATAATAAAGTGCATAAAGTAAATCACAGTTATAGTACCTATATTATTACAATATTAAATAGATAGTTTTAAAGACTAAAAACAAATCACTCTTTCTCATAAGAAGCTAAGAAGGAACTAAACAGTATCTGGCTCTCCTGATTGGAGCTCTACCTCTATATAAGGCATATCTTCTTCAGCACCTAGCTCCTCAAACCTATCTGAATCTAACATTATCAGTTTTATAATGCCAGGGCCCCAGCCAATAAAAGAAAAAATCTTGTTTATTTTAGGTTGAATATTTTACATAAATTATTATTGTACTATTTTTATACTTAAGCACAACAAAAGTAAACTAAAAGCATAGGTGCAGTAAGCGTACAAAGAAACAGGGATAATTATAAATATAATATTTATAACTAAGCAATAAATAAGGCAAAAACACATCTCAATAATTAAATAAAGAATGGGCATATACATGTATAGTACAGTAAGTAAGAGTATTGAAAGTAAAGTCTAATCTTAAACATGTTGATGATCATATAACATATGCAAATTAAATGACAAAAATCTTAATATTGTATATATAATAAGCAGTAAAGTCTAGCATCCTATAAATACGTACAATTGAGCAAGTAAGTAAAGAAAAATAGCTGACTGAAATATACATCAGAACACAGTACACAGTAAGCTGAAAACTGAAACAAGTATGTAAAAACTGTCATATCAAAAAGTTGGCCATCGGACCTGTGAAATCTCCAAAGCCTTTCTCGGCTTGGGCAAACAGAAATTCTCATAGCCTTTCCGGGTTAGGGCAGACAGAATCCAGCAGCAAAACTAAGGAGGCCTGTTGACACGTCCAGAAACAGCTGATGAGTTAAGCACATCTGCAAGACTATACGAGTTCCAAGCTTAACACACATCCTTAATGAGTAATGTCTATTAGGGTAAATGTGCACCAAAATCTACTAAAATATACTGAGACTAAAGGTAATTATTATCCTAATTATTCTAAGTTTTTATTTCAAGTACAAAGTTTTCTTATATGATATGTCCAATGAATTAAGCACAAAAATAAAGAATGCGTAGCACAAATAATTCAAGTAAGCAAGGGACTCTCTACACATGGTGATATTGTTATTATCTAATTAAACTATTCTAACTATTCTAAGCTACACAAGTTCATGATCTCCAATTCATACTATCAAGTGTAATTTAGAAATTCATCCGTATAAGTTAAAAGGATTAGAATTTATCAGGTTCTAATATAATCCAATCAAATACGACTATAAGTTTAATTAATAAATCATAACGTCCTAATTTGATGAAATTAGACGTTCTATCTAAGATCTACTAAGCTATAAATTATGGATTAAACATCACGAGATTGGGCTTAATCACATAATCCAAAAGGATAAGACATAAAATATAGGTTTCAGTCTAAAAGTGATATAATGATTAAGGTAAACCTTATTAAGTAAATTAATCTTAATAAAATAAATTTCATATCCTAAATCTAATGTTAAAAGACAAAATAATCTAAATAAGTTGTAAAATCTAGAAGCTAATAAAATCAAGGATTCATTTGTTGAATAACCCACTTATCCAATGAATAAAATATAACCTATGAGCTAGTCCTAATCTTAAGAGTGATCATAATGTGAGATGAAAGATCCTATAGACTTACAGAATTTTGTAGAAATTTTAACAAATTCAACATAATAGCTGATTTTTTTCACTTAAATGATTATAATATAATTCTAATACTTGTTTGAGTTCTTTAAAAGATAATTTAGATGTTAAAATTGCTTAAACCTAAATTTTGGGCAAAATAATCATTTTGCTCCTATTTTAGGGTCCAAAAAGTGATCTTTTAATTTGGGGCTCCAAATTATAATTTCTTATTGTCAAATGATTCCTTACTATTTAACATAAAAATAGACAGTAACTATGCTCAGTTTGGATAAGAAATGGGTCATATATATCTAAAATAAAATATTTGACTTAAGGGGTATATTAGTAAATTTGTAAAATACTAAAAAATTTTCCAATTTGTTTATTAATATTTAAATAATTTTGACCTCATATTGAAATAATGACTTCGCCATTGCATTCACCACCCCCAAATTAGCTAGGGTTTTAGCGTGTTTTTGAATAATATTTTAATATTATTTAAATACTTGAAAAATCATATAATTAAATACTCGTCAAAACGAAAATTTGAGTACGCCATTGCGTTCAAAAGCCATCAATTAGCTAGGATTAATATTTTGAAAATTTTTTGGAACATATTTATTATGATAAATTTATTTAATTAAATTTATTAAATTAATTAATTAATTATATATTTAATTAGAATATTAACGGTGCCGTCAAATAGCTTAACGCCATCATTTTATTTCTTTTTGGCGCCGTTTAATGAAACGGGAGCTCTGGACCGTTCGATCGAGCGATCGAACTGTCCTCCATCGTCATCTTCGTGTTTCAACGCGTGGCAAACCCTACGCACGCGTTGGGGGTCCTTCGATCGCAAATGGCAATCGCACGATCATTCCACCGATTAAGCTTCTTTTTAAACCACTCACAAACCTTTCACTTTAATTTACACAATCTAGATCGAGCTAAAAGGAGTAAGGATTCTCAGAAGCTACCTGTGAACAAACCCTAAAACTCCAGCTTCCGTTCTTCAAGGTACTCTTTACCTTCCCATTTGTTTTATTTCAGCATCATATAATAATAATCGCGTTGATGTTAAGTGCGATCGATCTAATCCTCGATGGATCACACCGATTAAACCCTAAAATCGCGTCGGGATTGCTTTGGGGAGATGAGACGACGTCAAGCCGGGCCACTTCGGGTCGGGCCTGACCCGAGCTCCTGCGCATGGGTCCCCGTAATTGTCCTCAACCAGTAATTCCTTGCCACGTGGGGATGGGCTGGGCTAGGTCAAGTCGACCCATTAATTTTGGGTTAAATCGCTGTCTTTCAAAGCTGTCATCGTGGGGCCCACCAAGCAAAGCCCAGCAATTCACAGCTTGACACGCAACCTTTGCGGGGCCCGCCACTATCTTCACTAACAGCGGCCGTGGGACCCACTCTAGCTGTCTTGACCAGTGGCAACGTGTCACATGGGCGTGGGGCTCGTCGACACCTGTAATCTGCAGAAGTTTGATATTAGTTAATATAAATAATTAATATTAAATTTTGTATAAAATATACATATAAATTAATTTACATTTAAGATAATATGTATATACTTATAAATGTATATATATGTATATACATATATACATATAAACATATAAATGTACATATAATTAGTCAATAACACATGATAACTTATTAATTATGTTAAGTAAACATAATTAATAGAGGATAAATATTTAAACAGAAATATTAAATGAAAATATATAGATAAATAAATATAGATTAGTTTAACTTATAATATATATATATATATATATATATATAATCAAAAAATAAAAATAAGAAGTTTAATAATAATAGAATAAAATAAAATATTTTTTTATACAAATAATAAGAATATAGAGAATTAATATAAACATTATTACTTAATATATATATATATATATATATATATATATATATAATCATTAATAAACTTAAAACTATACATATTAAAACATTTATAAAATACATAAAATATAATATTATTTTATTAATAATATAAGAATATTAGATTAATAATAAATATAATAAATAATATAATTAATTTTGCTATTTGGATTAAATTTAGATTAATAACAATTAGAACATAACCCTAATTAAGCCTTTAACTCTAGAAATTTCAAATAGCCATAAGTAAATCAATTTAGCTCCAAATTAAGTGATCCAAATATTAATTTAGATTAGAAAAACTTAATTTACAGTAAACTGTAAAAATATTTAGGATCCAATGATTAGATCTTCTAATCAACTATAATTACTCTAAAACTTAATTAGTAAATATTAGCAAATCTAATGATCCAAATTAAGTAATTTTAGTTTCAGAAGACTCATAAAGTAAATTAAAACCTAGCTGTATAATTAGTTTAATAATTTTATGATTAAACACGTGTCATCTCCTATAACAACACAACAACGGTGGGGCCCACAGCTAATCGGCTGCATCAGTTGTCTCATCCGAGACAGCGGTGGAACCCGCCCGTTTGTTTCAGCCAATCTAAGTTCGACACACGTCTAGAGCAGGCCCACCACCTGCTGAGTTAAATATAATAATAATTATAAAATCAGAAATAATTATATATATATATATGTAATTACTAAATTATTACATATGTGTATATATATGAATCAGATACTGAATAAAATAAATAAATAAATTATAATGAATTAATTAATAAATTAAAACCTGATAATGGACCTAACTCTAATTAAGCCCTTTAACCTTAAAATTTTGATTAGCCATAAGTTAGTCAATTTAGCTCCAAATTAGGTGATCTAAATATTAATTTAGATCAAAAAAACCTAATTTGCAGTAAACTATAAAAATATTTAGGATCTAATGGTTAGATCTCTTAATTAATTATAATTATTCAAAATCTTGATTAGTAAATATTAGCAAATCTAAAGATCCAAATTAAGTAATTTGAGTTTCAGAGAACTTATAAAGTAAAATATAACCTAGCTATTTGGTTAGTTTAGTAATTTTATGGTTTATTTTACTAATCACTCACTAATCACATTAAATCATAATTATTAACTCTAGAAATTATATTGTCTATAATTTAACCACTCAGAATTTGATGATTTTATGTTCTATGAAAACCTTATGACATAATCTACAATAAACTAACAGAAATTTTAGATTTTATTAAGGTAAAATTATTAATATGCCCTTATAAGATCAAATTCATAATTTAACCTTATAAGGTATAATAATTACTCAAAATTAAGTAACTTAATAAATCAATTCAAATATTCATTTTATTATTATTTTAGAAACCTAATATTACAAATTATATTAAATTAATGAATTAAATTATTTTTGGCAGATCAAAGAAATTGAATTGATTATAAATTGTATCAAAATAGTCAGGTAAGTAAATTTACTTATAAGTTTTATTTTAGTATTCTTATTTTGAGCCATTTTTATTTGAGCATTATTTATCCAAAACTGCTTACCGCTTATAAATCTGTAAAAGAATATTATCAAATAAGCATGTAATAAAAAGATGAAATGTGATATATATTATTGTGGTATTTGTCTTTGGATGATAGAAAGCAACACTGAGGATATGTACAGATTGGGCTGGCTGGCAGCCCCTGAGAGTCATATGAAGGGAATTAGCCCTTATTAGGAAGTGGGAAAATCTAGAGGAAAGACACATCATCAGTTTCTAATTTGAATAAACTACTGACAGGTAGTGAGAAAAACTTCATAAAGGTTATTCCTATTGGTTTACCCATTTGGGCTCAGAAGTTTATATACTTGACTTATTGTTACAAATACTTTTTGATAAAATTTATATATTGCATGCTTTTCATATATGTTGAATTTCAAAAGCTAACATGCAGGGCAATATTTAAATTTGACAAATTTGCTTTTCTTTCCTATATATAATGCAGATATTTCTTTCATTTCCACATTTGATTTATGCCTATTATAGGATGTTAGAATTACTCATATAAGAACGATTTGCGTACTCCTACCTGACTGGTAACTGAATTTTTCAGATTTTGAAAACTACATCTTTGAAGATCTGTCAAATAAAAGAGAAGAGATAGAGATGCGAGATATAAGAAGTGAATCAATCTTTATTGCAAATATTAAAACTATTGTAAATTCATATATGAATGGCTCTAAATGTAAATATAGACATTTATATATATTTTTTTTCTTTACTTTCATAAATATATATTTTCAGTGTATTAATCATTATTTTGAGACTCTCGAACTTCAATCCCCGGTCGCCACAGTGTAGCTTATAGTAGATAAAATGATTAAATTAGATAACAAATGGATATCACTTGTGTCCTAGTAGAGTCTCTTGCTCACTTTGACTTTGATACTATGCTTACCTTATTTTGAGCCTTATACTTTGTTCACATATGCTAGACATAAGGCATCTAAAAAGTGTTTCATGCCAATCTTATTTTGCATAATAGCATTTGCATATGTCATCATCATTGTCAAATTGAACATATGGTTAATAGAATGTAGCCTAATTAGTATGCCTTTTTATGTACCTATACTTTAGTACAAACTAAACCTAGACCTATAACTGGCTAGGGTGGTATTTGTCTGTCTAAAGTAAGTTTAACCAAGCCTAGGCTTAAGACTGGCTAGGATGGTATTCGTTATATTATACACTTCTGTAACATCCCAAACTCTTAAGCACCAAGATATTGTCCGCTTTGGCCAGAAAGGCCTCACGGTTTTGCCATCAGAAGATAACTTCCCAATATATCACCCATTCTAGGAGTGCTTCCACCTGAGCACGCTTAACTTTAGAGTTCTTATCAGGAACTCCACCATTATCTGAAAAGGCATCTCAATATTTAAGAGTTTCACTTATTACTACTTAAGTGGGTCATTACAGTCTCCCTAACTTAAATATATGACGTCCTCGTCAGTATCCACAGACAGATCCAAGAACCATCCATTGGGTAGATAGGACTAGAGGTGACCCCTACAGGCAAAAGAGGTACCCACAACCATATAGCACCTTAACCATCATGGGTTCAAGAGGCTGCTCACATGAAGTGGTACTTTGCCCTGTATGGCACTTAGCTCCTATCTGACACCCTATGGTTTTCTCTGATACTATTTGTAACAGCCCAAATTCTTAAGCACCAAGGTATTGTCCGCTTTGGCCAGAAAGGCCTCATAGTTTTACCCTTAGAAGATAACTTTCCAGTAGGTCACCCATCCTGGGAGTGCTCCTACTTGAGCACGCTTAACTTTGGAGTTCTTATCAAGAACTACATCGTTATCTGAAAAGGCGCCTCGATGTTTAAGAGTTTCACTTATTACTACTTAAGTGGGTTATCACAACTTCATACTTTACATCCTTTTATATCTTTTGTTGGCATTACTAATTTAGGTATATTTCTACTTTAAAATTGTTTATCTTATTTCAGTCATAATAATTTTAGTTCACACTTATTATTTCAGTTTAAATTTCAGTACTTTCTTACTTACTGTTATTCGGTATTTACTAGCCTTACTTCTACTTATAGGATGCTAGTTTTACTTATTATTTATATTTATAGGATGCTAGTATCACTTTTAGTCACTTAATCGTTTTATATGTTTATTTACTCTTATTTCAATTAGAATAATTTTGGATTGATCATAAGCATGTTTATGATGTATTTTATTTATAGTCACTTATTTTATACTTACCTGACCTTGTTGCAGTTGCTATGGAGGAGGTATGTGTACTTCCTAGTTGTTTAATTTATAAACAAATTGTTTATAACTTTACTTATTCTTTCTTGCGCGTGCTTGCTCCTATTTTGTAACAACTTGTGTTGTTACCCAAGCTAATTAGGACTAATCATAATCCTAATTTTTATTTCAATATACTAATTAAGTTATTAGGAGTTCACCACCAAGACTCAGTCCAAATCAGGGGTCAAACGGAGCAAATTTTGATTTCGAAAATTTCAGGAATCCCGGAAATTGACCTATCTAATTTGACCTCCGATTGAAAAACGGACTTCGCCATTGCGCTCATTGCCCCAAAATTAGCTAGGGGTGAAGTTTTCATGTCAATCGAAAGTCGTCGAAAATTTGGCGAATATTTTAATAATACCTAAATACCCTGAAAATTCAAATAAATAAATACTCGTCGAAACAAAAATCCAATCGCGACGTTGCATTCCTCACCTCTAAATAAGCTAGGGGTGAAAATTTGGAATTTTTCTGAACTCAATTAATAGTCCAATTTTAAATAAGAAATTAGTTAAAATTCAAATTAATTTAATTAATATTATTTTTAGACTAACGGCTGCCGTTTGGAGAACTAGCGCCGTCTAACCTAGCCGTCATGACCTAACGGTTTCCTCAAACCGTCCGATCGGGGGATCAGACGATCAGGATTTCATCTCTCCCGAGCGTTCGAGGGTGCCCTACGTGGCGCACGTTCGTTCGCCCAGGCCACCGCCACCGACGCATCGCCTCGCCGTCTCCGCCACACGCTCTCCATATACCTCCCACCGACTAGCCTAGCTCTATATTGGTCTATCCATGACTCCCGGAGCGCTCGGATGACCGGCGGCTACGAGCCAATCACTCGAAGGTACCTCGACAACTACCTATTTTTCTGCTTATAATTGTTCGAAACTTTATTTCTTCGATCGATCTATCAAATGATCGGACCTGATCAGAGTCGATCGAGTCCAAGCGTGCCGAATCCAACTCATGGTCACGGTCGTCCGTGGTGCTAGCCGTCTGTTCGACTCGTCCCGTGCCCTAGGGATCTAGGGCTAGCCACCGTGTCTATCCTAGTCCACCCTAGGTTCACCTCCAGCTGCCATCCGTTAGCCCTCGTCGCCCTTCTTAGGATACCATGCGGGCTCGGCCCAACCGCCGCCGGGATGGCCCGCGAAATCCCTGCCCTAGCCTCGGTAGAGAGGGAGGAAGCCGAATCGGCGCGGGCCAGGGCGGGTCAGATCGACCCGTGCCTCGCGCACGGGCCGCGTGCGCCACTGAGCCCGAGGCGTGGGCCCCGCGACCCGATAGCCAGCCCAGTGCCGTCAACCCGCGACAGCTGCGGGGCCCTTCGCAGGAGCGCGCGACCAACCGGAGTCCGACACGTGTCTCTGGCGGGTCCCGCTGTCTGATAACCCGCAGAAGGAATCATTAGAGTAATTAATATAATTATAGTTATAATAGTAATTTAGTTTAAATAATACGTGTTTATAATTGAAATCTTATTCATTAGCTAATTATTAGTCTAATTAAGAAATATTTGCAGCAGATTATTTAAATCAAATATCTCGATTAAAGTATTAATATTCAAATAATTAATTATGACACTAACCAGTAATATATTAGTATTCAATTAATTAAATTAGGATCAATTGAAGGTTGTACAGTAAATTTATAGTTAATTAAATAGAATCATTTAGTATATTAATTAACTAATATATATATATATATATATATATATATAGTTATAAAGTGATTTAGATTATTTAATTGACAAACAATAATGTTAACTGATTAAATAAATTAATGTATATATATTTATTATGTACAAAACAGAAATTTAGGTTAATAATTAGTTAATATTAATTAGAGTTCGATTAGTATTAATTATAATTAGTTAATTTATATTTAATTAATAAACATTAGCTAAATTAAATATTAATATCAGATAATTTAATTAACTAATATTATCAATTAATTTAGTAAATTAATTTAATATAATTACTAACAACAAGAAAACTTTAGGTATTCATATGATATATATATATATATATAATGAAACCTTAGGATATGATCAAAATATTAAAATAATTAAATATTAGATTAATTAATTATTAATTAATGTTAACTAATTACATATTAATTAAAGATTAATAAATTCAAAAATTATATATATAAACTTTAGAAATAAATAGTAAAATCATTTAATTCGAATAAATGAATAGTAAATTAATTCAAATTGTATTTTTGAATAGTAAAACTTATAAGCTTAATAACTTTTTGTAGGATGATCCAAATATAGCCAATATAGGTCTCAAAATACTCAGAAAAATAAATAGAATCAAATGGCATAATGTAGAATTTAATTTCGGGATACGTATAACGAAGTAATATTTTATGACCTCTTTAAGACCCCATAACTGTTTACCCAGTTATCAGAACATAGTCAATATGGGTCTTAAAATACTCAGGAGAACAGCCCCATCACCATAGCAGTATTAGTTTTCTCATTTGGATATCAGGATAAAAAGTCAATCATAGAATTCAGAGTTGACTTTAGTGAAAAATGACCAAAATGCCCTTAGAATTCAAATGACCATAACTTGGTCAATTCAACTCCAAATTCAAAAATTCAAGATGCTAACTAGCTTAGAATTTTAATGTCACCAATAAACTGAAATAACAATTATGATCTAAACCTTAGAAATTTAGAAAATGACCAAAATATCCCCAACCTTAGTCAGGTCATAACTTGACCATTGAGGTCCAAATTGGGTCTACTCCCTACCAACATACTCAGTACAATATATGGAAGCTATAGAAACTGAGTTTGCTGAAATTAGACTTATAACAGAAAAGTTCAATTTTTGTCACTCGTTGACCGACTCAAATGACCAAATTGCCCTTCAAACTTTAAAACGTTCATAACTTAATCAATTGACCTCAGAATATAGTGTTCATGGACTTTATGGAATCCTTGAATAGTAACCTACAATAAACTGCATAAAAACTTAGTTTTCAGTAGAGTAAAAATTACTCAAACGCCCTTGAGACAAAAGCCTTAGTTTGAACATGTATGACCTATTTCTTGTCCAAATTGGACATACTTACTGTCCATCTTCAAGTTAAACAGTAAGAAATTATATGAAAAAGAGAAACCTCATTTTAGGCACTTAAATCAAAAGTTGACTTTTCAGACCCTTAAGTAGGGGCAAAATGGTCATTTTGCCAAAAATTTAGGATAAACATCCTTAACCTTTAATTAGTCTTTTAAAATACTAAAATTATATTATAACTATAGTAGTGACATTTAAATAAGTAAAATCAACAGTTAGGTCAGATTTTAGAATTTTCCTAAGTCCTTAACACTACACCTTAATGACTCTTCCTAAAACTAGGACTAGATTATAGGGTTGATTTTATTCATTGAAAAACGGGGTTTTTCAATGAATGAATCCTTAGTTTTATTAATTTTTAGAATTTTTCAACTTATTTTTGATTATTTTATCTTTTAACCTTAGATCTAAGATAGGAGATTCATCCTATTAAGTTTGATTACTTCATAGGGTTAGCCTAAATTATTAGTTCACTTTTAGAATAAAACATAGATCTTAGGTCATGTCCCTTTTTTTGGATTATGTGATTAAGCACAATCTCGTGGTGTTTAATCCATAATCTATAGTTTAGCAGTGTTAAGTTAGAACGTCTAAAATCATTAATTAGGTCGCGATGATTTATTTCTTAACCTTTATAGTTGACTTTGATTCAGTATATTAGGACATAGCTAGTCCTGATATTTTGTAACTTATAAGGACGATTTCTAAGTTACACTTGATATGTAGGAAAATGGTGATCCTGAACTTGTGTAACTTGGAATAATTAGACGAATAATAGAAAACAGATAGTATCACCATATTAGTGGAGTCTCTTACTTATTTTGATACTTTGTGCTACGCATTTCTTGTGTATTTGAGCTTACTTCCTTTAACATTTCATATAAGATAATTTTGTGCATGAAAATAAAAACTTTGAATAATAGGATAACAGTTGCCTTTGGGTCCGATTTATGGTTATTATGGTGCACATTTGCCCCGATGGACAGGGGTAATGTGGCGGCCCTGCCCCGCCGTGGTCCTGTTAACCCTTAAGTTAACATGATTACGGTGGAGGGGTCACCAGATGACAAGGTTCCCACTTAAGATTGGATTAGACATACATTCTAATCCAATTTAAATAAGAACTTTGCCATTCAATCCAGAATACTATCACTAAATGATCACACATGAACTCAGAGTGCGGAAGCATAAAATATAACATCCATCCAATACAGTATAAATACAATATTACATAATAAGTAAAGTACTGAAAAAGAAATATAATCCTGTATTATTACAATATTTAATGATTTTAAAAGTACTGAAAGAAAACTCTCAATCTCACTGAAAGAAAAGCTAAAATTACGGATCTTCAGGAACGGGCTCCTCCTCCAATGGCAAACTCTCCACTGGATCTGCTAAACCAACAAACTCAGAACCTACCATTATCAGTTTCATAATGGTAGGGCCCTAGCCAATAAAAGAAAATCTGGTTAGACAATAAGTCTAAGTACATTTTAGGGCAAACAATTTTATTAAATTAAGAAGATATCACCATATAAACAGAACTAAGCATAATAGGTGCAGGAAAGCGTATCAAAAGAACAGAATATAGTTATAAACTACAGTTTATAACTAAACAAATAGGAAGTAATACAAACCTCCTCTAAGCAACTGCAACACAACAGGTAAGTAAAAGAAAAGTAAAACTGTAAGAAAATACAACCTAAATATGCATATGTTCAAACGGATTATGCTAAGTGACATATAAAATTTAAATAGTATAAAACTGAGTACACTAACATCCTAAGTAAGCATATGAAAACAGTAAGTAAATCTAGCATCCTATATAAAAACACGTGCAGGAAAGCTGTAAGTAAAATAGTGCTAAAATGCAGAATATACTAGTAAAACAGCAACTGTAAACTAAAACTATAGTAACTGTACAAGTCATCTGAACTGAATACAAACTCAGCAATTCTTAGCCTGATGAGCTAAGAAACTTTGAACTGAACATCACTGAAACTCTTAGCCTGATGAGCTAAGACAGAACTGAATGTAAGTGTACTTGAATTAGTATATCCATATCAGAATCCTGACTCTGTAGTCAGTAGGGTGAGAGTCTATCCATCCTATCACTTGGACTAGGCATGGCCAATAGACTGTCGGACATTAAACCCTCGAAAGGTTGCCGACCCCGAACGGGTTGATCGAAGAGGTATACTAATCAAGATACACCTTACAAACCACTTATGAAACGAACACAATGCTGTTTATGAATGTTCAAAATTGACATAAGATATTTACCAAATATCTTAAGTACATAATATATGTTCAAGGTATAAGGCTCAAAATCAAGGAATGCGAAGCATCAAAAATCAAAGTGCAAGAAACTCTATCTAAAAACACAGGTGATATCCTTTGTTATCTACTTTATTCGTTCTATCTACTCTAAGTTACATAAGTTTCAGAATTATCAATTCTTACACATTCTGTAATTTAGAATCACGAGTCCTACTTGTTGAAGATAATTATGACTGGCCAAGTCCTAATTATAACTTAATCAAAAGATGACTATTTGGTTAAAAAGAATAAATCATCGACCTAGTTTTGTATTTTAATTCATTCCAACCTCATCTTGATTAGCCAAATCAAGATGAATAGATTTAAGAATAAGACTCCAGATGATGGGGTCTAATTACTTAATCTAAAGGTATAATCTAAGGGTCTAAGGTTTAGAACCCAAATCTCACAGATTAGGTTAAGACAAATCCTAATGATGAATCAAATTCATTAGGATGGATTTCTATTCTTAGTTCTAAAGTTTAAAGATCAAAATAATCATTTAATAAACTAAGAAAATCTATAAAGTAGAAAACTCAAGGTTTCATCTAATTGAGTAACCCAATTTACTCAATAGATGAATTCTAACTTAAGATCTATTCCTAATCTTAGGACTTAAAGCTCTTAATTACTAAAAGTATCTCTCAAGACACACATCCTAACTAATGTTATAAGACCTAAGGATGGGTCTAAGAATAATTAAGGAAAGAGAACACTCACTTAGGACTTAGGAATTTTCTAAATGAGCAAATTTTGAGATTTTAATTAAAACCTATTTAGACTTAAATTTAAATAATTTCAGCTATGAATCATTCTATTTACTGATTTTGGGTTTAGAGACTGAAATTAGGGCTTTTAAAGGCTAAACCCTAAATTTGGGCAAAATGACCATTTTGCCCCTACTTAAGGGTTCAAAAGATCAACTTTTAATCTAGGGCTTAAATTCTGAAATTTTCTTTTGGAAAGTGATTCTTATTGTCTAATATAAGATTAGACATCAACTAAGTTAATTTTGGGCGATTATTAAGCCATTAGAGATCAAATTAGTGAATTTGACTCATAAGGGCAAATTAGTAATTTGATTAAGTGAAAGTTAAATTTTTCTTTAGATTATTGTTCTTTACTATCTAAGCTTTTCCATAGAATTTAAATTTGCTAAATTCTGATAAGTATTGATCAAGTTATGGCCAATACAAAAATCTAGGGTTTAAGGGTTAATTAAGGAATTGATAACTATAGGTCAAAAATTCTAATTTTGCCAATTAATATCCAAATTAAGCAAAAATTAGTGGCTATGGTTTACAAATAGCTCACTGATTATAATGACATGTGGTAGGCTCAATTTGGACTTAATTTGACTAAGTTAAGACCTAATTAGGGTTTAGGATGATTAGTGAGTGATTAACAAAATTAATCACTCAAAAACTAATCCAACCTTATGGATTGATTCTAAATGGATCTAGGAGTCCTCTGAAATTTAAAACTCTCAAATTGGGTTACTAGATTTGCTATTATTCACTAATCAAGATTTAGAGCAATTAAGAGTGATTAGCAAATCTAACCGTTGGATCTAAAATATTTTTATAGATTATTGAAAATTAAGTTCTTCTGATCTAAATGGACCTATGGATCATAAAATTTGGAGCTCAATTGACCAAGTTATGGTCAATTGAAGTTCTAGGGTTAATTAACCTAATTAGGGTTTGGTCCTAAATGTGATTAGGCTCAAGCTAATCCAAACAGCAAGATAAATACTATCAAATTAATCCTTAGGGTTTTCTGATCACTTTAAGATCCAAATTGGGTATATTTGGATTATGGGGTACAAAGTTATGAGCTAAATAAGGTTTGCGACATATAATTTAAATTAAATTAAACCCTAAAAATCACTTTGCTAAATACAGGTCCAAATATAAAATTATTAGTACCATAATATTCCTCTATTTTTGCTGAATCCAATGGTATATAATTTTGCATATTTTGGATGAGTAGTTTAGGAATTATTTAGGGTTAAAGTTTGGTATTTACTTAATTAATTATTACTGTTTTATTTATATTAATATAACTGTTATATAATTTATATATAAATATATTTAATATATATCTATCTGTTATATATTTATATATATAATTTATTTTATTTCTGCAGGTACACGTGGCGGCTGCTCATTGGCTGAGCAGACAGCGGCGGCCCCACGAGTCAGTCCGCTGACGCGCAGGCCACGCGTCGCGCCCGGGTTGGCTGGCGCGCTGCGCGTGGGTCTCGCCGCGGCAGCTGAAGCGTCGCGGCTCGGGCCACGGGCCGGGCCCGGGCTGACCCGACCGGCCCGAAGACCCTTCGTCTTCACGCGATCGCCCCGACGCTCGGATCCTAGGGTTTGAAAAACGACGGCGAAGACGGCGGTGCCAGACGACGAGCCATACACCGATCGAAAGGTCTGGTCGAGACCTTTCCTTTGCTACCCTAAACACCACCGGAGAAGGCCTACAACTCCGGCAAACGTCAACCCTAAAATCCCTATGTTCGGCTAACGGTTTGTACTGTTTAGGATTTTGCACATCTGAGCTAACCCGACCTGATCGACTCAATCGGAACCGGTAGATGAACAATCAAACATATGAAATTGAGAAACGAAACCTTAGATGCAATTTTTGATGAATATTAGAGGTGTAGTGCGTACCTTTAGACGAACGGCTGAAAGCAGTCGAAGCTTGATCTTAGGTTTTTGGACCTCCGGTTTGAAAACTGGGCAAAACTGAGGTCTTAGGGTCTTTAAGGAAGCTCTAAGGCAGTGGCTGGAGGCGGTGGAGAGGCCGGGAGGCGACGCGCGGAGGTTCCTCTGCGCGATACGTGTCGCTTCTCGCGACACGCGGAAGCCGCGAGGACGAAAGGCACGGACCGTTCGATCTTCGATCGAACGGTCAGGGATCACCGTCAGATCCAGACGGCGCTGCGTTAATTGAACAGTAACGGCATTACTTAATACAGACGGCGCCGTTTAAATACTTAAATTAATTAATAATATTTAATTAAATTTTCAGTTTTAATTAATTAAATTTAGCCTATTAAATGAATCCCAAAAATTTCCAATAAATCACCCTTAGCTAATTGAAGGGTGAGGAACACAATGGCACACTCGGATTTTCATTTCGACGAGTATTTAATTATTTGATTATTTAGGGTATTTAAATAATATTAAAATATTTGACGGAAAATCAATGACTTTCAAATGCCTCCAAAATTTCACCCCTAGCTAATTTGGGTGTTCTGAACGCAATGGTGAAGTCAGATTTTTAATCTGAGGTCTAAATAAAAAGTCAAATTCTAGGGTTTGAAATTTTCCAGAATTCTTATTTTGACTTTGCTGACTTCTTGATTTGACCTAGGTTTCAGAGATTAGTTTCAAATCACTTAATTAGTGACTTGGAACCTTAATTAAGACTTAGATTAGTCTTAATTGAGCAAAGTAACAACATGGGTTGTTACAGGTAAGGTGAGATCAGGATGCCTAACATTCTCATTGAGGAGAGTGTGGTGACCCTCACCCTTAACCCTCAATAGGTTTAGATTAAGGGAGTGTCACTCTGGTTAACCTCTCACTTAGCATTGGATTATGATAAACTCCACAATCCACTTGATTAGAGAAAGGTTAACTCAGAATCAATCAAGCAGTCACTATATAAGTAAAAATACAGAGTGCGGATGTGGCGGCCCTGCCCCGCCGTGGTCCTGTTAACCCTTAAGTTAATATGATTATGGTGGAGGGGTCACCAAATGACAAGGTCCTCACTTAAGATTGGATTAGACACACATTCAAATCCAATTTAAATAAGGACTTTGCCATTCAATCTAGAATACTGTCACTAAATGATCATACATGAACTCAGAGTGCGGAAGCATAAAACATAACATCCATCCAATATAGTATAAATACAACAATATAGAATAAGTAAAGTACTAAAAGAGAGAAATAATCCTGTATTATTACAACATTTAATGAGCTTAAAAGTACTGAAAGAAAACTCTCAATCTTACTGGAAGAAAAACTAAAGCTACAGATCTTCAGGAACGGGCTCCTCCTCTAATGGCAAACTCTCCACTGGATCTGCTAAACCAACAAACTCAGAACCTACCATTATCAGTTTCATAATGGTAGGGCCCCAGCCAATAAAAGAAAAACTGGTTAGACAATAAGTCTAAGTACATTTTAGGGCAGAAGTTTATTTAAGTTAACTGAATATCACCATAAAAACAGAACTGAGCAAAAATAGGTGCAGAAAAGCGTACAAAAGAGCTGTAATAAGTTATAAACCATAGTTTATAACTAAACAAAAAGGAAGTAAAACATACCTCCTCCAAGCAACTGCAATACAAACAGGTAAGTAAAAGAAATGTAAAACTGTAAGAAAAATACAACCTAAATATGCATATGATCAAACTGATTATGCCAAGTGACATATAATACTGAGTACACTAATATCCTAAGCAAGCATAAGAAAACAGTAAGTAAAACTAGCATCCTATATAAAAACACGTGCAGGAAAGCTGTAAGTAAAATAGTACTAAAATGCAGAATATACTAGTAAAACAGTAACTGTAAACTGAAACTATAGCAGCTGTACAAGTCATCTGAACTGAGTACGAACACAGCAATTCTTAGCCTGATGAGCTAAGAAACTCTGAACTGAACGTCACTGAAACTCTTAGCCTGATGAGCTAAGACAGAACTGAATGTAAGTGTACTTGAATTAGTATAACCATATCAAAATCCTGACTCTATAGTCAGTAGGGAAAGAGTCTATCCATCCTATCCCATGGACTAGGCATGGCATAGACTATCGGACTGAAACCCCCTACAAGAAGCCGACCCCGAACGAGTTGATCGAAGAGGTATACTAATCAAGCTACACCTTACAAACCACTTGTGAAATGATCATAATACTGTTTATAAATAATGTTCCAAAATTAACATAAGATATTTGTCAAAATATCTTATGTACATAATACATGTTCAAGGTATAAGGCTCAAAATCAAGGCATGCGAAGCATCAAAAATTCAAAGTGCAAGAAAACTCTATCTAAAACACAGGTGATATCCTTTGTTGTCTACTTTATTCGTTCTATCTACTCTAAGTTACATAAGTTTCAGAATCAACAACTCTTACACATTCTGTAACTTAGAATCACGAATCTTACTTGTTGAAGATAATTAGGACTGGCCAAGTCCTAATTATAATTTAATCAAAAGACGACTATTTTGTTAAAATGAGTAAATCAATGACCTAGTTTTGTATTTTAATTCATCCCAATCTCATCTTGATTAGCCAAATCAAAATGAAAAGATTAAGAATTAGACTCCAGATGATGGGGTCTAATTACTTAATATAATGGTATAATCTAAGGGTCTAAGGTTTAGAAACCCAAATCTTACAGATTAGGTTAAGGCAAATCCTAATGATAAATTGAATTCATTAGGATAGATCTCTATTCTTAGTTATAAAGTTTAAAGATCAAATAATCATTTAATAAACTAAGAAAATCTATAAACTAGAAAACTCAAGGTTTCATCTAATTGAGTAACCCAATTTACTCAATAGATGAATTCTAACTTAAGATCTATTCCTAATCTTAGGAAATAAGGCTCTTAATTACTAAGAGTATCTCTCAAAACACACATCCTAACTAATGTTATAAGACCTAAGGATGGGTCTAAGAATAAATAAAGAAAGAAGAATCTCACTTAGGAATTTTCTTTACTGAACAAATTATGAGATTTTAATCAAGACCTAATTTAGACTTAAATTTGATTAATTTCAACTATGAGTCATTCTATTTACTGATTTTAGTGATTGGAAAAAATGAATTTAGGGTTTTAAAAGACTAAACCCTAAATTTGGACAAAATGACCATTTTGCCCCTCCTCAAGGGTTCAAAAGATCAAATTTCGATCTAGGGCTTAAATTCTGAAATTTTCTTTTGGAAAGTGTTTCTTATTGTCTAATATAAGATTAGACAACAACTAAGTTAATTTTGGGTGATTAATAAGCTATATGAGATCAAATTAGTGAATTTGACTCATAAGGGTAATTTAGTAATTTGACTAAGTGAAAGTTAAATTTTCTTTCAGTTTAATGTTCTTTACTGTCTAAGCTTTCTATAAAATCTAAATTTGCTAAATTCTGATGAGTATTGACCAAGTTATGGCCAATACAAGATTTAGGGTTTTTAAGATTTAATTAAGGAATTATTAACTATAGGTCAAAAATTCTAATTTTGCCAATTAATGTCCAAATTAAGCAAAATCAGTGGCTATGGTTTACAAATAGCTCACTGATCATAATGACATGTGGTAGGCTCAATTTGGACTTAATTTGACTAAGTTAAGACCTAATTAGGGTTTAGGGTAATTAGTGAGTGATTAATAAAATTAATCATTCAAAAACTAATCCAACCTTATGGATTGATTCTAAATGGATCTATGAGTCCTCTGAAGTTTAAAACTCTCAATTTGAGTTACTAGATTTGCTATTATTCACTAATTAAGATTTAGAGCAATTAAGGGTGATTAGCAAATCTAACCATTGGATCTAAAATATTTTTATAGATTACTGTTAATTAGATTCTTCTGATCTAAATTGATATTTGGATCATCAAATTTGGAGCTCAATTGACCAAGTTATGGTCAATTGAAGGTCTAGGGTTAATTAACCTAATTAGGGTTTGGTCCTAAATGTGATTAGGCTCAAACTAATCCAAACAGCAAAATAAACACTATAAAATTAATCCTTAGGGTTTTGTGAGTATTTTAAAACCCATATTGGGTATGTTTGGATCAACATACACAAAGTTATGAGCCAAATAAAATTTGTAACATTTAATTTAACTTAACTTAAACCCTAAAAATCACTTTGCTAAATATAAGTTCAAATGCAAAATTGATAGTACCAAAACATTCCTCTATTTTTACTGAATCTAATGATATATAATTTTGCATAATTTGGATGTATATTTTCCAAGATATTAAGGTTTAAATAATTAGATTTAATTATTTAATTTATTCTGTTAATTATTTTAATAAATCTGATATTATTTATATATATATATATATTCATTTATATTATTTAAAACATTTATATATATATATATATATATATATAATTTGTTATTTTATTCTTTCTTCAGGACACGTGGCGAGCCGTTGTTGGCTGGTCTGACGACCGCGGGCCCCACGGGTGCAGACGGCTGCAGGACCAGCCACGTGGAGCCATCTAATTCACGTGGCAGTTTATGTGGGCCCCACGCACTCGAATGGCTGTCGAAAGCCGACAAGACCCGAGCCGAGACGGGTCGGGCCCGGGTTGACCCGGTCCGATACCAAAGCTCTTCTTCCTCAACGCTTACCCGAGAGGACTAGATTAGGGTTTCCATTTCATGACTCCTCCGGCGACGGTAAGGCTCAACCCGCATGGCTGCGAGAAGAGGAGATCGAGACCTTTCTAATGGCAGGTGAATCGAAGCTCAAGACGACCTGGATCGGCGGCAGGATCTAACCCTAGATTCATATAGACGGCGAAACACTGTATACTACTGTGGATGAAATTGAAATTAAAACGCATATGAGTTCGATCAACCCAATCAAATCCGATAGATGATCGATCTATAGTGCAGAATAAGATAACGAAATTGAAGAAATGCAAAATGATTAAGGATTGAGAGATGGAAGTGTACCTGAATTGAACGATCGATAGGTTTCGGGTTGCGTCTTTGATGCTTTCGAGCTTCAGAAGGTCACAGAGAACCAATACTTTCCCAAAGAAGCGGTTGGGAAGCTTAAAATCCTACCCTAAGCGGTGGATGAGCTCTGGCGACGCGGCGAGATCGACACGCGTCTAAACCCTAACACGCGTACGTCTCGCGGAAGGGACGACGGCTCGACCGTTCGATCCCTGATCGAACGGTCGAGAATAGCCGTCTGATTGAACGGCATAAGGAAACGGAAAAATATTAGATGCAAACAGTGCCGTTTTATTTAAGTTAAAAATATATATATATATATATATAATTATTTAATTTATTTCATATGTATTTCATTAATTAAATTTAGCTAATCAAATGTAGCCCTAAAATTTCCAATAAATCACCCCTAGCTAATTGAGGGGTGAGGAACACAACGACGCACTCGGATTTTCATTTTGACGAGTATTTAATTATTTGATTATTTAGGGTATTTAAATAATATTAAAATATTCGACGAAAAATCAACGACTTCCAAATGCCTCCAAAATTTCACCCTTAGCTAATTTGGGTGCTCTGAACGTAATGACGAAGTCAGATTTTCAATCTGAGGTCTAAATAAAAAGTCAAATTTCCAGGTTTTGGGATTTTCTAGAATTCCTGATTTGACTTTGTTGACTTCTTGGTTTGACCTAGGTTTCAGAGATTTGCTTCAAATCACTTAATTAGTGACTTAGAACCTTAATTAAGACTTAGATTAGTCTTAATTGAGCAAAGTAACAACCTGGGTTGTTACAGCGGAAGCGATAAATAAATGACATCCAGGCATCATAATGTATATAAGAAGAGAAATATAACTCAGAAAAGTAGCATAGTGAAATCTGAACACACAATCATAGGTACCTGTATTATTACATCAATTAAAGTTTAACAAAATAAATGTTCAAAATCCACTCATCCTCACAGGCAGTAAATGATCAGATATCTTCTGGCCCCAACTGCTGCGCCTCCTCTAAGTAAGGCTCCTCCTCGGGTGCAGGCTCCTCAAACTGCTCTAAGCCTGACATTGTCAGTTTCACAATGTAGGGCCCCAGCCAAAAAAAGAAAAAATCTAATTAGACAATTGTCTAAGTATATTTTAAGCTGAATTTTTAATAAGGTTATATAATATCACTATTTTACTATTTACTTCTAAGCATGATGTGTAAATACAGGAGCAGTAAGCAACACAAGTAAAAAGGCAAACTATAGACTATGCTCTATAGTATAAATAAGGCAAAGAAAAGAGGCTGAAGCATGCCTCGAATAACAAGTAATCAAGGAAAGGCATATAAGTGTAAATATAACTGAATAAATGCTGGAAGAAAAATTCTACATCCTAAATATGCTGGTGATCAATAAAAATAATATGTTAATTAAAAAAATGAATAACTCAGCAGTGATATATACATATAGCAATAAGATTCTAATATATATAAAGCAGTATAAAAAAATAGCTGACTAAAAAAGAATATACTGAAACAACCACAACTGCATATAAAATTATAATACATTAACTGCCATACAGAAAAGAGCTACACTAGCTCGCCAAACGAAACTGAAGATCTTAGCACCAGTACGATTAGGGCTACTCCTAACTCGGTACGGCTAAGCCAACAACAGTCGCACATATGGCCCTAACACGATACGACTAGGGCTACTCCTAACTCGATACGGTTATGTCACCAACTATCATACCGAAATATCCTGGCACAGTACGACTAGGGCAACTCCTAGCACGATACGGCTAGGGTAACATTCGGTATGATCAAAAGAATACTGAGAGGCAGCTCAATCACATCAATCCATTATCATTTCACTTATTTACTTTAATATTTTCATAAGGAATCTAGGGAGCCTCCATAATTTCCTAATATTTTATTTATGCATCAAATATCTTATATGATATGTTCAAAGAAAAATATAGGGCACAAAAATACAAAGTATGCGTAGCAACAAATTCAAGTAAGCAAGGGACCCGACTACACATGGTGATATTATTTGTTTTCTACTTAACCATTATAACTATTCCAAATTACACAAGTTCATGATCACCATTTTCTTACTATCGAGTATAATTTAGAAACTCATCCTTATAAATTAAAAGGATTAGAACTGATCAGATTCTAATTTAGATCAATCAGATAGACGACTATGAATTAAACAAATAAATCATTCGTTATAGTTTTGTGAATTTAGACGTTCTAACTAAGATCTGATCAAGATCTTCTAATCCTATAGATTATGGATTAAACACTACGAGATTTAGGTTTAATCACATAATCCAAACTGGATAAGATCTAAGTTCTAGGTTTTATACTATAAGTGACCTACTAGTTAAGGCAGATCCTATTAAGTAATCAAACTTAATAGGATGAATCTCCTATCTTAAATCTAAAGTTAAAAGATAAACTATTCAAAATGGGTTGCAATACAAAATAATATATAGAAACTACTAAAACCAAGGTTTCACCCATAGGGTAACCTAATTTACCCAATAAATGAACTCTAACCTAGGATCTAGTCCTAATCTCAGGAAAGGTCCTTAAGGTGGGGTGCTTAAGACTTAAGAAGAATTATTGGAATTCAATTTAATGATTTATTTTATTTACTTATATAGTACTAATATGATTACATTATTAATCCTAGTATTCTAAGATTTTAATTAAGGGCTAAAGTTGAATAATCTCTATTTTTAAGGTAAAATAATCATTTTGCCTCTACTTTAAGGGTCAAAAGTCAACTTTTGATTTAGAGGTCCAAACTGAGTTTTCTCTTCTCCAACTAATTCATTACTGTCTAACTTGAAGATAGACAGTAAGTACGTCTAAATTGGACACGAAACGGTCAAGTTATGGCTACAATAAGGCTAGGACTAATTTGGTCATTTTTCTAATTTTTTAGGGTTCAAATCTTAAATATTATTTCTGTGAAAATGATGACATTAAAATTCTAAACTAGGTAGCTTCTTGAATTTTTGGATTTGGAGTTAAATTGACCAAGTTATGGCCATTTGAAGTCCAATGACATTTTGGTCATTTTTCACCTAAGTCAACTATAAGTTCTAGAGTTGACTTTTTATTCCGATGTCCAAATGGGAAAACTAATACTACCACAGAGATGGGGCTGCTCTCCTGAACATTTTAAGACCCATATTGACTATGTTTCGATAATCGGGTAAAAAGTTATGGGGTCTTAAAGAGGTTCTAAAATGCTACCTCGTTATAGTACCCCGAAATGAAATTTTATTATTATGACATTTGATTCTAAATATTTTTCTGAGTATTTTAAGACCCATATTGGCTATGTTTGGATCATTCTACAAAAAGTTATTAAACTCTTAAGTTTTAGTATTCAAAAATATAATTTGAATTATTTTACTATTCATTTATTCAAATTGTATTATTTTACTGTTCATTCCTAAAATTTAAATTTAATATTTCTAATTTATATATCATTTACTGTAGCAAAGTAATTAGTACTAATTACTTTTTAATTAGTCCTAATTATTTATTAATTATGAATTAATTTAATTATATTTTACTGTTTAAAAGTAATTAAGCTAATTATTGTTTAATTAATTATTCTAATTATTATTTAATACTAATTAACTTATAATTATATTTAATTAATCAAATATACTGTTCAAAAGTAATTAACACTAATACTGGGTTAATTAATACTAACTGTAGTTAATTAGGGCTAATTAACACAAATAATAATTTAATTAATTTCTAATTAATCAACAGTGGGCCCCACTGACACATGGCACCTTCAAAGACTGCCACGTGGCATAGTGGACCCCACGGGCTGCTGACTCAGCATGGCTAACTGGTCAGTGGGCCCCACCAGACACGTGGCACTGCCAGAGGCTGCCACGTGGCAATGTGGGTCCCACGGCTGCTGACTCTGCTCGGGTGACGGGGCTGTGGGCCTACTTGACACGTGGCAGTGCCAGCGGCAGCCACGTGGCACTGTGGGCCCCACTGGGAGGCGAACCGCCGCGGGTAAACCCGGGCAGTGGGCCCACTGCCACGTGGCGAGCCCAGAGGCGGCCACGTGGCTCGGTGGGCCCCACTGGGGAAGCCGAACCGACGCGGGCTGTGGGCCCCACGTGACACGTGGCGTGCCCAGAGACTGCCACGTGGCACTGGTGAGCCCCACGGCCAAAGCCGAAGCGACGCGGGCTCAGCGTGCGGGCCCCACGTGACACGTGGCGGGCCCGTAGGCTGCGACGTGGCTGGGTGGGCCCCACCCGCACTAACCCGGCCCGGCCCGAAGACGCGACTGTTCGTCTTCCGGGGGTTCGGCGGACCGAACCCCGCCTGCTTCGGGGGTATGGTGCGCCCGATCGGGGGGGTTTGAACCCGATCGGAACGGTGGATGTGTAGATGACATCCTAATCTACCTATCTTACAATTATTGCAACGATCGAACGGTAAACGAGGGAGATCGGGGTACCTGAAGGCCGGATCGGCGAACGGATTTGGCGGAAAATCTGGGCTGACTTCGGGGCTTGATTTCGGCTCGATCCGGGCTCCGATTTTTGCAAACTCAGAGCCTATGGGTCGGCCGAGGTCTTATAGACCGGACAGCGACCTCGCCGAGGTCTGGATGCGGCCGGATTGGCTAGCATTCGTGACGGGCCGCCGCGTGTCACGCTGGCGGAGTCGTCGAGGAAGACGACTCCGCAGCCATTGGATCTGGGCCGATCAAACGGTTCGGATGGCGCCGTTAGCTACAATTGACGGAAGTTTAAATAGTTAACGGCACGCCGTTAGCTACAGTAAAAATATATATATATATTTTTTTGAAAAATGTTTAAATTTTTTTTTGAATATATTTTTCCTGGCTAAATTGGGGTCAAGGAATCTAATGGCACAGTCGGATTTTTGATCCGACGAGTATTTTGATACCTCGATTTCCGTTATATTTTTATTATTAAAATATTCGTCGAAATTTCAATCACTTCCGATTGACACGAAAACTTCACCCCAAGCTAATTTGGGGTCAAGGAACGTAATGGTGGTGTCCATTTTTTGATCGAAGGTCAATTTAAATAAATCAAGTTCTAGGGTTTTCTGGATTTCTAGAAATCAAGATCTTCCAAATTGACTCCTGATTTGGGCTGGGTTTAGGAGGTTGACTTCATTGACATGATTAGCATATCTAATTATATTTAAGACTTATGATTAATCCTAATTATCTAAAGTAACAATATGGGTTGTTACAGAGAGTGTGTTAGGCTTGGGACCTATATAGTCTTGTAGACATGCTTGACTCCTCAGTTGTTTCTAATAGTTGTCCATAAAAATAAAAGTAAAATAACTAAAATATATTGCATAAGTATTATCTGCCTCTTCAGTCATGCAGTATATTCAATATGTTTGTAGATTGAGATGTTTATATATGTGGGCCAGTTTGGCTAAGTTTTCTGATATGGCAGTCAGTATACAGAGTTTTGATGTGCAGTTTAGTATTTGGTTATATTTTGGCATTGCTTATTCAGTCAGCTATTTCTTTGTACATCATATATACAGTAGAATGTTAGATTTTATTGCTATTTATATGTATTATTGCTGAGATTTATTATTATAATTTGTATACTTCATTTGATCACCAGCATGTATTAGGATGTAGCATTTTCTTTCAGCATATATTTAGTTACTTATATTATATGCCTGATCTTGTTTACCTCACTTTTGAGGCATATCTTAGCCTCATTTGTTTAAGTTATAAATATTATTTATAGCTTTTCCTCTTACTTATTGTATTGCCAGTCACTCCTTTATATATTGTTGCTTATGAAAACTATGTAAGGTGGTGATATTATAAAACATATAAAAATGTATCAGCCTAAAATGTACTTAGACAAATTGTCTAACCATATTTTCTCTTTTTTGGCTGGGGGCATACATTGTGAAACCGACAATGACAGGTGTAGAGCAGGTAGAGGATCCAGTACATAAGGAGGAGCAGCAGTTCGGACCAGAGCATATATTGTCCTTAGATTTATTTGTGAGGATGAGTGCATTTGCATTCCTTTTTATTTGAACTTTAAATATTGTAATAATGCATGTACCCTTGACTGTGCATTTGGACTTATATGCTTATATTCTGAGTTATATTTTGCACTTATGTTATATTGTGATGCTTGGATGTCATTTATTGCTTTTGCACTCTGTACATTTACTTATATAGTGACTATTAGATTGATTCTGTGTTAATTCTTCCCTAATCAGGTGGATTGTGGAGTTTATTCTAATCTAATGATAAGTGAGGGGTTAGCCAGAGTGACACTCCACCCTTAACCTAATCCTTTGGCGGATTAAGGGTGCGGGGTGCCACATATTTATATATTTTTGTGTTTACTCGTTTATGGTGATATTTAACAAACTTAATAAATTGATTACCCTAAAATGTACTTAGACATTTTGTCTAATTAAGATTTTCTTTTGTTGGCTAGGGCCTATCATTGTGATACCGACAATGGTAGACTCTGAGCTATTTGAGTTTGTAGAGCCTTCAGGAGATCTGCCTTTGGAGAAAGAGCATACTACTAAAGATTCTTAGTTTCCTTTCTGCATTATGAGGAGAGTGATTTATGTTATTTTCTGTCTTAACTTTTAAATCATGTTTGTAATAATGCAGGATTAACTTTACTTTCAGCACATTACTTATTATGAACTATTGTATTTATATGATGGATGAATGTTTGTACATATGCTTCCGTACTCTGCTTTCGTTGTATTTTCATTTAGTGATGATATCTTTGAGAAATGATAAAGTTCTTAATTATGATGGATTAGGATGTATGCCTAATCTAATTATAAGTAGGGACCTTGTCGTTTAGATGACCCCTCCACTGTAATCATATTAATTTAAGAGTTAACAGGATCATGGCGAAGTAAGGCCATCACAGAGGTCATATTAATTATCTAAATTTTGTAATTAATTAAATATATTAAAATAATCATAATATTCGATTGAGCTCATAATTGTTCCAAATTTGTAGAGTTTGGTCTAAACACCTTACGGAGACTAATAAAGATGATTATAAATTAATTTGACTGATAAATACTGATTAATAACCTTTGGGTTGTTACATATGCTTATGTGTGAGGTCCCATATGCCAAGGCTCGAACAAATTAGTTTGAGTCGACGCTTGCGTGCAAAATCGCAACACCATTTTGCCTCGATGTTCTTACTTACAAGTGAATTCCATTTTCATACATTTTACTCTATTTGCAAAGATGTGTCTCAAATCACGTCTGATTCATTTGGGTGCATTGGGTTGGCTCCCACCTAACCTTGCTAATTTCATGTTTGAGCTTATCGTGTTTGGGTTCCCGTGCAGCGCCTGTGCTCGCGATTAAAATTTGAGCTGTGTCCATCGCACTCGAGGCTCTGCACACTTGACATCATCATTGAGAATAATCTTCTTTGAGAAAATGGTGAATAGATCAATTAGCCGCACTTACTTTATAAATACAACATTTTTATACGCGGATGTCAATATATTCTTTAAAACTATTCATTGTTTCAAAAGAAAGAAAATTCTATAAATATGTATACAATTATTTAGTAATTGTAACTTTGAACACTGGCCTACTTTTATTTATATAATTTTCTCTTATTTGACTTTTATGAATGACATTTGGATCAATGAACTATAGGATTGAATGTCTAGACAAAAGTCATGAAACAAATAATATCCTGACCTTTACTTACTCGAATGAGATAAAATATTAAAGTTTTAACAAAATTATATGAATTCTTCAACATTGAATAAATGACAACTTTAGTTTATAAAACTACGATTAAAAACCATATTGTTTTGAAGATCACTTGGGAACTGCAACAAGTGATTGGTTTATTGATTTCATATTAGTTTCACTTCATACCATGGGAATAATCCATTTATTGGCTTCATCTTGCATATACTGCTCAAATAACTTCAAATTCTTTACTTTAGCAGCACATTAAATGAATGAATAGCTGGAATACTTAATCCATATATTTACTCAAATTAAAAATAATTAAAGTAGGTAAAACAATATTGGAGTACACATATTAAATAAATGAATAATTTGACAGTTCTTTTCCAATCATGATTTTTACATATAATAATACAATCATCTTAGAAAAGTAGGTAAGCATTCCCTCTTCTTTTATTCATTGCTCATCTTTTAAAATTAATTTGGCATAGGCAGCGAAGCATACATCCTCGAATAAATTTGGTCACATTTTCTCTTATAATAGGCCAAAACACACATCTTTATTTGATGTCCAAGTCGTGCTTGTGGAATGAAACTTCAAATTGAAGCCGTGCTTGCAATAATGGAGGGTTTTGTAATTTTTATTTGAAGCTCATACTACTAACATGGAATCTCTCTACTTAGTTGCCAATAGTTACTCATTCATTTCCTCCTTCATCCTCTGCCTATTATAATTATGGCTCAAATCTTAATATTTTTGAAGCACATAATATTTCATATATCTACTTATAATTATAAGAGTTATACTATAGGTGGAACAATAATACTTTATTAATTATATTTAAATTATTTATAGAAATATAAAATTCATTTGATAATTTCTTAAATAGAAAATATTTCAATAATCCTATAAACACTTTTTTCTATATTATTATTATTATTAGTCTTTAATAAATTTTTAATTATGATTTTTATAAATAAATCTTATTTATTATAAATTAATTATTAATTTTAAGTACTTTAATAATTATGAGATATTAGAGGAGATATATTTAAAATATTGTAACAACTTTCTTTTTAAATTTGCAAATAAATCATAAAATCTTTTTGATTTTAGCTAAAAGTACAACTTTATATAATTTACTATAATATTTTATACAAATATTTTAAAAAGATTATTATTATATTTACACATTAATATACACTAAAATATATAGATGATATGTTAATTTAATGTATAAATAAATTATTTATTGAATATATATTTTTTGTGGGACTTATATATAAAAATTAAAAAAAAATATTTTTATCTGTTCTAAATATTTTTTAGTATATATTTTTGTATAAACATAATTCTTTTAAAAATGATACTATCTAATAAAACTAAGAACATTCTTAATAGATAACTAATTTTGTGATACAAAATTTTTTAAATATCTTAATATAAATTTTTTGTCTAAAAATCAAAATTAAATTCGTTTTTTTTATGTGTGAGACATATAAAAAAAATGAATATTTTAAATATAAAATTTAGTATTTAAAAAAAATGAAATCTAGAAAAAATATATTTTATTTAAAATTCCAAATTATTGGCCAGCGATAACCTGTGACGCACTAAACTGGGTGGCAGCGAGCGCACAAGTTAATATTATAGCTTTTAAAATACCTCAAATATATCATATGCTATAATATTTTAATATTTAAAATTATTATTTAATTTATAATAATTAAAATTTATTAGATAAAATTATAATTATAAAATATATTAAAAATAAATAAATAATTACTTAAGAAAAGGATACATGATATTTTTGAGAGCATTAAAACATTTCTCAATTAATTTTTTTTGAAATTTCCTGGATCCTTCGGAAGGATTTCACGGGGAGATAAGTGATTGCAACCTTATTATATAAGTGAATGCGCTTATCGTTGTATAAGTCATTCAGCTTATCTCCGGGTCCATATCAGCTGAGGGGACTTCTAATCTTACATAAAGACGCATAGACCCCACCGCAAACCCCAACAGCTCTCTCTTCCTTCCCCAATTCCCATCCTTTTCTTCTAATCGCCTCTCCTCTTCGTCCTCGGCTCCTCCTGTACTTGACTGCGATTTATTCGTCTTTTTTCTCGTTTTTTCTCGAGCTCTAGTCGGAAGAGGGCTCTCCATCGATCGATCCAGGGCGGGCTTCGCGCATCCCTTGGCGATCCGAATCGTCACCGTGGGATTTATTCGCCGTGACCGGATTTCCGATCCGCAGCAGCCCTGGTCCTGCCGTTTCCATCTGACCATGAGTTCTCTCAGCAGAGAACTCGTGTTCCTCATACTGCAGTTCCTGGACGAGGAGAAGTTCAAGGAGACGGTCCACAAGTAAGGAATCTGCCAAACCCCTCCCTTTTAAACCTTTCTTCTTTTCTGGAATATTTCTCCCTTATTTTTTATCTTTTTTCTGCGTTGCGTTGTTGGTATCGTGCGCTTGGTTTGTGAAGGTTGGAGCAAGAGTCGGGCTTTTTCTTCAATATGAAGCACTTTGAGGAGACGGTGCTTGGCGGGGAATGGGAGGAGGTCGAGAGGTACCTCTCAGGGTTTACGAAGGTGGACGATAACCGGTATTCGATGAAGATTTTCTTTGAGATAAGAAAACAGAAGTATCTCGAGGCCTTGGATAAGTTCCGTACCTTTTTTTTTTCGGGGGAGTTTCTTCGCATATATTTTTGTTGCTTGTCTTACGTTTTTGGGTTTTCTGGGTGTTCTGGCTCCAGGAAAGAAAGGGCTAAGGCTGTGGACATACTGGTGAAGGATCTAAAGGTCTTTGCGGCTTTTAATGAGGACCTCTTCAAGGAGATCACTCAACTTTTAACCCTGGATAATTTCAGGTATAACATTTTTGTATTACTTAAAACTTTGCAAGAGAAACAGCATTTTTTTTTTCTGATCTCTTATTTTTGTAGGGAAAATGAGCAGCTTTCCAAATATGGAGATACTAAATCAGCAAGGGCGGTAATGCTTTCGGAGCTGAAGAAGTTGATAGAGGCCAACCCTCTGTTCCGGGATAAGCTCCAGTTCCCGAACCTTAAGAACTCTAGATTGAGGACGCTCATTAATCAGAGGTAGGATATTGTGGGCATGTTCTCATTTTAAACCTTTATATTTACAAAATATAATTTTTTTTATTTGTTTTGGACAGCTTGAATTGGCAGCATCAACTATGTAAAAACCCGAGGCCTAACCCAGATATTAAAACTTTATTTTATGATCACTCTTGCTCTCAACCCAATGGTGCTAGAGTCGCATCTCCTGCTCCCCCGGTCATGAATGTGATGCCTAAGCAGGCGGGATTTTCTCAACTAGGTCCTCATGCCGTTGGAGGAGTTATAACTGTGATCAACAAACCTCAGAGCTACTTCTATTATGAGCACTATGTTAGTGGTTTGCAAAACATGATGTGTACTTACATTATCTTTTATTTATTTTCCAGCCATTTCAACCCCAGGCCACAACTCTACCAACTCCTCTTGCTGGTTGGATGGCAAATGCCTCTAATGCAACTCCCATGCCTCATCCAGCAATCTCGGGCGGCCCCCTTGGCCTTGCTGCCCCTCCTAGTTCAGGTTATAAATGGTTTTTCTAAAGTTTTTAGCTATATATTTAATTCATGTCTATTAAAATTGTTTCATATAGAGCCATCTTTCCTTTTTACTTCAATTTGAACATCTTATATTCATTGTCGCTATTAACATTATTACGAATATTTATTTGAATTTAAAAAATTTATTTTGTTAATATTTTTATGATTATTTTTTAACATAAATTTTTTTTATCCCAGTTGTCTTTGTAAACAAAATGCATGATGTTGTTACACTATAAATGTTTGTGAACAAAAATAATATTATTGAACATTATAAAAATGAGAATATCCTCTGTTCTTTGTGCGACAAGTATTAAAGAGTCTCTTTAGTTTGGTGATGACGGAATGACTCTTTATCTTTATTATTATACTATTCATTTCATTCATCCATGCTGCTAAGGCTCCACCAATAGGATATCAACTTTGAAAGTTGCAGCAAATTCACCTTAGTATCTTTGGCTAACAAATTTGCCATGCTCATCCCTTATGACCACACCTCTAAATCAACTTCAATTACCTCAAAAGACTTGTAAGCAACTGAGCCATCAAAATTGAATTTTAACAATCATGGTGAGAGGGGCACCAACGTTGTAGGGGCGAGATTGGCCCAGGAGGGCCAAAGTGCTCTAGGAACTCACAAAAGATGAGGAGGCTGGATGAACGGCTAAGGCAATGATGGTGCTCGCACATATCGTGGGAGCTTGGTGAGGATGGTCGTGAGTCTCACCATTACGACGCTGATAAGATTGATATAAAACATAGCAATAGAGTTGCACTGAAGCCCACTACAAATTTCTGTCTTTGGTTACCAGTAAAAGCTCCATAAATTCCTCTCAACTGCTTACAATTTTAAGAGAACCAGTATGTGACTTCTTTCTGCAATGACTCCAAAATGTGCAATTACAAGCAAAATGTTCAAGGTTTTCTCTAGCGTTGCAACCACAAATACATTTGCAAATTTTCAGTTCTCGACCTGTACTCCAGCTCCAAAAATGGGGACTGATCTTGTTTCAGCTGTTGGTCATAAAGCCCACTAAATAAGCATTGAACTGAGCTGGGATAGTCCCGACGAACTTGGTCCTTGCGGTACTCATGTAGGACTGAACCCAACTGCTGTAGATTCAACAAGCAGCCCATCCAAGAGTCCCAATCCTGAACTGAGACTTGCTCTAATTCTTTCGGCACCTCGACCAGATCAACCTTTCCATAGACCCATAATCAATATAACTAATGCCCAATGATCCGTCCAGCTGTCCCTTAAGAAATCGATTTTATCTCTACAGCTTATGCTCCAAATCATATGTTGATTCGGGGCATTCCATCCCTTAATAATCAATTGCCATGTCATTGAATCATTTCTCCTAATTCTGAAGTCATGACTGTGAGAGCTATATCTAACACGAGCGGCACCCAAGCTATTTGGTTTCATATGAGGTACTTGAGAGCGTTGATAGCGGTCAACATACAAAATATTCTCTAGTTGTCTAGTTAAACAAAATATGAAAAAATGTGTTTTGTAAACTTGCCTTTCTGTCAGATTGTTGTGACTTTTTAAACTTTGCACTCATAAATGCTCTCATTTAGGTAGAATTAAACATTGTAGATATCCAATATTCGAATGCTAATTATGTGATGACTATTGAGGGGCCAATGCAAAAGCCATGTTTGTGACTTTTTATTCACTTGCAGTCGTTTGTTGATCAATGCAGCTGCTCTCTTGAAGCGGCCCATGACTCCTAGCAGCAACCCACCTGTGGATTATCACTCTGCAGATTCAGAGCATGTTCTTAAAAGGCCACGACCTATGGGAATATCTGAGGAGGTAACTGAATTTTTTGTTTGTTTAGGTGTTTCATTTTATTGTTTATCTTTACTGCAACTTTTAAATTGTATTCTTACAAATTAAATAGATCTTTCATTATAAATTCCAAATTTCCTTTAATTTCCGTGTCTGTTGCAGGTTGCCTTACCCACTCCTCACTTGCCTGTAGGGTATACTGGTATTCCGAGGAACCAATACAATACTGATGAATTGCCAAAGAATGTTGCCGTGACTTTAAATCAAGGATCTACAGTGATGAGCATGGATTTTCACCCTTCTCAGCCAACCCTTCTTTTAGGTTAGAGCTTTGTTCTTAGATTATATTATGGTTATACTTGGTACGCATTTAGATTCTACCGTTTGTTTTTCTTTTACAGTTGGTACAAATGTTGGTGATATTGCTGTGTGGGAGGTTTCTTCTAGAGAGAGGCTTTCTCATAGAAATTTTAAAGTTTGGGAACTTTCAACTTGCTCAACTCTCTTGCAGGTATTCTGGCTTTTTGGGGATGTATATGGAGTTTATTTGGTTCTTTATCACTAAATACTTTTGTTCAATGTACAGTCCACTTTGGTCAAGGATCCCGCTATATCTGTTAACCGTGTTTTGTGGAGCCCTGATGGCAATCAGTTTGGTTAGTTAAAATTGAAACTTGTTTTCTCTTTTTACTCAAATGGATTTGTGTATTAAATATTTTAGATGCAGCGTGTATGGCCTTTGTAGCATTTATGAAATTCGGTGAAATTTTGGTAAAATATAATTTAAGATAATGGAGAAAATTAATTGAAATTTCGGTTATATCTTCTAGGCTGACCATTTTTCA
The DNA here is from genome assembly GCA_016760335.1 of Gastrodia elata. Classification (NCBI taxonomy): domain Eukaryota; kingdom Viridiplantae; phylum Streptophyta; class Magnoliopsida; order Asparagales; family Orchidaceae; genus Gastrodia; species Gastrodia elata. The sequence goes on from CM028677.1 coordinate 24,460,112, forward strand.
CTCAGGTGTTGCATATTCTAAGCACATTGTGCACTTGTACAATTACAATGGCCGTGATGATCTATTGCAACACTTGGAGGTACTTTCTATCACTTTTTTCTTAAACTATATAGGCACAGACAATCCTAGTTGACCAACTCCATTCTTGTTTTTTCTTGATCTTTTTTGTCATGTTGTTTGATTATTAGATTGATGCTCATAGTGGTGGGGTAAATGACATTGCTTTCTCTCAACCAAACAAGCAATTATGCATCGTGACTTGTGGAGATGACAAAACAATCAAGGTTTATATAATTGTGCTGACATGTTTTGAAATTTTGATTCAACTATTCTTGACAATCTCGTATCTACAGGTTTGGGACGCTACATCTGGTGTTGTGCAATATACTTATGAAGGTCACGAGGCACCTGTTTACTCCATATGCCCACATTCAAAAGAAAATATTCATGTAAATTTTTAATCATCTTTTAGTTCTCTAGTTTGCTGTGTGTGGATGGATTATTTTTCGAATTTTTGTGAAGTCACGCTTAACATTCACCCTTAAATGTTCAGTTTATCTTTTCTACTTCCCTTGATGGGAAAATAAAGGCTTGGTTGTATGATAATGGGGGCTCGAGAGTTGATTATACTGCACCTGGTCAATGGTGCACGACCATGTCTTATAGCGCTGATGGAACAAGGTTGCATTTTTTATTTTTTTTTATAATTTGACTTGACTTAATATTGATATATTTTTTCATTGTTCGCTTTGTTAATGACGCTGCTGTCAAAATTTTGTTTGGTGCATGTGTATAGGTTGTTCTCTTGTGGTACTAGTAAAGAAGGTGATTCGTATATTGTCGAGTGGAATGAAAGTGAAGGGTCTGTAAAAAGAACATATTCTGGTTTTCGGAAAAGGTCATCGGGGGTTGTGCAATTTGACACAACAAAAAATCGATTTTTGGCTGCTGGAGATGATTTTATGGTCAAGTTCTGGGACATGGATAATACTAACCTTCTCACAACAACTGATGCAGAGGGTGGATTGTTGGTAAGGCTTGTTATTGTTGTTGTGTTTAATCTTTTTAATTTTTATACTGTTTAGAATTTTGAATTTTATTATGCCATTTTTTGTTGCACTGAAATATCATTAGGCTTCTCCACGGATACGCTTCAACAAATTAGGGTCACTTCTTGCCGTTTCTACTAGTGATAATTGTATTAAGGTATTAGCCAATGCGGAAGGATTTCAACTGCTGCGTTCTTTTGAAAATCGGCTGTACAGTGTTGCCAGATCTGTTTCTGAGGCAAAGGTTATTTGCTTCAAGTCATTTTATATTTTGTGCTGTATATTGTTTTTTTTCCCTACTCTGGCTAATTTGGTACAACAACACTTTAACTCTGCAGGTGCCCACTATTAGTTCTTTGGGAGCTGTCAGTGCTATGCCTGGAATTAGTGTTGCCATTGCTGATCGTAGCAGCATTGTAACCCCTATTGTTGGATTGGTATATAGTTCATCATGCAGTTGCCTAGCTGTCTACATGTTTGATACATTTTCTAAAATATAGTCTTCCAGTTATTCACATATTGTACTTGATGTTAAATCAAAATCTCATATAATTACTGCAGAATAGTGATAATCGTAGTATTACGGATGTAAAGCCTAAAGTCATTGATGAGTCGGGTGACAAATCCAAGATATGGAAACTTACTGAAATTAATGAACCGTCTCAATGCTGTTCTCTTAGGCTTCCAGATAATCTACTTGCTGTAAAGGTTGGGGTTTCTTTTCTCATTCTTATCTTCTCATTCTTATCTTACGATATATTTTAAAAATTTGATAACCGTTGTCCTGGTTTTTTGTATCTTATGAAGTATGATAGATCATTAAACATGCTACCTACATCCAAGATTAACTATTCTGCCCTTGAAGTTATGTATGTGTTTGAGCAGTTCTTGGAGATGAATGATTAATTTTCAGTAAAATTTTATGCTTTATTACTCTCTTTGCATCAATTAATTAGTTCTTCCAAATTGATTTTTTTTCCATCATTTTGATTTCATAATTAGACTCATGCCACCTAGCTTTTCAGCAAGCATGTTCCAGATCCTATTATAGAACGCTGATCAGAGAGCCTCAATTTTTTTTTTAAAAATTTACTGAATATTACTTGAATTAAATTTTTCTAGGTAAAATGCCGCCTAGCTAACAAGGTAAAATGTTTTTGTTTAATAATTAGGAAAAAAGTGCAATTGTATAATTTTTTGAAATTAATAATCTTAAGATTGTGTCAACATGAAGCATTATGTTCCCTAATCCAAAACTTATGAAGGGATTGTTAAACCAATTGTAGAAGTTTGGAACTTTTTACTTTGAGTGAGTGTTTTTGTAGTTCCGTCTTTAAAATCTGAACATTTGTGAAAAAAATAAGTGCATAGGTTTTTATTTTTAAAGTTACTTCAAAATTAAGTTGTATGCATATAAACATAGTTATAGTTCTATGTTGGCACAAAATATGAGTATGATTGCAAGTCCTCTCTTATTCTGTTGTAAGCATGAGATAACCAATCAAATGAATATGAAATGCTATTTGTATAAATAAAAAAATACGATTCATTTAAATAAGCTAAATAAAGTCTCATGACACCTTAATATCATAATCTGTGTGTATGGGTGTTGAGGGTTTTTCTTATTGAAAACTTATAAATTAAATATTGTAGCTCTATGAAGCAAAATATAAAGAGAGCTGGTGTAATACATGACATAAGTTAAAGATATTTTGGCTTGCTATTAACATTGCATTTTGAACAATAGCAACACCATCACCACCACCACCACCACTAAGCCTTAGACATTCTTTGTCTCCATTGCGTTAGGGTTCATGTCATGTTGAGTAAACAAAGTCTTACACTAATTGTCGACTACCTATCATCACCCTCCAACTCTATTCGTGACTTGGGATTTAACAACAGTATTGATTCTACTTATTTTTTTTCTATTTAATAAGAATTATCCTTTGAACTATATTTATTTTTATTTTATTTAGATGATGAGACATATCCTGTTAGGATTCATCTTTATTTCAACTGAAATTAGTATGAATTATGCCGTTCTCTTTAATAGAATGAATGAATTTAGTTGGTGTTTGCTTTTATAGAATGAATGAATTTTGTTGGTCCTTTTATCTCATAATTTATCTATTAGCCACTCTCTCTTCCTAACTTTTCAATTCTTAAATCACTCTTGGTTTACTCTTATTTTTTATACATTATTTACTCCCTAATGTTTAATTTAATTATCTATCCGTTAGTGGTTGAGTTCAAAACTAAGATATTTTTTAAGCATAGCTGAGAAAGAACATCTAGCCTTTAAGATCTTCAACAAATGCCCATCATCAGTTTGGTACTAGAACCAATTTCTGTTTGTATTGAATTTCAAGTATTGCTTATCCACCAACTTTGTCCATCTGCCCTGCCACAATGCGTTCAATTGACTAATTTCACTCAAATCAGACGTTAAACCATTAATTTAGCTACACATGCTACCTCATTTACCATCTCCAAACACGCCCTTCTCCATTACTCTTAAACCACACCTAATACTGCAAAAACTTCAGCAAACTTTGTATAAAAAAATCCATGTTTTACAATTATCACTTTGAAAGTAATTTATATTCCAACGCCAGTGTAGGACCACTAGGAATTCTTTTTTATTTTTATTTTGTTGAATTGGAGATGTAAATACAATTATAACACCACCACGTCCCACCAAGTGGGGTTTTGTAACGACCCAAAGTCATTACTTTGCGAATTAGGTCAATTTTCGACTCTAATATTAGGGCCTAGGGGAATTTCAATTTAGGGCAAACAAAACTAACAATAAATAGAAATAATTTTTAGATCAAAGTGCCATAATTTGAGAGAAATCCGAATAACGGAAGTTCCCGTTTTATTTTCCGAATTATTTAAATTCTAAAAATCAAAAACATTGAAACACGTGTCAAATTTATCGTTTTCAGTGTTGACGTGTTAAGTATATTATTTAAAGGTTGCTCGAGAAGTTTCATCAAATTCTGAGCGCCGGTTTGATCGTGATTAATTTTTGAAAGTTTAAATCTCAAAAATTAATATAAAATAAAATATTACTCCGAATCGAAAATTTTCGGCACGAGGGTGTTCATTGTGTCATAACACACCTCAGTGTCAAGTTTCGTTGTATTTGGACGCCAAACGGTGAAAAAATGCAATTAATTTAAGTTTAAGTTTTTTTTTTCTTATTTCCTTATTAAATTCCTCTGTTTCCCTTTTACCTACGCCCCCCTTTTAATCGCAACTTGAGATTAATTCTTTCGCCAAAAGGCGGAAGAAGCTTCCGCCTGGCACCTACGCCGTTTTTGGCGCAGGTTGGTCGTCCCTCTTGGCCGACCACCCCTCCATCCTTCCCCTCCTCTATATAAACCCCCTCTCCCTCCTCTACACAGCAGCCCCTATCTTCTCCCTCACAGCAGCCCTCTCCCTCCTCTACACAAGCAGCCCCTATCTTCTCCCTCACAACAGCAGCATCAACCCCCTCCTTTCTCTCCCAACCAGCCACAGCAGCTCCTCCCAGCCTTCGGCAGCCTGCCAACAGCCACCCCGGCCAGCCAGCAGCCCTGCCAATAGCAGTCCAGCCGCCGGCCAGCAGTCCCTTCAGCGGTAGCCAGCCACCTAGCAGCCCCCTCCTGCCGCTGCCAACTTGCCGCAGCCACCCCGGCCAGCCATCCGGCCACCCACTCCGACCTCCTTTCGTTTTCCGGCACTCCTAATCCTAAGGTAAGAAGAGAAGTTTAAGAAAAAGAAAAAAGGGAGAAGAAAAGAAGAGATAGAAGAGAGGAAAATGAGGGGAAACATTGCTAATCTCGTTACTCTATACTTATTAAATTATTGCTATAAAATTTATATTTAGTCATTCGCATTTTGATCATTCTCATTACTTAATAATGGGAACAATTCAAAATGCTATAAAATGACTACTATTTTCCATTTAAAGTTTTTCATTCCTATTGTTACTCTTTCAATTCAGTAATATTATTATAAGGTATGGACTTAAATCATAATATGAATATAAACGAAAAGGACAAAATAGAAAAGAAGAATGTAAAAATTATGAAATATCACCTCATTTTTAAAAAGAGACTAATTTAAAAAAGTATCGGGGACTTAAATGCAGATTGAGCGAACTGTCACTCATTCGAGCTATTGAACTGCTGAATTTAAAGTCTAAAGGTACCCAGTACATGACATATATTATATTTTGCACTTTTACTGCTGCTTAGCTTCGTGTATTTGCTTTGAGCCAAATTCATTTGAAGCTTGGTTGGTTGTTAGAAACCAACATCCTTTTCATTCCGGGATTACTGGGAAATGACATCAGTAACATTAATGCTTGGTTGGTTGTTAGAAACCAGCATCCTTTTCATTCGGGGTTGTTGCTGGAAAAATGACATTAGCAACATTCGAGGTTGTTATTAGAAAATGACATCAATAACATTCGGGGTTGTTACTGGAAAATGACATTAGTAATATTCGGGGTAGATTACTGGAAAATGACATCAGTAATCTTTATTTGATAAATAATATTTATTGCAGGAAATTATTTATTTTGCGCTATTGCCTTATTTTCTCTTGCATTTTATTTTCGCCTTACTTCCGCTAATCGCATCTCTTAAGAATATAATTATTATTGTGTGCTGCAGTACTTAGAGTATTCTCTAATTATTGGGAATTCAAATTCCGGTATTGTTTTCTGTACAATACCAGGTCAGGCGCTCCTAGGGGATTACACGCAAGAACCATAATGCTTACAAAGTTCAATTGTCGATAAGATCCACGGCGCTACTTTTGCTTGTTTACCTTTTATATTTTCTTTATTTTCACTTTTGTACGAGGAGTGTTGAAAAGACTTTGTAAAGTGAACATTGAAATTAATGAATAATATCTTTTGGCCTTTGTATGTGTATGTCATTTTTCTCTCAAGTTACTCAATATGATCATGTGGTAAATGAACACCCGATGTCGGAACGGTTTTCACTGAATCGGCGTCGGGGCTTTCACAGGTTGACTACTTGAATTTTGTCTTCATTGTGCATGATTAAATAACAATCACTTTCTAAGTTGTAAGCATTTGTGATTTTTTTTATAGTTTCTTTTCATGTCTTTTTGGTTATCCTCTTTCTCTTTTAACATAGACAAAGTTCATTAACTCTACTTTCCTAATCGGGTGATTTATTAGTCTGCTTTAAATATGTCGAAACCTTCTAAAATGACTTTATCTAAGCTTATCCTTAATGAAACCACTCCAGCTTTGCTACATGAGTAGACTTGTCAAACCATGTTGTCGGGTTGAGTTAGAGTTTGACCCAAAATTAAATCGAGTCAATGAGGCCAACTTGAACCTGACTCATTTTCTAAAATGAGTCGGAACTCTCAACCCAAATCTGTTCAGGTTGACCCATAATCGATTTGAATCAACCTGGTTTACAGGATTTCAATTTGAAACTATATCCCTTTTAACCCAACCTGTGTTAACCCAACTTGACCTGAATCTATCTGCTTAAATTTTTTTTTTATAGCAAATCGATGGGCAATTGAGCATTATGCAGTATTTTACAATTTATAATTATAAAACATAAATAGCAGTACCAAACCTCTTTTTTATAGCACTAATCTACCCAGACATAAATAACACCATCAGAATCCAGTATGGAACATTATAATTTATAAAACAACATTATACAAATATCACTTATCCATATTAAAAATTGGAGAATTATATACAAACAGTGTTTATGTCTATATTTTTAAAAAATATTCGGTTCAAAGCATAAACAACACTATCAGAATTAGGAACTCTTGTTTTAATAGATTTGCTTGGAATATTATAACAATTTTAGAATACACTACACTAGTCCATATTAAGAAATTGAAAATTTTAGTTATTTTAGCTTCAATTTCTAAGTAATTTAGCTTTATTGTAATTTGTATCCATATTAGTTCAGCTTCAAACTTACATGGCCACAACTTATTTAAATAGATAACAAATGATAATATTTAAAAATTCAAATGATAAAATTTAAAATTTTAGCAGTACCAAATCTGCATCTCAATCAAACATGTATGGCTGTAATGTGCAAGACTGTAAGTTCAAGATTGCAAGTCTGTAAATTTGTAATATTGTAAAGTTCATTTTTTAATTCACTTCCATTCACGTATGTGCCTATCTAGAATTTAATTTATACCTATTAAATCCATTCACATATTAGCTACATTAGCTACACTTTTGCAAATTGGACACATTAAAGATCTTTTTTTAACATGTTAACAAAGAAAGTATCCATTTTTAGTAAACTAGTTTAAGAAGAGATTAGAATCATGTTTTTATCAAATGTAAGAATGTCCACCTTAATCCTCTGCTAATGCTGTTTTGATTAGTGTCGTGTTCTTTGCTTGTAGCTGCTTGATTTGTATGAAATTCACTTGGATTTTGATTTTACATGATTTCAAATTCCATGATAGACTTAGAATTTATTTTGAGTTAATCAGTCAAACTTGCTAAGTATGATTTAAGCTAAACTCAAAATAGACTCAATAACTGTGCTTATAATATATATTTGAGTTTATTTTTGAAATATTCTTCCAATTATTGAAAAATATTCAATTTAGTCTCAGACTTATTAACTGCCTAAAATAGTCCCCCTGACTCTTATTTAAAAGCTCAAATTAGCCCTCATTTGACTTTCATTCATTTTGGATAAAAATTAAAATGAATAATGGACATTTTAGCAATTAATTAAAATATTTTAATTACTAAATAATATTACTAAATTTTTTTTGATAAACGTTTTAATTAATTACAAAAAATCCTTTAATTAATTTAATTTCTCCATCCATAATAAGATGAAAAAGTTAAATGGGGGATAATTTGGACTTATTAGTAATAGTTTGACTTTTTGGGCATTTTTATAAGTCTGGACTAAATTGATATTTTTTATTAGTCAAGGGACTATTTCAGGAATTAACTCTATATTTTCTATATAATATAATATATGTTTTCATGTAAAGTTTAAAATAATAGCTGTTTGAAATTTAATTTGACTTGATTCAACTCAAAATGATTTTAATTTGAGCTTGAGCTCGGGTTGAGCTAAGTTTAAAAATTTTAATTGAAATTGTTCTAGCTCACTTGAACTCAATTGGTTATCACCTTGATTTCTTGTGATTTTATAATTTCTATCTTTTCCACAGCAATAAATTGGGCAATTACCGTATTTGTCATTATGATACCTTATTTGATAATTTAATTGGGAAACTTTCATCATTAATTATTCTTGTTGTTTTTAATTTCTTGTTTGATGTTAAGTTGACAATCTTCAGTTCAATTTATTCTAAAAATTTTTCAACGGGCTTATTATTAGCTCCATTTGATCTTGATCAGTTAAAGTTTCTTAATTTCCTTCCTCCTAGGTTTATGTAAGTTCTGTCATGTCCATGATGATGTGGCTGATAATCATCCAAATTGTGATCATCATACATTCCTTAATAACTGCAAACCCAATCATTAAAGTTCTAATGTATTCTATGTAAACATAAGCCTTCAATCAATCATTACTATTGTGGCTTTTTTGGTTCCTATTGCTATATTTATTAAATAGTTAAATGCAAGAATGCAACCCATGACTCGTAACTTTCTTACATAAATTTCTTAATTTCTTTTTCGCCAAAGTTTCTTTAAATTTTATCCCAAATACTGATAAGGTAGGCATATTGTGATTACATAAATTTCTTAGTTTCTTTCTTGCCTAGATTTCTATTTGTGATAACCGTGCCTATATTTGCAGTTCTAAAGGACCTCATCAAGGATTTGAGGTTCTAGCCACTCCTAAGCTTTAATTGGGTGTAGCCTATGAAGTTTATTCCCTTATTATTTTATCATTGCCTCTATTATCCTCGTGATGTGGAAGAGGCAATCATCTATGCTTTTAAAATATTTTCTTGAATTCTTTCATTATTAGATGATTCTAATTTCAGTCAAATGAAGTTTTAAATTTTTTTTCTCCTCACCTAAGCCTATTATGACACAAAATACCATATATCATTCCTCCTTCAGAATTGATAGAAACGATTCAAGGAGGAATTTCACTTCATTGGTCATTGCTTTTATTTTTTCTAAGATAAGCTTGTGTTAAAAATTGAGGAAATTTTTTCTAATAAGTAAACTACAAAATGTCAGAACATAATAAGAATATAGAAAGCAAGCAAGAAAATTAAATTCTATGATAGAGAAAATGAGACAAAGTTAGAAAGTTAATTAAAATTTTTATCGGATTATCTGAATAAAGATAATATTTTTATAGAACAAAAACTGTTGTATTAATTCTTTTTTGTTTGTGCTAAACTCAATACAAGAAAATGCATGAGAAATGTTGTCAAACCAAATAGCTATATTGCTCTTGGAAGCTCTTGAAAACTTTTGTTTTATTTAACGCTTAATAAGGTAGTACTGCTAGTACAATATCCAAATAAAATGTGATTTTTTCATAAAACAAAAGGTGTTATTCATTAACACATGGAGTTGATTGCTGGTTGTTACAGTTGTATCTCTTCATGGAATCCACATCCAACAGATACATGATTAAAAGTAGTAATCTGAAAATTCATTAATTAAATACTGAATTTTGCTTGCCCTAGGATTTTTCTTTTAACTAACCCTAGTCAATTTGATTTTAAAATTCATAACTATGGCACAGCAACTGTTGCACAAAGTCAGGGCATCACACAAGAGTTGGGCTATAGGAATTTTATCCACACCCTGTAAATGATAGGACGTCAAAAACCCCCTATCTTCAGCCATCTATATGACCAATTAAGTTTTGCTGTATTTGCTATTAATAATTCACTATAATATTTAATATAGTAACCAAAAAAGGAGATGCTTTGACGTGTGGGGAGTTATGGGGAAATCAATCATAATGCCATGTATTTATTTGATTATAATTTTAGTGCATGTGTTTAGAAATCAAAGCAGCATCAGTGAATGAACTTGCTTATGATAATTAAACTTTTGATGCTTCTTTGGAGGTGGTGTTTTGAGCTAAATCAATTAATGAAAAAATGCTCTAGAATTATAGGAATTTCATTTGAGTACCTTTGATCTTAAGAATATGGGATTTTTGATGCATTGCGCAATAAGAACTGTTATGTTAGAGTTATGTTAAATTTGTTAAAGTTTTGTATGCTGAGCATTGACTTGCATATGCAGTTTTAGAGTGCTTAAAGAGTTTTTAATCACAATATAAGGTTGCATCTAGTATATGCCTCAAGTTCATATATTTTTGCATAAAGTATTATAATTTTAATAACAAATACCAATAAAAGAGTTATTTTGGTATATGCTATTTATATATAATTTTGCTTTATCGTTATTTTTTTATTTTACGTGCAATTTTATTGATAAGAAAAATCAAGTACAACATATGCGTTTGTTATGTACAAAAAAGAGGAAAAACAAAAAAACCAAAAAATATCATAAATAAAAATGAAATAATCAAACCCAAAAAAGGTCAACTCATGGTACATCTAGAAAAGTTAACCAACAAAACGAATTAAAAGCAACCAAACATTGAAAGAAAAGAAAAAAGGGGCAAGACGAACATGACACTACAACAACTAAGAGCTCCCCTCTGACCATCAATAAGCTCAGCATCATTGAAACCTTAACAACAACAACAACCTGTTGAAGCCTCTTCACACCAACCCCAAGTTGCCTTGCAAAGATAGGGCTAAACGAATGGAAAATAAGATCATTAAAAGCAACAAAGGTATCACACAGGATCTTGAAACAGCTCAATCAGCCTGCATTAAAAAAACCCAACAATGCGTAGTTACTCAGTCTGATCAAAGCAACAGAATCAAGTGGAGGAGGAGAAAGTCTAAACCTTAGCAGTTAACAAGTTCTATTTAGGTACCACTGACCTACTCCAACAAAGCTGGAATAATTCCAACAACTTAAGGAGAAATGCTAAACCAATGCATAAACATCTCCCCCCAAGTATGCAAATTGTCCAACATACAAGTAGCCTTCAAAGGAGGAGAGAGATCTCGCACGTAAGTAAGAACCAAGTTATCATGATTTATGCCATCATTTGCGAACCAATCCATTACGAGTTACAGCCTCTCTAAATATGGGAAATAATGTAGTTAAAATTGGAAAGCAATTTATAAATTCTATCTAACAAATAACACACAGTTCAGTCATCTTTGGCACCAACTTTTATCATGTTTATAAGGCTAAGCGCATCACTCTTGATCCATAAGTTATGAACTCCCATTTCATTGCAAAGATTAAGGCCAATGAGCAAAGCCTTAATCTTTTCCATGGGGGAGGAAGTAGTAGTAGTAATCTTTTGAGAGAAAGCTATTAAAATAGTGCCTGTGGCATTTCTAATTAACTCTCCAATAGCAGCCAACCCGGTTCCCCTTTTCAAGCTCCCATCAACATTAAGTTTAAAGTAGCCAATTTTAGGCTTGAACCACTTTACTAAATTTAAATTTAACTTTTTATTGCTTTTTGAAATGCAGAAGAATTTCTTGCACCAAAAACATCGCCTCTAAAGTTCTTATAATCAATAAGCTTATAATTATAAGCCAAATCGACATAATGATTTTTCAAGATAATCCTGTTAGTATTAAAAGTAAAATTCTTATGCTTGCAACCTCCCAATTATGCCACAAAATAAGAATAAGAAAAAGGATTCTAATATGTCCCAAATTAGCAAATTAGTACTAAAACTTATTAAATTAGCAAAAACAGTCAAAAAATTTTCAAGCCTGATCACCTCCAATGAATAGATGATTGCAAGTTTTCTGAGCAGATTTACAACAATGACATGTAGAGGAGAAAATTATCTCTCAAACTATCATCCATCGGGATCCAATTATGCAACAACCTCCTACAAAAGAAAGATATAGTGGGACTAATATATCTGTGGCAAATAACATTTTTGAGAGATACTAATGTTAGGGTCAGACAAATATTATATGATCTTTTAAAAACAAAACTTCTAGGAGCATTCCCTTTCCACACTAAGGTATCATCTTCCCGAACATTGATGGAAATAGCAACAATTTTCGCTAAAATCTCTGGCTCACCCAAGAAAAATTGTCTAAGCTTATCAATATTCCAATTGCTTTCAGTATAAAAATTAAAATTGCAATAGTTGTCTAATGCTTGGGATTCTAGAAGCAAGGTTTTGATGCCCAAACTAGTAATCATACCATAGAAACACTTTCTCATTACCTGTTTTCGAAGTGATATTATTTTCTTAGATATCTTTTTGTTATATCTACCTCTTTTACATAGGGGAGTCGTTTTTTCCCACCCTAAGACATAAGGGATGGAGCATTTTATAATATATATCATTAACCTAGTTAGCCCATAGACTTTTATTTAATAGGAAATCCCACAATAATTTTAAAGTAAAAGTTTATATGAGATCCTTAATTTTTCTAAATTCTAAACCTCCTTCAGCAGTAGGAGCACTCATATCATTCCATTTACGTGAGTGTTGTCGTTTACTATTTATTTAGAACCCCATAAAATTTCTTTGCAAGATTTTGGAGGATCCAAAATATGTAGGATATGTAAAGGCAAGGAACACTTTACCTTTTAGTAAAGTTATTTTACCACCATGAAATAAAATATTATGTCCCAACCCTTGAGTCTATTCTTAATTTTGTTAATAATGTCATCATATTATATAATCTTATTAACCCCTCTGAATAAAGAAACTCCAAGATAAGTAACCGATAAAATTTTGAGTAAAACTAGTATGCCTAGAGACGAAAAGACATTTACTCGTTAAAATGCTTGAGAGTCCCAAGTTGTAAATTTGTTAATGTTAAGCACAAAAATTCATTTGACATGATGCAGGCAACACATGAGCGTACAAAGAGAAGGACTGCTACCATTACTAAAAACCTAATAGCCATCCTCAAATATAAGATGAGAAATTCCCATAGAGGTTCTAGTGTTAAAAAACAAAGAAAGATAATTTACAAAAATTGATGCAATCTTTTTGATATAAATTTAGCCCTTATGATAACTAAAATTAGGGAGAGCGTGTCTCCAGTTGCAATTCCTTGCAACTTTTAAAGAACCCAATAGGTTTCTTTTCTTAATAATAGAAAATCATCATTTACTAATGCAATTTCTAATCAAATTAATAAACTTAGTTGAGAAACCAAAAGCAAACAAGACTCTATGAAGTATATCTCAACTAATGGAAGTATAGGCTTTGGAGATATCTAACTTAAATAAGCAAGTTTCATCCTTGAGCCTTTCTATTCAAGTCATGAATCAATTCTTATGAAGGCATCATATTGCTTTGTAAATATCTCCCATGAACAAAATCCAATTGATTTGGGGAAATGATTTTAGGGAGAAGAGAGCCAATCTACTATTAATGATTTTGGAAATAATCTTATTAAAAATATTACAAAGACTGATACTCTAAAGTTCTAGTTTGAATTGGAATTGCCTTAAGGATGAGGGAGATAGAAGTTGCAATAAATTTTTTTGGTAAAGTGGCACCCTTGAAAATTTCAAAATCAGAAATTTTACCAACGATTATATACTGACAATTTTGAAAAGGCAGCAGAAAAACCATTAGGTCCTACACAATTGTCTTCATCCAAAGAAAACACAACATCTTTAATCTTTTTCAAAGATGGATTCTTAGATAATGTGTATTGTCCTTATTCAATATGTGCCTGGGAATAAATTCTAAGTCAAGGTTATTAGCCACTGAGTTGTTATTCTGATAGATAAATAGTGAAATAATTAACAATTGAATTTTGACTCTCCTTTTGATTAGCAACTAGATATCCTCTTCTTTTCTTTTATGGATCCATTTTTAAATCTTATGTTGAACCATAGTTCTAAATTATTCTGTGTTTCTCTCCCCTTCATTGAAATGTTTTAGGGATGATTTTTGCCTTCAAAAAGTTTCATCATACTCTAGGCAACCATGCAATTCAGCAGAAGCCTCTTTCTAAGCAGCTTGATCTTTAGGCAACCCAGAGGACTAACAATTCTCTATATTGGGGAGTGGAAATCGTAAAAGCACCCGTGAAAAGTGAAGGAGATCGCTGGAAGAAGGTCAACAAGTCGAGTAGAACGCATCCGAAGCCACGGAGGAGAGCGCTTTCGTTGTCGTTTAATTTGAATAATTTTCTTAGTGCTATCTTTGCTAAAAGGGAAATTAAAACATTCTCTTAGAAATATACATGATAAGCGGATTTAGATTGGCATAAGGAATATTCAAGTACATTATATGTACTTTAGTTGCTATACAGCTAAATATTAGTGAATTTTTTGAATAAATATCATAGTGATTTTAGGGGTGCTATGTTCAAGATTCTGTATAGTACAACTGTAACTATTTAAAAAGTCAGATGAAAATTTGTTGTAACATTGTATTTTAATTTTGTTTTGGCTGAAGCATGTGATATCATTTGGTGATCTTGCTGCTAAGCAGCTGTTCATAAATCAAAACGAAATAAATATTAAGAAATTGCTTTCCTGAATAAAACCATCAAGTTCAATGAGAACAATGATGAGTATTACTAGCTACGAGAACATAATGTGTTTTCTCACATTTGGTGCTAAAAAAATGCATAAAAAGAACTTTTTAAAAATACTGTAGCTATTTTGAAATTGTGGATCAATTTCTCTAGTTTATAAAATACATTTTAATTTAAAGCAGTAAGGAAGCTGTTCCTCTAACAGTAAAACAAAAAATAATTGCAGTTGTTTAAGAACAAAGTAGTTAGAAAACTGATATAAAGAGTCTATGTAGCTTGAATATCTTCTATAAAATACTGTAGTCCATTCGTTAAGGTTAATGCTGATTTTAATCTTGTTGGTCCTGACTAACCCAAACTGAATCAAATTGATCCGAACCAACTATATAATCACCTAGCCTTCTTATAATGGTTTTTTTGATAGATTTATTTGCTTGAGTCTACTTAATCAGGTAGGCCCAAGGTAAAATGGCTAGAACTTATGCACAGTTAAGCTAACCCGTCACATAATATTCATAAGAGTAAATTGTGAGTGGGCTCTTCATATGCTTTTGTTCATTTCTAAAGAGATTGGCCAAAATTCCACTTCGGAGCTGTGAATATAGTTGAATTGACTATAGATGATGTAGTAATCCTTTGTGTAAAAGGGGATTGATGCAATGCACTTACGATGTGTCCCTTGTGTAAAAGCGAACTGGTAGCTGTATAGCTTTGTAATTGGTTACCATAAATTTTTGAGAACTTATTATCTATTATATACTTTCTTTAGCATGTTTTTATTAGTTTTTGGTGCTTTTGTATGGTGTTACCAATAACATAACTTAGCAAGGACTAATTATTTGGCATAACTCTGATCTAAACTCTGGATTTTTTTATTGGAGTACATTGAATATTATTTCTTAGTAGCTGTCTTTAAGCATATTATGTATTTCAATTCACTTCTTGCACTTACAATATTTACATGAAAATTTTTGTGGTTGTTTGTTTCTTGTAATCAAATCTTGTGTCTGTTATGAGCTTCATGAATTTTAATTATCTCTTGATGTGTTGATAATTGTCGAGAACGCCCCTTGTTTACTGTAGTGTTATTTTAAATTTGATACTTTAGGGTGATGCGCTGACATCTGATATACATGAACTGACTTTGAACTCCTTTTTTGGTCCCTTTAGGTTGCCAGGTTAATTTATACTAATTCAGGTCATGCAATTTTGGCTTTAGCATCCAATGCTGTTCACAAGCTTTGGAAGTGGCAGAAAACTGATAGAAACGTGACTGTGAAGGTTGATCACCTTTTTTGTAAGTCTTGAATAGACCACACATCTTCTGTTTTTTATGTCTAATTAAGCTTCCCTTCTTTAGGCGACTGCAGCTGTGGCCCCACAGATATGGCAACCTACAAGTGGCATATTGATGACCAATGAGATCAGTGATATAAATCCTGAAGAAGCTATTCACTGCTTTGCACTATCCAAGAATGATTCATATGTTATGTCTGCATCAGGCGGGAAGATTTCTCTCTTTAACATGATGACATTCAAGGTAACTTGCAATATGTGCTAAAACTCTATTGCTAAAATGCATACATATATGTATATACATGTAGGTTGGCTATCATCTTCATCACAAGAGTTTGAAGCAAAAAGTAGGGGTTGTGTTAGGTAGACAATATCCATAGCATAAAACATATTAAATTAACATAAAATGAATCCTTGGAAGAAATACTTTGTATTGCCTTAATACAGTGAAAAGTTTGCAAATGCCACCCCAACAACGCTCAGGTGTAATGCTGCTAAGTGGGCTAGAGTTCTTGCATTATAGATAGATGCTGGAAAACTAGCTTGCCTAAAACATTAAGACATTAGATTGGGAATAGATCTTGGAATATTTGGAATTGGACAAAAGACTTGTAGTTGGTGGATATTATATGATTATTAATATAAAATAAAGTTGGTAGGTGAAAAGTAAAAGAAATTGATAGTTTAGGCTTTAAGCTTTAATACTTGTATAGGGATTGATATAGATGGCATGGATATCATTTTGGGAAAAAAAATTAAAGAATAATATAATAGATTTTAAGCAAATTAGAGAGAAAATTATGACTTTGAAGATTGTTATTGATATGATGATTATCAATGCTGTATGTGTTAATTTCAATCTAGCAACATTTTATGCAAAATGTATTGACAAATTTTTGCATGATTCGAAAGACTTGATTAAGAAATGCAACATGAAAAATTTTATTTGTTAGAGGAGATATGATTGGGTGTGTTTGAAGAGAACATAATAATTTAATAATATTCATTATGATATTGATTTTAGCAAAACTAATGAAGAAAGAATTTTTTTTTGAAGTTTGATTTAGCTTATTATGATTATATGGTCTCTCTCCACTACATCAAGAAAAAAAGAAGAATGTGTTATCACTTTTAAGAATGGTCTTTTTGAACTGTTGTCTATTGTTTATACAAAGACGAGAGTAATTATACTGCAATGATTTTAAGGTTATTTATTGAGAAAGTTTGGCCACTTAATATCAAATATTAGTTTTAAAATTAAAAATAAGGCATTGAAAAAATATTAAACCTAAGTTATGCATGAATATAAGGTGTAATGCTAAGAATAAAATTAAAGATATTTCAATAATGTTTTATAGTGGAAATGTTGGGGTTAGCAAATCATATATACCAAATTAAGAGAGAAATTTAAAAGTTAACTCAAATGTATCTCAAATGTATTAAGAAAGCTGATAAGTTTCAAAGTTTTGATATTAAAGATATATGATTGAATTTTTTTTCAAAAGCTTTCTAATGTATGTTGTAATAATTTGATTAATAAGAGTAAGCTTAGTGATTTTAAGAATTAATTACTTTATTTATTGGGTAAGTGAAATTAGGGTTTAGAATACTAATATAATATAATGAATAGCAGAAAAGTTGTTAGAACAAATAACGTACTAATTGATGTGTGAACATGTTTGGGCGAGGAAGGAGTTTATTTGTGTATCAATTTAATGAGCCATAATATGAACTTGGGAGAGAGTGATCTTATTGTGTTTTGTAGACCATTTATAATGAGGCTATAGACCACTTGTAAGGCAATATAATTGCGAAGTTTGGAGAAGAAAAGAGTGAATATTTATGTTGGTACCTAAGTTTTCACTGGCTGAGGGTGAGAACAACCTGCTGGCTAATAGGATGAACAAAATGAGGCTGAGGTTATCGAGATAAAGAAGTTGCTTAGCATCGTTAGCAATGATGTGATGGGTTGGATCTGAAATAGCTTGGAACTTGTGCTTATTAGGGGTCAGCGCAAACACAAAATATAGAGCAAGCTAACCGAATAAATGTGTACTAAGAAAACTCGGAGCGGTGATAGAAGGCTAGTGCATCAGTGACAACAGGAGCCGAGCGCCCACATGAGCAGCAATACCAAAGTGCTGGAGTATTACCCTCATCTGATGAATTTGTGTCTGGCTGAGTGCCTTTAAGCAAATAAAATCTAAATGCATACTTGACCACTGCATGAACATGACTAGTGCTCAGTATCTAGACTCAAAGATCCAAATAATAAAGTCACTTGTGGTAGACCAACCCAGGGGCATCGAACGTGTTTGCCACATTGAAGAGGAAACTATGGTGAGATGATGATAGTGCATCTTTTTGATATTGGAGCGGTCCCTGTCGATGCCATGCGGATCTTGGGCTTTGCCATCTAGTGCGGGACAAGGCAAGCGCACATAGAAAATTTGTTGTTGAACCTTCCACATGACTATATAATATATTGATGGGGAATCTAGTGCTGCTTGTTGATGCATGTTTTTCTTAACTGTGTAATTATTTACATTTTATTAATGGAATCATCTTGTTTGGAAAATATCGGTGTGTTCATTTGTTTATAACATTAAACGCAATCACTGCATTGAAGAAGGGACTATGACTAGATGATGATAGTGCATCTTGTTCAGATCAGGACAATCCTCACAGATGCCATGTGGATTTAGGGCTCTCCAACCTGTGCGGAACAAGGCAATTGCTCCGATTCTTCTTTTTGCACTCTTAGGAAACCGTAGATTTGTTCTAGCACTGTTGTGAAAGAACTAATCGGCTAGACAATGGCAAGCCAACCAGAGAGAGTTTGAGCAACCTCATAGGAACCTGCCAAGAGTGTCGAGGAGATCTTGATTGCCATTGACAGGATTACCAGCTACATGTAGGATAAGGCTGCGTTCACCTTTTCCCTATCTTTGACCAGCACAGCGCCCACAGGGTTGGAGGCAATTTAGCAAGCTAGCAGGGCATTCCTAACCAACATTAACTTGAGAGGGAATGGGTTCGGGCTTCTGTTCCCCTACCACATTACAACATGCTTAAACTTCTTTGGGCTTGCGCCAAGGCAGCTTTGCCCAAACTCATTCTGGGTTGCTAACTCTACTGGTAAGCTGGTGGAATGCCATGTCGTTGGCTTCTCACTGGAACAGATGCTGAACCTAGTTTGGGCCAAGATGGTTGTAGGAACTGTGAATTTTCAAGTTTGACGTCAATATAGGGTGTCGTTGAGTCAAAAAGAATAGTTTTTCGTTAAGTGTGGAGGTTGATTGGGAGATTCTGAACTCACCTTTTTTGGAATGGGGACAAGGAGAGGCTAACTACTACTCGCCCATAGAGAAGCCGGCTGTTCTTGTCACAAATGATTTAATTGTACACTATTAATCTTCCTTGTGTGGTAGAATTAATTTCAGTTGTTAAGTTGTTGATTACTTTGGTAATAATATTAATGCAGACGATGACAACTTTCATGCCTCCACCACCAACAGCGACCTTCCTGGCATTTCACCCTCAGGACAACAATATCATCGCCATTGGCATGGACGATTCCTCTATCCAAATCTATAATGTCCGAGTTGATGAGGTTTGTTCCTCCCCGCTGTCTGCCCTCTTTCTTTGATTGTGTGTACTCTTTATTAAATTGTTTGGTTGTTTGCTGAACTTGAAAGGTTAAAAGCAAACTGAGAGGGCATCAGAAGAGGATCACTGGGCTCGCATTTTCGAATGTTCTGAATGTTCTTGTATCTTCGGGAGCAGATGCTCAGGTTCAAAACATCATTCTGCGCTCTCGCTTGCATTTATATAAATAATATAATGACCATTTTTGTATTATGATGATGTACAGTTGTGCGTGTGGGGAATGGACACGTGGGAGAAGCAAGGCAGCAAATTCCTGCAGATTCCTCCGGGGCGAATGTCGGTCCCCTTCGCGGAGACTAAAGTTCAGTTCCATCAAGACCAGCTCCAGTTCTTGGTCGTTCACGATTCCCAGATTGGCATCTACGAGGCTACTAAATTGGATTGCCTCAAGCAGGTAGGCAGGCATCTTATCCTTTTTTTTTTTTTTTTTTTTTTGAAAAGACGTCATTTTATTTTCTCTGAATGCAGTGGGCTCCACGAGACATGTCGGTAACGCACGCCACGTATTCATGCGACAGCCAAATGATATACGCTGCCTTCACTGACGGAAGCGTCAGCGTCTTCACCTCCGCGCTCCGGCTAAGGTGTCGGATAAGCCCCGCTGCCTATCTCAAATCCCCGCCGCCCCCGCCTTCTTCAAGGTACCAATCACTATCATTGATAAAATTTGAATTATTGATCCGTCAATAATTTACGTCTCTGGCTCATTTATGATGCACTTATTATGAATCCCCTCACCCCTTCAGCGCAAACGTGTATCCGGTGGTGGCGGCAGCCCATCCGACGGAACCCAGCCAGTTAGCCCTGGGCCTGAGCGATGGCAGCGTGCATGTGCTTGAGCCGTCGGACTCGAGTGATGGAAGGTGGGGATCCGCCCCCCCGCCCGAGAATGGTGTGGGCCCCAGCTCCAGCTCCACCCAGCCTCCCGGAAACCCCAACTCCGATCAGCCCCCGAGGTGACCCATGCGGCCGCCCCAACAGCCCCTTTTTTGTTTTTAGTCCTCATTCCACTATTATTATATTGCTTTATAAAATATTGGTTTCCGGAAGTACAACCCGCTCCGGATGGACGGACGGACGCAGTGGCGGGCGAGTGGATGGAGTAGATTTGATTCCCTCCCTCACTCACTCGGGGGTGCTTTTAGGGTTCGGGGGAATTGATTTGGCTAATAATAACTCGCATGGATTTGTTTACGGGTAGGGTCAGTGAAGTTTTGCTTGAATATACAGATGATGACCCGAGGATCTGCCCGCCAGCCAGCGGGGAATCCATGTTAGCCACAACAACCCGCTGCTACTGCCATGTCTTTTCAGAAATTCATTTCTTTTTTATTTTTCTGCATCTTATTTATTTATTTATTCCTTTCTATTTCTTATTGCCCGTTGCCATACCTGTTTTTATCCACATCTCATCATTCGAATCCGTTATAATAAGCTGCCGCTCGGTGTTCGAAATTCAGTCAATTATGCAAAAGTGCATTTACAAGACTAGCATTGCTTCGAAACAATTAATAATATCTCAATTTTTACATTTAAAAGCAAAAGAAATCTGCAATTCTAAGAGTCTACATTTTAGCGGGCTTAGTGAAATTTTGCTCCGAAAATACTATTTGCCTAAAATGAAGCAATAGTTAGACTGCATTTGGTTTTAGGCAGGGGCAGGGTTATCAAAAGAGGTATATTAAAGTAATATTATAGCAGCCGAAGCTGAAAAATATAAGCTTTGTTCAGTCTGGAACTTTGTGAAATTTGTACTTTTGAGCAAGATTGAATCTGATGATGCTGGCGTCGAAGCCCTTCAGCACAAGAGTCCTCAAGGGTTGCAACCCTTTCTCAAAGGCTGCCGTCATCTATATCAAAATATTAAAAAAATTTAAAAACCAAGTAAATAAAAACATAAAATGCCCACAAAAAAAGGCTAGAAAAAGGTATCATCATATCAATAATCATATGGGTGACTTTGGAAAAATGTGCTCGCTGATAACAGAACGAGAATCTTACCGACACCCAACTAGCTCCTAACATCCTCCAACCTGTCACAGCCAGGCCTGTGCACAAGTATAAATAGACCTAGCTGCATGTATCTTGCACTATAATTGCAGAATTCGGTCTCCACCTACCTCTTTTCCTCTGCTTTCTGCTCTTTTCATGATATCAAAGCATCCTTAGATTCAAAATCCTCTTTAAATCTGAACAAACATAGTTGCAGAACAAATTCTGCAAATGGAAGCAACCATCCTTTCAATCTAGTCTTGATCTAGTCAAAACTTCCTCATTTTCTTTGACACATCATCTAGATCAAATCAAAGCATGCTCTGTAATCTCATCAAAGTTACAACATTCCTCATTAAAAACCATCGACATCAGGTCAAAAGCATCAACAACCTCAGCTTGCAACTCGGGTTATTTCAAATTGTTCTTTCTTTTAATGTGATTATAATCCATGCATCGTTAGCCTGTTTGTTAATAAATGTTTTATAATATTTTATAAGTATACTCTACAACTAAAAGTATTCGAATACTGACATGTCTAAGCTTAGATTTCTTTCACTCAAGAAACCGCCAAGGATCTTTCATTTGGACTTTACTTGAGAAAACATGATTTACATTTTTATTTTATTTCTAGTTTAATTAATTGATATAATAAAAAAACATTATCTTTTGGTTCTATATTTTTCTGTATATTGAATGTAATGAAATATTTATTTAATGGTTTGATTTTGCTTAAAATAATATCCTTAATGTGATCAAGCTATTGTCTAGATCTTATTTAGTATTGATATCTTGTCTAATTGTCACATATCGATTGAGTGGTCGACTCAAAATCTCTCAATTTCAAGTGATTCTTTTGTCTATCGTAAAGCATTGACCTACCCTAAACCCATTCTCAAGAAATAAAGCTAGTTCAGCTATGATATTGATGTGCAACATAGTTGTGCTTTTTGTGAGAACTAAGACAGTGCTCCTTGAGAAGTCTATGATGAGGGTTTGTCGATAAAACCCTTGGTATAATCCTGAACCGATAGATACCTTATCTAATCCAAGCAACTTCTTTCATTACTCATCCTCGTGTCCTAAGGAAGAGTTATTTAAATCACATCCAAGTTAGATCATCCTTCACTACCTTGATCAGGTGTTCCACTATATCAAAATTTGATCAAATAAAAATGAATAATCATGGACGTCAAAATAACCCTCTTTTGATCAATGAACGAGTACACATACTTGACATTTAGCATGCCTTTATATGTGGAAAAATCTCTTTTTAGTATGGCTCTTGGGTAACCTCACCCTTAAGTTTCTTCCTCACGAAGCATTTGACAACCATGTTGGAGATGATATAAATGCAGATGTCAAGGAATCAATAGATAACAAGCACTAGAGATATCCAAATAAAGAAGAAGATGCCAATTCTAGCAGTTAGCATTTTGCTCTAACAAATTTAACATTCCTACAACGGTTGAAGACATTCTGGAATTTTCCTTGTCTTTTCTTCAGTATTGATCGAGAGATACTTGTTCTTTTTAAGTTTTATAACCAATTTGTGTTTGCACCATAACTGATTAAATCTTGATTATGTAATCATAATGCTTTGATACTGGAAAACTTAATTTGCATGGCCAATGGGGAATCTTGCCACTCCCAGATGGTTGGTACAAGATCAAGAGTTAGAGATTTCCAAAAAATAATGGCAGGAATGAGCAATGGATTGGTTGAAGGCATTAGAGTAGAAGTCACAAGTTTATCTCTTAATAATATATATCTTACAAAGTCTATCCATTTTTACTATTATACTTAAATATTTATACATATGCATACAATGATATAAAAGTAAAAAATGCAAATAAAAAAATAGTGCAGTTTCTATCATATGTGGCTACATAGTCTGCTATACACCACTTCCACGGCTACAGCTGAGCGCACTAACTAATTTTTCAGAGTAGACCCTGGGCTTATCTTATACTATAGGCAGCTTGGGAAGACCTTTATTGGTTGACCAACATTTTACCAAGTTATGTGTACCTTCTCGGTTCCTTTCCAAGTTATGTGCGTGTATGCCATGTTGTATCACGGTGGAGTGAGTTGAATGTAGTGTGTCAAATTATGTTTCTTAAGTAATCTTTTGGTGCGGGCTGAGCTAGTGCACCTTAGCCATTTTGAAATTGACCTTAATGTAGCTGCATTGACCAAATATAGGTTGATAGTGAGCCATATATTAATCTATTGATCACTAGTCCATAGCATCCTCATCTCTACAACATTTATTTGTTAGTATGCTTTTAATTTACACACATTCTGCCCTTCTATAAAACTTATTTCTAAGTTTGAGTAGAATTTTTCAATCCAACTTAGAAACACTTTGCACTTCAACCAACCTACCTAGATCATGTTAATTATGTACTTTATATACTATTACATTTTGATTGTAGAACCAAAATAGCTTGTATTTGAACAATCACACAACTTAGAAAAATCATTTAACAAACTAGCTTGTATTTAAATGAAGTAATTTGCTACATTATACATGTCTTTAAAAAGTTTATTATATAAGTAGCACAAACCATTTTTCTTTCTAATTAAAAAAAGAAGAAGCATCTTAACTAAAATTACGATAAGCACAGTGAAATATCTACAAGAAATAATTGAAAAACATTTGAAGTAAATGCATGAAAGAAAAGTACCTGTTGTCGCTCTTCAGAACTAAATTTTTGTAGCAGAAAAGCTTTCGTGTCCATTTTCCCTGGTGGATTCCCAACACCTGCATATTAATTAAAATGTTTAACATGTACACTGAATAATAGAGAATTTGATTCTAAAACGAAAAATAAAAATAAGAAAAACCAATGCACAAGCGTGGAAATGCTCGGCAACCATCCAAGTGATCAATGACATTTTTAACCCTGCAATAAATAGAAACATGACAGTTAAATATGATAGTGCCGCTATTAAGTTTGACATGCTTAGATAAACTTCCTCATTGGTTTATGATGACTATCTTCATACTATATAGTTTTGGTAGACCACCATTTTAACGTAGCAAACAGTTTGTTTTGGATTTAGATTGGGTTGGGTTAATCAGGGTAGGTGGCGTAACAGTGGATGGGTGGTTAAAATGTTGACATCAAGAATTAGTTATAAAAAGTTAAAGAAGGCATGCCACCAAAATATTTCTTATTTACAAATTTTAAAATCCAAGTTAAAAATTTTTAAAATTGTGTACTTGCATGTGATATATTAGATCATTGAGAATTTAGAAAATAAGAAAGAAATATATCTTGTGCTTTGATGGATTATTATAAATAAAGGTAATCTGGTTGTATATTTGTGGTTGAATAGATTCAACTACTTTGAAATTTCCTCAAAAATAGAATGCAAATTAGCAGATTTTCCGAAGTAAGGTGGCAAAAAGACATCTTTATGTTACGTGATGTCCCATTATAAATGATAAAAGTAAAGCATTGGCAAAATTTTAAGCAATTAAAATATGTTCAAAGAGATGCAGAAGCCATGTGTATCGCTCCCTGCCTTTGCAACAATGCCACTGCGTTGTGTTTTTTCTTAGCAATGTGCATTATGCAAACATAATCATCTTCCATGATAACTAGCGCAAGCATTCACCTCTCATTAAGCTAAGTTATTATTCTTTGGTTCTCTATTCTTACCTACTATAAGCTAGAATCGGTCAATTCTTTGCGGGTACTTAAGTCATTATCCAATGTTTATCATATGCACATGACATGTGATTATGGTATAAATAATTCATGGGCTCTCTAAATACTTTAACCATGGCTTCACTTTGTGTTTCGCATAATGAAGCAAAAAGAACTCATACAAATCACATTGTGCTTAGCACTTTAAAACATCATATTAGACTTTTCACTTATATCAGAAAATTGAAACAAGTGTTATTCCTCAACAACCTTTTTAAAGGAACATGAATGTATTGTTTCTATTGCTATATTCAAAATAAATAGAATTTATCATTATAGCTTGAAGGCATTTTTGAAATTTAAATTATTTAGAATTAATTTCAGTTGTATGTACCTGAGGAAATGTGAATATGATATACAAATCATGGACCATTTAATTACTAAAAGCATCACTCGATTTTTGCTTTGCATAACAAAGCAAAAAAAACCATTAAAATCACATTGTGTTTAGCGCTTTGAAACATTCTATAATCCTTATTACATGTCTATTAAAAGTTGAAACAAGTGCTATTCCTCAATAGCTCTTTTTAAGGGAACATGAATGCCCTATTTCTAATTGTATATTAAGTGGAATTAAAATTTATCATTGTAACTAGAAAGACATTTTTAAAATTTAAAATATGCAACATACATTTGACTTGGAGAGGAAATATTATAGGGCTGAAATCCGTAAACTTAGAGTTGAAAACTGCATGTATGGCAAGCAGAAGTAGGAGAGACTTGGAGTACGAGAAGCTGGAGCTAGTGCACATTGATGTGTGAGGACCACTCTCACATCCTCTTTTGGTGGAGCCACATAATTTGTTATTTTCATTGATGATCACACCAAGAAGGTATGATTATACTTTTTGAAGTACAAATTTGATGTGTTCAAGAAATGATTAGCCTTTGTACAGAATGAGATAAGATTGAAGTTCAAGTGCCATTAGACATTGCTAGAAAGACATTTTTAAAATTTAAAATATGCAACATACATTTGACTTGTGCACTTAAATGAACATAATGGATTATTTGGGACCAAACATAAGATTGCTAGAAATGATTAACCTCAACTTCAAAAACCCAAGTGTGATTCACCCTATTAAAAAGAAAAAGGATTGGATCTCACTTGATGACGATGGATCCTACATTGCTTTTACTTTAATTTTTACTTTCCATACTCACAATTCTCATATATTTCCTCCTTTGTTTGTGTGGTTGTTTTGAATAGTTTGAGTGCCTTTAAAAATATTTGTTTGGAGCTATTCTTAAAAATTTTGTAGTGAAAAAAAGCATGTGCCTGCAACAACAATAGTAAGTACACCAAGCCCTAATCCCATTAAGTGGGGTCAGCTACTTCAATCTAATATCTCCAATATGCGCAATCAAATAAAAACCACTTTCAAAGCTCCATGTAAATGAGATACTTCCTAATAGTTTCTTTCCATGCATGTTTTGACCTTTCTCTTTACATGGCAAAGCTCATAAACTATGCTTAATATATTTGAACTATCAAAGATGGCTTTCTATGAGCTCATCTTCAACTGGAGCACTTAACCGTGCTAAGAATTTACTCATTTACATCATAAACTCAAATCCTAAAAGAAGCCCTCATCTATTTGGGTGAAAAGACAGCAAGTTTTACTTTGTTGAGCCAGTTAAATTTTAATTTAGTAAAACCATTATAGAGATTGAAATTGTCACTAAGAAAGCTGCTTTTAAATGCAAAGCTTAAAAACACGAGCCGTTCCAAACAAAGTCAAATATAGTTAGAGAAAGAGAGCGACCAAAATAAATTGGCGAGGAGTGAAAGTGAATGCATTGGCCATCTAGATTTTCTTGAATAGATAATTTTAATATTATCACATGAAATTTTCAATAAATTTCTTTTTTATTTAAAAAACATAATAGCTTGTTTGGAAAAAATGTATAAAGAAGATGAAAAAGAAATCAAAATGGAATTAAAGTATGAGTTGAAGGAGTAAGTATGATCCTTATCTGCTCACTGAGCTACAGTGGGCAGTCCCTTTGAGCTAGAGTGATTGGATTAAAAGTTGAGATTCACTTTGAATGGCATGGAATATCCTTGTTGACACAGGGTTAGGCTTAGTGTTAGTTTATTTGAGGTCAAAAACCCAACAGCATCTAGCCTTCTTGTTAGTCAATGAATATCCCAATGTGATGTGGAAAACAATCTATGCAGTAATAAAATCATTGGTGGACTCCAAAGTTTCACCAAACAAGTTTCCACTTAGCAAGTTTCACTTTCCAAATAAACAATAAATGGCCTCTAAATTCAATCCACTGCCTATAACCATCACAAACTACCCCATACCCCTTCTCCATAACTGGGCACCACCCCTTACAACCACCACAATTACCTCCTGCCAACATGATGGAGTCATCAATTGCATATTGAAAAGCCACCTACATAACTAGCATCCCTATAAAGTTCCCCACTACTCTACCTCTTCTAGCCGCTACTCCTAACCTCCTCCAACTGCTGACTTCTCCCTCATTCTAACCACTGTTGAATCCTACTTTCAAAAAACTATCCTTTCACTTCCAAACTCAATCGCCACAACAACATGCACTGCTTCTACTATTCTATATGTTGTCCCTTCTATATGATTTCTCTCTTAAATTGCTAAACAACTTCCAGTGGCTGACCCCACATTCTACTATAACCTCTTAATCTGCCATTACATTCACCACTGACTACTTCGACTTCACTCCTAGCTCATCCATCACAAGGATTGTATTTTAAGGAAAACCAGTGATAGAATATGTATAATTCTAGTAATGCAAGCAGTTTCTAGATAATTACAAATATATAGCCATAGCCAAATCAATCACAGTAAAATAATCTGATGCAATTAACTTAGCTTCCAAATAAAATGTACACTAAACTTAATTTTTAAGTTGAGTTACCCACAAGTTCAACAAATTACGAATAATTTGTCCTCAAGTTCAATAATGTTTTCTGATAGCCATTTATAATATGCCAGGCCTCGCAAATAAAGTTATAACACTGGCCAAGCATACATAATGCTTGATGTTTAGAAATAAACACAAAATTATCAATCAAATAATTTCTACGAATTAAAAAAAAGATGACCCTTATAATCTTAATAAGAAAAATAAGTACCCGTTGTGCTGCCCGTGACCTCCCTTTGGTGTAAGCATCAAAACACTATTGGGCAAGCTCATTTCATCATAAATCTTCACCAAAAAAATTATTGGAGAGAAACGAAACTTGTTAGAAAACAAAGAGCAGCACCATTAGGATTGTTAAGATTTAGAGCGTACCAACAGGATATGCCGCAGAGGGACTTGGTAATATGCAGCAAGTGATCCTATCTTCACATGAAAAATATTCGATTAGTTAGTGTAAGTAACAAGTATTGTTTTTGGGTTGAGATCGTACGAATAGATCCTAACCTATGTAGAAGGTTTATTAAGAGAGGGGAAAGTTGTCACTAACCGACTCTCCAATATAGTTCATGTAAGTTTGCGGCTTCACCAACAAAACCGGCACATTTCCATATGATCCTATAGCAATTCGATCCCAAATTCATCCACCAAAAAAGGAAAAGAAAATGCGGGAAACGGAGTACAAGCAAACAAAAGAATACAGCGAGCAAGCTGATTAGTACCAATGCCTAGCAATGCCTTGGACTGTATCGTATTCATTCGAATGCTCTCCGCACGAGCTATGCAATCCACCATATCAAACCC
This sequence comes from Gastrodia elata, assembly GCA_016760335.1. Classification (NCBI taxonomy): domain Eukaryota; kingdom Viridiplantae; phylum Streptophyta; class Magnoliopsida; order Asparagales; family Orchidaceae; genus Gastrodia; species Gastrodia elata. Next base: position 24,489,105 of record CM028677.1, read on the forward strand.
TACCTGAACCGGACGTAAGGCGCATCATAAACCCACCCCTTTGGCACAATCGATCAAACATATTGTGTGCATAGAAAATAAATTCGGATCGGTTTTATTACGTTGTGTCTTGTTCCATGGTATTTGTTGCCGGGGTTTCCAAGCCCGGCGATGAGCCACGGCGCGTGCTCAGCACTTGCTCCCTCCGCTGCGGGTTTCGATACCAATGCGACAACGCGGCGGCGGCACTTCAGAGGAATCTGCTGACGGATTGAGGAATTAGGATTGCAGAAGAGAGAAGAAGGGTGAGGATAGGCGATGCAAGCCAGCATTGGCAGAAGAGACCGAGTGAGTCGGGAACGAGAAGGCGATGTGAAGGCCGTAGGATTTCTCAAGTTCTCTGCTCCGGCGGATTAGAATGATTTATATCATACATTTGCAAAAGTTTTTATATCTAATATTTATTTTATTTTAAAGAAAATTTTATATAGCCTTTGTAATTTTATTCATTTAAAATAATTTAAATAATTTAAATGGATGATTTTATGTCGTAATAAAATTAAATAATAATTTAAAAAATAGTTGAATATTAGATATGTAAAATATAGAAGATTTATCTATGACATAATTTTATTTTATTTACAAGTTTTCTAATACAAATTATTTTGCTGTTCTTACAAATTAAATATAATAATATGATGATGATATATATATATATATATATATTTTATTTTTGCTTTATATATGCAAGTCAAGAAAAAATTAAATAGTCCTCAATATATATTATTTAAGTATAACATTTTCCAACTACAAAATGGGCTGGGATTATATAAATTATATGAATAGTATGATTAAGTGGCAATTCAGTAATTATCATATATTATTTTTTGTCCAATTAAAAAATGTTTTTGGCATTGAGTGTAGGCCAAAGTATTCAATGACAAAATAAACCTCACGCATCACGTGGAATTATAGTATTATGATAACAATAATTAAGGGCATAATTAATATTAATAGCTAAAAAACAAAAATCATCAAATCATAAAGAGATAATTATTGGGATTTGAATTTCTATAATAAAAAAGGAAAAATTATGTACTAAATCATCAAATTATAAACTTAACTGTAGTGAACACTCTGAAAATGAGAGAGATTTTGCACTTGCACATTAATATATATTAAATTATATATTTGATATGTTTTAAGTAAATTGTTGGATGAATATATTTTTTATGTGCTTATATAAAAAAAAAAAAAATTTCTATTAATTTTGAATATTTTTTAATTTATATTTTTGTGTAAGCATAATATTTTTTTGTAATTTTTATTTTTTCATAATATTTAAAAATTATGTAAAATACTATTAAATTAGTATTATATATATATAATTCTCATGATATAAGCAAAAAATTATGTAACATTTTGAACATGTGCACGCAGATTTCTCTCTTTAAAATAATAGAGTATTGTTATTTATTAATATATATGATGTGTTTAGGGTTTAGGGTTATTAATATATATTGTGGTGTAAGCCTATTATTTTTCAAAATAATAATAATACCAAACAAGTGCTAAACGTTCCGTAAATCTTCCATGTGAGTCCTCCGTTCTCACTCCCTATAATTTGGAGTCGCCGCTCAGTCTTTCAAGCTTGAATAGTTGCATCACGATGAGCAACCCTCGGATGCATTCCTTCTTCCCCATCCTGTGCTTCTTCCTCGCCTCGCTGAGATCCCCCGGCGGCGCCTTCTCTGCAGACAAAGCGGCCGCGCAGGTTGTCCCGAGCCCAACTGACGCCGGCGTTCTGAGCCGAGAAAAGTTTCCGGAGGGATTTGTTTTCGGCACGGCGGCATCCGCTTACCAAGTCGAAGGCATGGCGCTTAAGGATGGCCGTGGTCCCAGCATCTGGGACACCTTCGTCCGGATTCCTGGTAATTTCTTGCCCTTTTTCGTCTCTCGTTTTCTTCTTCTTCCACGCATCGCCTCGGCTTCGGATATTTCCGATCCTCTGCAATGGAGATGCAATTCGTGCAGCCTCTCCTTTTATTTTCGTTTTTTCAAGTCAATTGTATGATTTATTATGCTACATTTTGGAAGACGTGATCTATGGTCCTGATCAACAGGGGAAATAGTGAACAATGCTACTGCCGCAGTAACCGTGGACGAGTATCACCGATATAAAGTAAGTTATCTCTTAGCATAGCCAATGTTTTGCCGCTTATTTATTCTATAAGGGCTGAGATGCGACTGTGCATGTAACTGATGTTGTCAAGCAGAGTTGGCAGATTCTAGAGATCAGTTGATTTTTTTCTTCAATGCAGGAAGATGTAGATATCATGAAAAAGATGAACTTCGACGCCTACCGATTTTCAATTTCATGGTCTCGAATCTTTCCAGGTAGTAATAGTTGATCGAACATTTTCTTAATCAGATCTAAAGTAGCTTTCTTATGATAATTATGGCTTCTAAAATCATACTCTTCAGTATGTGATGGAATTGCTGTTTAACTTTTTTTGTATCCCTGCAGAGGGATCTGGGAAGGTTAACTGGAAGGGGGTAGCATACTACAACAGATTAATTGATTGCATGATACAACAAGGTACCCTTTGTTGATTCTAAGATATATCAGTGTTTGCATTCCCGTGCTCTAATCTAAAGAGATTCAACTAACTAGGCATCACTCCATATGCAAATCTCTATCACTATGACCTACCGGAGGCTCTCCAGAAGCATTATAATGGCTTGTTGAGCAGAAATATTGTGTACGTTCATTTTATCAAACTCATTGCAGCTCTCGCAAATCCGTTTTTCTTATTTATGTTTTCTTAAAATTTGATTGTCTGGTGAACCTTTCATCCATTTTTCTATCTTAAGGAGCTTTGGCAACCAGCTGACTTAAATTTCAGATAAATATAGTATGACTTGTAGATTCCATAGTCTAAATCTAGTATGATTTGCTAAATCCATAATTCCAGATATTTATATTTTGGAGATGCTAAACCTTGGGTATTGTTTGGTATGTTATTTAAACACTGTTTGGCTAGCACTTTGTTATGATTTGAGATTTTTCAACTTATTAGAGCATTTTATATTTTAATCAGATAAAGAGCTGCTTAATATATTATAGTAGAGTATGGATTGCTAGCTCAAGAAACACACGATTCACCATCTCGCCTATTAGATATTAATCACACTGACTGCTCGTTCTCTTAAAATGTATTTGTATCTATAATGTGCATGTTGTTGGGGCACTCGAGAGTAGGCCTTTTCCAAAAGCCTTGTGCATTCCTCAGAACCTGCCTCCAAGCCCATGACGGACACACACGTCTCAGTCTCCTCTTCCAATATTTGTTTCTTAATTTATGTTTTGTTATTTGCCTATTTAAAATTGCATATTAGATTGTATTAAATATCCCAATTAGTTAGCCTTTTTTTGTGTTCTAACAGTAAACATTTCTTTTATTAGTGAGAATTTTGCGATCTTGCAGCAATTCACAACATATGCTTAAGTATATATATATATATATATATATATATATAAATAGCTTCCCCATTTTATCTCATACTTATATTTCAGCAACTAAGCGACAAGTGTTTCTTTCCTCTGTCAAGCTGAGTATGTGTATTTTTGATTTCATGCTTTGCTGTAACATAATCTGAGGTAAGGTATCCTCACGTGAAAAATCAACATAGATTATGCTTATTTTTGATTTCATGCTTTGCCATATTTTTTGGGCAGTCCATAAGATTTTATATCCATTTAATTTTCCAAAAACGCTCTTTGACTATTTCAAATTGACTACTTAAGTCTCAAACTATTTAATTCGTTCAATTAAGTTCCCCAACTATTTAATATGCCAAATTTAGATGATCAATTATTTATTCTACTTATTAACCGTTAAAACTATAGAGGTGAAGCCCCTTAAGTTTGGATACGCAGGTGAAAATGTTTATCCTCCAATTGTCTGAATATTGCATACATTTAGGTTGGGTTCATTTGATTGATGCAATTTAAGGTTCTCAAAATTAGTTTTAGGTTTAGGGTTGAAAACTCCTTGTCATTAAATAATTTCATGTTTTTTTGGGCAATTAAAATTTTTTTTCTGCATTTTCGTGCAGCAACGACTATGCAGAGTATGCAGATTTCTGTTTTAAAACTTTCGGAGATAGGGTGAAGAACTGGTTTACATTTAATGAACCTAGGGTTGTTGCTGCTCTTGGATATGATGATGGCATATTTGCCCCTGGAAGATGCACAAATTGTGCTGCCGGTGGTAACTCTGCCACAGAACCTTACATTGTTACCCACAACCTCATCTTATCTCATGCTGCAGCAGTGAAAAGATACCGCGACAAATATCAGGTAACCATACCATTTATATATATGTGCGCATAGCATGGCTAGTATTCTTAGAGATGTTTAAATTTTAGAACTCATGAGCCCCTCATACTATGTATTAAACTTGTCAGGCTAGTCAGAAAGGTAGGATTGGTATTCTACTGGATTTTGTTTGGTACGAGCCTCTTACAAATTCAACTGCTGATGAAGCAGCAGCTCAAAGGGCAAGAGATTTTCATCTCGGATGGCAAGTTCAGATCGATATCTTTGTTGAATAACTCATATAAACAAACTTATAATTTATGATGAATATGTTTTTTTTTTTGCAGGTTCCTTCACCCTATAATATACGGTGAATATCCGAAATCACTGCAGGAAATTGTCAAGGAAAGGCTTCCGACATTCACTGCAGATGAGGTTAAGATAGTGAAGGGCTCCGTAGATTACATAGGAATAAACCAATACACTTCATACTACATGTACGATGTGCATCCTTCGACCCAAAGTTCAACTCGCTATCAAACGGACTGGAGCGTTGGATTTGCTTATGAACGCAATGGTGCGCCTATTGGACCCAGGGCATATTCAGAATGGCTCTACATTGTTCCATGGGGAATGTACAAAGCTGTCACTTACGTCAAGGAGACTTATCATAACCCAACGATTATTCTTTCTGAAAATGGTACAAAAACAAACATCTTACTTTTGAATAATGATCAATTTATATATGTACTGCAACAACAACAACACCATGTCTTAGTCCCATCATGCGGGGTTGGTTATATGGATCTTTTGTTTCTATTTTGAATGCTTAAATAGAAGCCCTGCCATAAATTCCAAATGGAGAAGAACCTTTGAAATAATATCCATCTTTTTTGGTCTTCATTTTCCTCTTTAGCATGGGCAAAATTCATATGCTCAATTTTTCTATCAGGGAATCGAATGGTTTAATATCTCTGAACCATCTTATAGATGACATTCTCTATTGGATCCACCACTATTGGAGTTACTTCAACCTTGCTATATGAATGAACTCATTTATCATTTCATCTTTTTGAGTATACCCACTAATTCTTCTTAGTATCTTCATATCTATAATACTTATTTTATTAATAATTTTTTTTTCTGCTAGCTAACATTCAACTAATATAGCGATTGTATAGCTGCTCTATAAAATTTTTCATTAATTTTGAGTTGGAATGTCTAATCACACAATGCTCATGAAACGCTCCTCCATTTCATCCAACCAACTTTAATCCTTTTATTCACACCAAACTTTATTTTGCTATTATTTTGAATAATTAAACTAAGATATGAACATCTTGCTCTTGTTGATCACATGATTTGAGATTATGGGTTCTATTACGATTAAATTTACATATTATATGTTCTGTTTTAGATATACTATGATGATTTTTTTTATATTGTACAATTGTTCTCTCTATTGTATATATAAATAGATATATTATCTAATTATAGTTTCCAATGTATTATGAAGGAATGGATCAACCTGGAAATGTGAGTCTTCCAACTGCGCTGCATGATACAACGAGGCTCAATTATTACAAGAGCTACTTGGCCGAGCTGAAGAGAGCCATTGATGATGGAGCGACTGTGATAGGCTACTTTGCTTGGTCTTTGTTGGATAATTTTGAGTGGAAATCGGGATACACTTCGAGGTTTGGGATTGTTTACGTCGACTTCAAAACCCTAAAACGTTATCCGAAGATGTCAGCCTACTGGTTCAGGGATATGCTTAAAAAGAAGTATTAACCGGAGCTATATATAGAATGGTGCCTGACATTCGGCTTGATGATAAACTTGGGTGAGATTAGGTAATAAAAGCGGCTTCATGGAAGAGTTGTTAATTAGGTCCATGCATGTATAAACATGTATGTATGTGCATCATTTACATTGATGCTGAGTTTGCTTCATAGTCTAAATATTGAGGGTTGAAAGTGTTGTTGCTGGGACACTCATGTTTAATCATATTTTGTTTGAGGTTTTAGGGATTAGTTGTTTAGTCCTCTTTGTATTTTAAATGTTGTGTTACGTATGTTCGATCATATTTGTTTCAATAATTAGCTCAAGCATAGGTTTATTATTCAAGAAAGGGTTCTAAACCCTAAAAAGCAATAACAGGGATCATGGCAAATTGTGGCAGCAGCAAGTGATGGTGGAAGTTTGCTTCTGGGTCTAGGATCTGTAGGCTTATGAGGACAGGGGTTGTGACCAATTTTAACATCCCTAGTTCCCCCAAATAATTCCTCAAATGACTTGTAAAAAAAAATATAAATATTTCTTTATCCATTAAATAATTTTTAATTTAAGAAAATTGAGATTCCTAAAATTATGAAAATGCACTTAGTGGAATCGGAATTTTTGATTTAACCGTATTATAATACTACTCGCATAACGAAAAATGTTAGCTTACAATTTAACTAACTTTTAACAATTATTTTACATTTAATAATAGCATAAATGATACTGTTGAGCATAGTAGCCCACAAAGCTATAAACAATAATAATATTTACAACTGTTTTTCATTTATTTATTTGGAGATTATATTTACGCATCATCTTTAGTTCTGTAATATATATAATAAATTCTAATTTTGTAATTAATATATTTATAGATGAATATTAATTTGCTTAAGAAAGAGGTTGAACTTAAATAAAAATATAAATAAATTAATATTAATATATATATATATATATGTATATAAAGTTTAAATTTAAGGGTTCAAAACCAAAACGCCATTTAATTTTATAAAGAAATTTACCCGCGTAAACTACCGTTTTCACTCCCTATAATTTCCATCTGACGGCCGCTCAATCTTGCAAGCTTGGACGGAGTTAGTTGCCTCTCGATGAGTAAAGGTTCGATGCGCTATCTTTTCTTCTTCTTCCTCTTCGCCTTGCTGAGCTCCCCGGCGGCGCCGTATCAACGGATGCAGCGACCGCGCCAGCTGCCGCGTGCCGAACTGATGCCGGCGTTCTGAGCCGGGAAAAGTTCCCGGAGGGGTTTGTTTTCGGCACGGCGGCATCCGTTTACCAAGTCGAAGGCATGGCGCTTAAGGATGGCCGTGGCCCTAGCATCTGGGACACCTTCGTCATGATTCCCGGTATTTTTTGCCTTTTATTTCGTCTTAGGATCTTCCCAAATCCCCCGCAATGGAGTTGCAATTCGTGTTGAAAAAAAGTATTCTATTGCTCGGCTTGTTTTATTATCACTTTTTCAAGTCAATTGTATGGTTTATTATGCTGCATTTTGGAATTCCTGATCTTTCGTCGAACAGGGAAACATAATGAACAATGCTAATGCCAGTCACCGTGGATGAGTATCATAGATACAAAGTATGCTATCTCTTAGCATATCCAAAGTCTTTCTGTGTATTTATTCTATAAATGAGGTTTCCATTTTAAAGTTTAATGGTTGGGATGCGACTGTACATGTTACTGATGTTGTCAAGCAGAGTTGCTAGATTCTAGAGATCAGTTGATTTTTTTTCTTTCTTAAATGCAAGAAGATGAGATATCATGAAAAGGATGAACTTCGACGCCTACCGATTTTCAATTTCGTGGTCTCAGATCTTTCCAGGTGATAATAGTTGATCGAACATTTCTCTTAATCAGATCTAAAATAGCTTTCTTATGATAATGATGGCATCTAAAATTATACTCTTCAGTATGTGATGGAACTGCTGTTTAACTTTTTTGGTTCCCCTGCAGAGGGATCTGGGAAGGTTTAACTGGAAGGGGGTAGCATACTACTACAGATTAATTGATTACATGATACAACAAGGTACTCGCCTTTGTTGATTCTAAGATATATCAGTATATGCATTCCTGTGCTCTAATCTAAAGAGATTCAACTAACTTGGCATCACTCCATAGACAAATCACTATCACTATGACCTAACAGAGGCCCTCAAGTCTAGTATAATTTGCTAAACCCAATATTTTAGATATTTTAAATTTTGGAGATGCTAAACCTCTAGAGCTTTCGTCAAATCCTACGGACACATTACAAACACACGATTTAGGTGAGATTCAGGTACATTCATGGGAGGAGAAAATTTTAATATGTAGAAAATGAAAGAAATGCTGCAAACTCTTTTTTATCTTACCAGCCATCCCACTGCCACCTTCAAAAGTGATATTACAAAACTTCAAAAGAAGGAAAAATGGCAGCTACTATTTTTTCTCATATTTGACTTATAATTCACTCACAATTTACTCTCACCCAACCTAACTTCTTATGGGTATTTATATTTGAATTCTCAGACGACCATGATAGAAACGATTCCAAATGCGTCTTTAATATACAAAATTTTCAAATTTTCACCGGGCAATTATGTAAACGCTTTCAAATGCATCGTTAATATAATTGTTCTTTAAACTTCCGCCCATCAATTATAGAAAATTTTCCAAATGCATCATTAAGATAAATAATCTTCAAGCTTTCATTTGACAATTATGAAAATACTTCATAATGTATAGTAAGATAAATAGCTTTCAAATTTTCACTTGACAAATATGAAAACTCTTCCAATAATTTTCAAAAATCTTTACATTAGCTCTCATAGGTGTGATATGAGAGATGACACACTAAAGTATTATAGCATTGTGGCTGAACCCAAGATGATTGCCTATGCATCCCTCTCCCAAAGGAATTGAGCTGCATATAGTTTATCAACAAAAAATTATCAACTATACTCTGACTCTGAAACCAAGAACTAGCTACATGTATATCTTCTCTACTAATTCATTGTGTCAGAATATTATCTTCACATTGAGTTGTTTCAACATTAAACACTATGGCACTACAATCAGCAAGGTTATATGATTCAGGGATGTTTCATTGTTGGAATCTATCCCTTTACATTTTACGAGGCTTTCTGTCATGCTCCTTAGTTTGTAGTAGTTTAAAGCTCCTTTTTGAGAAGCCTTTTTTGTAGCATACATGCATTTGGAGATTTTTGATTTTTGTTCCAGAGATTTATTCATCAACCTCCTTGTGCTATTTTTATGAAGAGACTCTATCTTTTCACCACTAGATTCTTTTAGCAACCACTCTCCAAAGTCCCCATAGACTTTGTAAAATAGCTTATAATATTAGCCTTAGTAGCTAAAAGTGCAAATTCTACTTAGTTTCATAATCTTGTTGGACTAAAGGCATTCACTCTCATGGTTATGCTAATATCAATAACTCATGCAGTGGAATCACTTCTTATAACAACTCTAGGTTGTTACCAAGATTAATCTAAGCATAATCACACTTTAAAAACTATTCCATTGTATTCATATGATCATTAAAATCTAACCCTGAAATTTTGAGGTCAATCGGACTGCATTTGGTCAATTTGACAATTTCATCAAATTAGGAATCCTAATTAATAATCAAAATATTTTGATCTACAAACCAAATTGTGATTGCATTTTTGAGTTCATCACCCTCAAATTAATTATGGGTGCAAGTTTGGGAATTTTCGGAGGTCATTTAGATCATAATTGAATTTACTTTAAATAGGGAAAATTGCATTTAAGGGCCTCTGACTTTTCCAAATTGCACTTATACCCTTTACGATTTTACCCGTCCAGGATCCGCGGGCGATCCGCTGCGGAGTCCGGGTCCCGCGACAACGGATTGACCCTTATCTGGTTGTCGCTCCATCACATACGATGTCTCGGGATTAATCGCGTGCTGGCGTCGATCGAGCCCAAGAATCCCACGGCCCAGATCACTCCGGATCAGGTCAATCAGAGTCGTTCTGCTGTTCTGATTGATAGATCAGACGGACCACAGTGTGCCAGCACTGTGAATCATCATCCCGAAAGAAACCCCGCACTTGATAGGCGGAATCCTCCGTACCCCAATTGCAGGGCTTGTCCCCCACTCTCCCTCCACCTCAGCAGAGTTGTTAGGTCCTTCCCACTTCAGGCAAGACGCCATGGACTGGGCCCTAAAGCCTGAGCTCCATCCTATAGGAATTCTAAGAGCTCAGCCTCGGTCCGAGCTCTCGGGTCAAGCCAACCCATCACCCGCACCCCAGCACTCCCATGAGGTTATAAATTACCTCATGAGTCGCCCAGTGAGCTGTTTGCTCATTGTGAGATCTCAATTGGCCTCATCTCCAAATTCCCATTCCCAACTGTTCGCAAGCTCTCCCGGCGGTCCTCAACTTCAATCCGTGTAATTCGAGGGTGTGACCTGGTGTTCAAGTCCCCTAGCCAACTCCTATGGTGCTGCTGAGCTCCATTCCCTATGCAATCACTCGAGTGTCGATTCTCATGTCTGATCAGATACCCTCCCTCTCCACGCTGAGTCGAGTAGGCTCAGCATTACTTCCATTCAACTCGCAATTGCACATTTAGGCTAGGCAAATTCAATGCAAGCACTCCTGAGGTCTGGGTTAGCCATCGATATGATCGATCGAGTTGAGACTTCTTCAGGAGGTTGGGTCTGAGTATGTGAAGTCCCGACGCTGGTTCAGCGAAAACCGTTCCGACATCGGGTGGCCACTTACAGCAGGATCATATTAAGTAGTTTGAGAAAGAAAAGTAACACAAAAAAGCCAAAGATATGATTCATTTATTTCAATGTTCATATTACAAGATCTTTTCAACACTATTCGTACAAAAATGAAAATAAAGAAAAAGATAAACAAGCAAAATAGCATCGTGGATCTATCAGTAGTTTAAACATTTTAAGCATTAGGTTGCGTGTATTCCCCCAGGAGCACATGACCTGATATTATGCAGAAAATAATACCGGGATTTGAATTCCCAGTAATTAGAGAATACTCTAAGTACTGCATTACACAATAATGTTTACATTTTAAAAGATGCGATTAGCGGAAGTAAGGCGGAAATAAAATGCACGAAAAATAAGGCAATAACGCGAAATAAATAATTTTCTGCAATAAATATTATTTACAAATAAAGATTACTGATGTTATTTTTCAGTAATTAATCCCGAATATTATTAATCTCATTTTTCAATAACAACCCCGAATATTATTGATGTCATTTTCTAATAATAACTTCGAATGTTATTGATGTCATTTTTTAATAGCAACCCCGAATATTGCTGATGTTATTTGTTCAGCAACAACTCTGAATGTTATTTATATCATTTTCAAGTAAGAACCCAAATATTATCACGTTGATTCCGAACAACTAACCAAACTTCAAATTAAAATTGGCTCAAAATAAATAAGCAAAGCATTAAAAATGCAAAATGAAAATGTAATACTTGTCATATATTAGATACCTTTGTTCCTTAAGTTCAGAAGTTTAATAGTTCGAATGAGTGACAGTTCGCTCAATTTACATTTAGGTTCGGATATCTTTAAGTTAGTTTTTTAATACAATATTTTAGGAGTTTTTTTTTTCATCTTTACTTTGATTATGTTCTCTTTCCATTTTTTTTATTAAGATTGAAGTTCGATTTATTTAAGCTGCTATTAAAGTAGTTATATTCATTAAAGCATTATGATTATGATAATAATACTGTACGAAGGAAAAAGTCAGAATAAAAACGACTAATTGAAATTGACAAACTGAAAATAATAGTGATTTTACAATATTTGAATTATTTCTATTATTAATTAATGAGAATAATCAAAATGTGAATGACTAAATATAATTCTTTTATGACAATGTTTTAAATGTATAGAGTAATAAGATTAGCAAAAATATTCCCTTTAATTTTCTCCATTTCATCACCTCTTACCTTGAATAGGATTGCTGAAAAACGGAGGGAGGCCAGAGTAGGGTGGCCGGCATCTTGTTTGCTGGCTGGCGGGGCTGCTGGCCGGCGGTTGCTTGGCTGGTGGAGGGTTGCGGACTGCTGTTGTGGCTGGGGAGAAGAGGGCTGAGAGGGCTGCTGTTGCTGTAGTGTGGGGGAGAGCGGAGGAGAAGGGCTGAGAGGGGAAAAAAGGAGGGAGGCTGCGCTTGAATAGGCGCAGGAGGGAGTCTCTCCTGCACAAAACGTGCGCCGTTTTAGCGTCTCAATGGCGTATGGCACGCGCCAGTGCTTCCTGGCGCGGAAGCTTCTGCCGCCAAAGGCGGAAGAAGTCGCACGCCATTCGGTCGGTTGGGGGGGATAAGGGAAGAAGGAAACCTTAAGAAAAAAATATAAAAATTTACTTAAACTTAAATTAGTAGTATTTTTTCGCCGTTTGATGTCCAAATACAACAAAACTTGACACCGAAGTGTGTTACAACATTATGAACGCTCTCGCGCTGAAATTTTTTGATTTCGAGTAATATTTTAATTTATATTAATTTTTTAGTTTAAAAATTTCAAAAATTAACCACGATAAAACCGTCGCTCGGAATTTGATGAAATTTTCGAGCAGCTTTTAAATAATATACTTAACACAACGACACTGAAAATGATGAATTTGGACATGTATTTTAATGTTCTTGATTTTTAGAATTTAAATAATTTAGAAAATAAAGCGGGAGCTTCCGTTATTCGGATTTCTCCCAAATTAGGGCACTTTGATCTAAAAATTATTTCTATGTATTGGTATTTTTGTTTGCTATAATTCAAAATTCCCCGGGATCATGATTTTTGAGGCGAGATTTGACATAAATTGCAAAGTAATGACTTTGGGTCGTTACAGAGTAAGGACCCATCGTTTGGATGCTCCCCGTGTTTTATCTGATCTTTATTGAGGCCTTCCATTGGCGAGAGCTTGCGGCGCGAGCCACACATTTATCCTGCTGTTTCAGAGGGGAAGGCGATCCCTCGTTCGAAGGATCAGCTGTTCTACTAGATCGAACAACACTATCAATGCGCCGTTCGATCGAATTGCATTATGGTAGAGTTCCGATGGCGATAAGTAGATTTGCCGTATATATAAAAACAAAAAAATACTTCTAAAGCAATTTGACTGCTAACTACTGATTAACTACATCAGGTTGTTACACCGAGCTACTCTGTTATCTAAACTTTTTTATATATCGTTTTGTGTGACTATAAAAGTACATTTCTCAAATTTGTATGATGTTAAGCGCAAATGCATATTAAATAAGAGTAAAGAAAGATAACTGCTATTTTTTCTTGGTGTGTGTGTCAAAAAATCAAAAGTCAAATATATATGCACGATTTTATAATTGATAAACAATTACTTGAGAATTAATAATTATCATATTAATAGTGATAATTTTATCATTTAAAAATTTAATAAATTGAAAATAAAATAAAATATTTATAATAAAAAAGAAACACAAATCCATGATAAAGAGAATACAAAATAATTTTATAATTATATACAAGTGAAATGATTTTATTTTTATTTTTTTTTCTCTTCTCATTATATTATTTTTCTCTTACATATTTTTTTCTATTTTTTTTTTCTTTCTTTCTCTTTTTTTTTTCTTTTTTTTTATATTTTTTTTCTGTTTCTATTTTATGTATAATTATAATAATAATAACAATAATAATAATAATAATAATAATTTATTATTATTATTATTAATATTATGTAAGGATAATAATAATGATAATCTTGATAGTAATAATAATAATAACAATAAATAAATAAAATTTACATAATAAAATAACTTAATTGAAATTATATAAATAATAATAGTAATAGTAATAATAATTGACAAAAAAATTTAATTGAACTAAAATGACTAAAATAAAAATTATAAATAATAATAATAATAATAAAAATAATATTGATAGAAATAAAATGATTGAATTAAAATAAGAGAAATATAAATTACAAAGGATAGTAATAATAACACTAATAATAGTAATAATAATAATAATAATACTAATAATAATAATAATGGTATTAATATTAATAATAATATAATAATAATAATATTGACGGAAAAAAAAATAGAATTAAAATGATAGAAATATAAATTTCAGAAAATAAAAATAATATATAATAATAATTATTATTATTGTTCTTATTATAGATAAAATAATGTAATAAAAATGACAAAATAAAAATTATAGAAAATAGAAATAATAATAATAATAAAATAATAATAATAATATTATTATTATCAACTTTATTATTTATTATTAATGAAAATAAAAATGAATATAATAATAATAATATTATTATTATTAAAAATCAATAAGTTAAGAAAAAGAAAAAAAAATTCCATTTTTTTTTCTTCTTTTCTCTTCTCTTGTGACGTCCCCCCATCCCTGATGCTGGCAAGAGTGCGAGGATTGATGTTATGTTTTTCTGATTTGCTGATGATTATAGTCATGATTTAGAACAATTACATAAGTATTACAGATATTTGTTCAATTAATTTGAAAATAAGATAACGATTTTATTTCAATATAATAACATTTATAAGAGTAGACTTTTCTTTAATACAAGGAGATAACAAGAAATAAAAGTTTAGTGATTGATTTTTGAGAGCTATTTCGGTTCTTCAGCAACATCCTGGCAACGAAAATGCCCGAGTTGAACACCTACTAAAAAAATTAAATAATTTGGATATCATTAATTACATTATATATATAATTAGAAAGTATTTAAATTTGAAACATGTAGGGAGATAAAATAATAGGAACTAAAAAGATAATCTTTCCTCCTTTGAGGATTATCATATATTTTTTTGCAAATTAATATTTGAGCAATAATTAAAATAATAATAAAAGTAACATGTCATAAGTTATACTTCATCAAAAATTAAATATCTCTATTTTGAAAGTGAATAAGTATTAATAATAACAATAACAATAATAATAATATCGTTCGAGTAAGCATATATAAAACCTTGAAGAATTAAGCACGTTTGCTTGATTATAATAACGTTGGGTTTTAACGTTACGTATATATATCATTTCACCTATGCTAGCCTCCTCGTATGAGTATGCATAGTCATTGTATTTTTATACCTTCCAAAGCAGGATAATAATGAACTTCCCTCTTTTTAAACATAAAATTATATTTTGTACAGATTATAAATAACTTCAGCGGAATTTCATTTTTATTCAATCAAAATTAATTATCTATTTTTTATAGTATCTCAAATAACATATTTAAATTATGAAAATTGCATGACTTAAAGTAGAGCATTAGTTTTAAAACGGAACAAAAAACATATAATTAAAATATATATATATATATATATATATATATGTGTGTGTGTGTGTGTGTATTTCATGATATATATGGTATATATTTTTCTTCATAAAGCTGATCTTTCATGAATTTGGGTGTAAAATTTTTTGGTTACAAAAGAGATGATGAAATTTACAATAATAATAATATTTTATCTTTTTCTTTCTGTCTCTCTATTAATAAAAATGATAATAATAATGTAAATAATAATAATGATAGAATATGATGATTTTAATAATGAAAAAGTATGATAACGTAGATAATAATAAGAATAATAATGATGATAGAAATAATAGCAATAATAATAATAAGAATATTGTTACATTTACACACTAGTATGCATCAAAATATATAGATGATATTTCAATCTAATATATACGTAAATTATTGGTTGAATACACTTTTTTGTGTGATTTATATGCAAAAAAAAAAAAAAATATATTAGTCTTGAATATTTTTTGATGTATATTCTTATGTAAGCATAACATTTTTCTAATAACAATAAAAATATTATTATATATTGTTATTTATATTTATACGATAAATAATATTATTATAAGATAGAAGTGCTATCATTTTCTTAGAGAGAAAATATAATATAACAAGAAAGAAATAATATTATATATATATATATATTTGTTTAGAGAGAGAATTAGTGATAATAATCAAGAATAATATAAATAATAATAATATTATTATTACATTATTATTATTATTATCATTATCATTTATATGATAATTTACACGTAAAATGTATTATTATTCATACAATAATAATAAAAGTTTACAAGAGCATGATTGAACTTAAGTACTTAGGAAGTTTAGATTGACCTAAACATAATCTTAGCATTTTTGAAAATCTTTAAATAGTAAGAGGAGACATAATTTTAAAAGATGTAGTGATCAAGGCTAGTGAATTCAAATATCAAAAATGTGATTTTACGTTGTTTAATACTCTCTATAAATATTCAATTTTTGAATAAGGAGTATTTAGTTTGCGATCAACTCAAACCCTTTCACCAAAATTAAATAAGGTGAACTGCTACCTTGATTTTTATAAGTAATCTCACTAAGTCTTTAAATGTAATCCCATTCATATCAAAGCTAACCTCCATTTAACTTAAGTACCATCTAAAATTGCATGCACCTTAAATTGGAATGAATAAATCAACCACAATAATAAATGAGCTTTATTAAGATTTATAAAGCTAAGGTGAACATTTAATATTGACATATTGACATTAACCAAGGAACAATAATGTTTAATTAATATAATTTTTCTTGTAACCCATTCATATGTTTTGAAAATTTGATGATACACTCTTTAAGGACTAGAAAATAATGTTAAGGTGTTAGAAGATAAATAAAAATAATAGTGAAATTACCTATATAAAAATTACGAATAAGTATTGCCCATGCCTAGCTTTAAAATGGCACTTGCAAATATCACTAAACGCTTGCTAAGAAATTAAATAAACTATCAAGGAGTTGATAAATAAGCAATTTTAAGTAATACCCATAAATTTAGTTCAACCATATATATATATTTTCTTACACTTAAGATCACTTAATGCATAAATGATAAACTTAATTATAACATATTGTTACAATTATATTATGAAGAATATGTTCTAATTAACTAGAAAATTTATATGCTCAAATAAAATGTAATTCCACCAATAAAATAGAGTAATATTAAGAATATTTAGTGTTTAACTTAAATATGGAGGTTTATTATGAAGTAATTATTGTAGACTTCTTTTAATAGAATAAATCAAGTATTTTAGAACTTAGCATAAAACTAGGTTAATAATAATGAGAATCATCCTAAGCACCATGAATTTTAAGTTAGATAAATACTAAAATAATAAAAATAACTATCAAACCATAATTAGCTATAATTAATAAGAATCTTACAAATACCTCAGGTCGGTGATATAATTTGAGTACAAATTGAGAAAAGTACAACAATATTATGTTTACATTTATTTAATGTCATTTCACAGTTGTTGCTATGGCTACGCTTTAAGCTTTTTTTTATTTGATGCATACTATTATTTTTAATAAATGAATTTAATTGAAATGATAAAAGTTCAACATGATAGGAATTTTTTCGATATGTATTAGGATGGGGCAAGTTTGACATTCAGAGCTATACTAGCCTGTGATGGGACATATATAAGTAGTTAAGGGAGAAAATATTAACTTTAATTATGATAATTAGGCAGAAGTGCTTGATTTATCGAGCTCTAATAACAATAAAAACATTAAATGATTATATTTTGACATGATGGAATTTTAAATTGGAGCAATTACTGCTAGTTTGATTTTTTAATGTTCTAACTCTGTTTTTGTATGAAAAATGTTTAATTCTTTATTTCTTTTAAAATTTTCTCCTTTTTATCCATACTTATTCTTATTTGCATACTATTTTTCACATCACATATGTTAAATATAATTTATGATATCTAAATACTTAGAATAATCTAACTGAGAATCTATTTCATGTGATAAGTTGTGAGCAATTGGATAAGTAGTAGTTTTCTTAAGAAATACTTAAGAAATAATATTTTGCCATATTCCAAAAATGAATGATCAAATTAAAACATAGATTGTATTTCTTGCAAATATACTATAAGCTATATAATGTTACAATATTGTCTCACTCGTTTAAATTAACAAAAAATATGTCTTTTTAATATTCAACTTAAAAAAAAAAAATTAGCTGAACGCGCTCGGAATGGCCAACCGTCTCATCACGTGGGAAAGTCGCTGTTTGGCGGAAACTAGGGTTTGGCGCTCAGAAATCGATTTGCGAGTAGCCAAGCACTGTCGCTAGGTTCTTGAACTCGATGGAATCGGAAGGTAGCAATTGCAGAACCCTAGTGTGAACCATTCTATTCCGAGGAGAGATGATTTTAAGTGGCTAAACTTTGGGTTTCTTTTGCTAGGCCAAAGGGCGGCCTCGAATCCCTCGGCCATGCTTGCTGCCCTGCTAAGCAAGAGAGATAAAATTCAAGAGGAGTTACGTAGCATTGAGAAACAGGTTTGAAACCCTACTAAGCGCTTCCGATTCTCATGTTTATCATAGTTCAACCATAACCTTGTTTTTATTTATTATTATTATTATTATTATTGATCGAAATACTTTTTATTGTTACCTACGCTATCCAAATGTCCAAATTTATAAACCTCCTTTTCTGTTTGTCCGAACAAAAGCCGTTCTTAAATTTCAACATGATTCGCTGCATTTTTACTATAAGTTGGTGTACTAAGATTTTTGCTTTCGTTTAACTAATGCATTGAACTTTAGGAGCATTTTTTGAACCCTCTTATTCATCTGAATTTTCCTTTATGAGAACTGCCCTTTTCTCTCACAAAAGAGAACTCCCTTTTAAGTGTTAAAGTACTTAAATTGGAGAAATATAAATGTTCATCTCATTTTATGGATTTGCTTGGTTTGATGTATTTAGAAAATTATTTTATTAAGATATTCGTGTTTTTAAAATGCTGATTTAATTTACAATTTTAAATCTATTTAGTTCAGTGTTAGTTTTGAAATAATGGTTGTTTGTTATAATATTATGTTGGCGTGACATTTGCGTGTTGCATGATTTAGGTGACATCTAGATTTTTGAAAATTGGGACTAAATTATTATTTACGTAGTTATTATCTAAAAATGTTATAAAACCAGTAAGTCTTATGTGTTTTGGAATACACACATTTATTGATCTATTCATTCATAAGTATCTAAGAATGAAACTGTTTTATCTATCTCTGCTTTTATAAGCTCCTTCTATTAGTATTTGACTTTGCCACTGCTCGACCATATTAATTGAATTGCAATGCATATAAGAAGCTATATCTTGATTGACAGTACACGAGGAATTTACAAAGCAAACATACCTAGTGACTTATGATTGTTGGAATGTTGCATACTTAGTATGATACAGATGCTTGAGACAGTTAATTTAGTTTTGTTTTACTGTAAGAGAATGGCTTATCATTACTAGTAGCTCAAAACACCATTGCAGGTAGTTCAGCTTCAGTGTTGAAAGCATAACAAACTATTGAAAACTTCTAGAATTTTGAGTGTTATTGAAATAATATTAAAAAAATTGATGACTGTTATCTGTTACTTAACAATGCTTTAGAATTTTGAATTTTTTTGTTTTTACCTGGAAACTTCAGTAGAAAAGTAAATAATTCTGCTGCAGAGACTGTCTCGTTCAAATTTCTATGTATGTATATATGCAGACATTAAAATATTAGGAGAGCCTGTTGGAGTATTGTAAAGGTGCTTTTACAATTCACCTGCTTTTAAACAGAGTTCTAATCTGGGATGAGAACTTAGGCTTAAAATATGTCTTTGTGAATGACCGTTGTTGTTTAGGTGTTTTTATAATCTTATTTGTTAACTGTCTGAAAGGAGGTTATTTTAATAATTTTGGAAATTATCTTTCCCGTTACAGAAATGACCAAGTGTTTAAGTAGACTAGGTCTCCATACTTTGTAATAGCTATGAACCACTCAAAACTAGTTTGTTTGTCACAAAAAAATCTACCAAATGTTTCAATTTGCTAGTACTTGTGCAAACTTAGCTTAAATTCCAACTGATCAGATAATTCACATCTTAAAAAGTAGCAAACTATTTAATCTTTGTCCTTTTTTGTTTAGTCTTTGGCCATTTCTAAATTCCAACTTAGATGAGCATTTTTTATATTATTTTGTTGTGTTTTTTCGTAGCACGACCATCATATTTTAATCAGATGACTTGTTCGTGATTTTTGATAAACGATCTTATTCTGTGTTACTATGTGCAACAAGGTTTATGATCTTGAGACAAGCTACTTACAAGAATCAAATCAATGTGGGAATGTTTTGAAAGGTTTTGAAGGCTTTCTTTCAGCATCAAAGAGTACAATTCAGTAAGCTTTTGCTCTTCATATTCTCTCTCATACTACCTGTCTCCCCTTTTCTATGTCCTTTCTCATTGCTTGAAAGGCTTGGCTACTTCTAATATGCATTCATCTCTATATTTTTTAACTAATATTAATTTTGAAGATGAGTACATATCAAACTTCAAATGACTATTTTATATATTTGTTATTGCATTTTCTATGTTTTTGTTGTTGCTAGATCGTTTATATTTTCAATCAAATATATTTGGTTAGATAATTTTTTTCAGTGCTCACCTTGTTGTGTTTTCTTGATCATACTTTTTTTTAGTGGATCTATATTTTCATCTCATTCATATGTATTCTATCATAAAAATTTAATTATTTTAGACAGTTATTTACTATGCCAGGGAGCTTTCAATGTTTTTGAGCTTGTTTTCTGAGTTTTCTGCAAATTTTTTTAATATTAGAAGGATTATTAGCACTAGTAAAGCTAGTAATTTCATTTTAGCTTGATATGAAAGGTAACTATTAGTGAGTTTAATACTTGACTTTGGATTAATATGTTCAAGAATCAAGATCTCGTCTACTTGTTCCTCTCCTCTGTTATGAATATTTCATCTGTCCTTTATAAAACTCCCCCTTTTTTTTTTTTTTTTTTTTCATATAGTTAGCATATTCAAAGAGGCTCTTTATGAGCTTTTTTATTACTTTGATCCTGTGCCTTCTTTATTTTTTCTCCAGCTGGCTAGTGCGCATAGAGACAGGAATATTATTAATTTTCTCTCATAACTTGATTTCTATGGCTCTCTTAGCGTTTATTTTATTTTTATTAATCTATCTTTTCTAATTTTCTCTTATATTTTCTTACAAGCACGATTCTATTTTATGACATCAAAAAGTAGAAAGTAATAGGTTTACATTCATTTGCAAATTGGTGTAGGTTGGAAATTTTTTCTTTGACAAATGAGATTAGAACTAATGCTGTTGCAAGAGGATTTATATACTTCTTTGAAGTTTTTAAAAAAATTAGTGGGTCATAATAATATATTTTTTTGTCAGGATTTAGCAATTAATGTTTCTTTTAAAGGGATGAACAATGACAATGGAAGATATTATGTTAAGCGGCTAAATAAAGTAAATTTTACAATGATGCGATAAGAAGAATGATCATATGATTAGCCAAGGTATAAAACATTGGTGGGCACTAATGCTTTTGGTGGCAGAGTGGGGATAATGAAAGTTAACTTTAATGAACGGTCTTTATGATATTGAATTTCTTCTGTGAGCTTCTTTCTCCAACGACTTGTATACTCGTACTCAAGAAGTCCTCTTATGGACAAGTGTATAATGATAGTAGCACTCAAACTAAAAATATCTTAGTCTCTAAAAATAATATTTTTGTTATCATCTTTAATATTTTATATTTGTCAAATCTTTGATTGTTTATCTCTTAATTTGGCTAGTTTGTAAATTTATCTCTCTCCAACAATTTCTAGTTTATTATATAATTTCTCGAATACTGCACTTTTAGTATCACGAACTGTTATTTTGAATTTATAACAAATTGATTTATATTTATTTCAATTCTTAGTGTTATATTTAAACCATTTTTATAGCATTCATTTAATAAGAAAGTTTAAGTTATGATAGTTTATCACATTATATACGAATTGT
This sequence comes from Gastrodia elata, assembly GCA_016760335.1. Classification (NCBI taxonomy): domain Eukaryota; kingdom Viridiplantae; phylum Streptophyta; class Magnoliopsida; order Asparagales; family Orchidaceae; genus Gastrodia; species Gastrodia elata. Next base: position 24,511,116 of record CM028677.1, read on the forward strand.
ACAAGACCTTGATTAACATGATGCCAGTCTCTGAAATTGGTAATACTGAGTTGAGGGAAAAGGTCCAATATCAAGAAGCATGATCCTCAGCATGGTCCCATCATAAGCTAGCATTAAGAATGATAATTTGGCACCATAAAAGCAACTTTAAGTACAATTAGTTTGCATTTTAAAGGCAGCTTCAGGAACAAATAATTGGCATAAAGAAACAATCAGCATTCTACAAGAAAAACTAACTCTAATCCTACTTTTTAGTTTTAATAAATTTTCATATATTGCCATTACATTGTTAATGCAAAGAAAAATAGCACAAATAATCAAGTTAACGTATAGAGCTACAAAATTCTAACCCAACTTGAAATCGTTGCTACAAAGAATTGTTGATTTGATTTGGACTTTTCTATAAATATGTTTATCACATGTAAGATACTCTAGACCTCAAAAGTACTGATGGTATAAAAAATGCTATATGGTTAGTGGGATGATTGTTGCCTAAAGTTAGTAGATGATTTTGTTACTGGATGACTCTCATGGTCACACTTGTGATCAAATTTATGTTTCTTGTGACAACTGTAATGAGCCTTGTGCTTACAATGGCTTTTGTTACAATTGCTAGTACTATTTTAATCTTAGTTAGCATCATGAATATCATAAATCATGTTCCAAGATAACTAATCTTTTTCAAATTTTACTGATATCTCTGTGACTGGTTATTGTTTCATTAAAATACAAATATTAACACTAGTATAAATCTTAAAATTTCCATGCTGATATGGTTGTATTGTTTATTCACATTAAAAACCATTTTATTTGGGAGATTTTAATCGCATTCCGGTTTTGTGTTCCCGAAGTGCCTGAAGCCTGATCAAATTCCGTTAGTGTATGCACTTGGGTCTCATCTTCTGTTAAAAGATTCAATCCTCGTAGTGGGTTGATCTATGAGAAATGTATCAAGGAAAACATCTTTATTGTTAGGTCATGAGGAAAAAACAATGACACTAGAAAAAAAAGAGGAGATCAATCATATAAGAAACACATGATATATGTGGTTGGTAGAGAAGCCACACTAAGTGGCTCACTAACATCAAAAAATTAAGAGTTAGCATTTCAAAAGAGAGTGCCTCATAACCGCACATGTTTCAACCTAAAATTGTCTAAATAACTTTAAAAAGTTTGGGCATGGAACAGCGCCCCGCATATACCCACATTTGGGAATTGCAACTTTCTACCGACTTCGATCTGAGAATCAAGTTCATCTTTTGAATCAAGTTTGCTCAATCGATTAGCCTCTACAGAGTTTGATCTGCTAATCAGGTTCATACTTTGAATCAATCATTGCTCAATCGATCTGTCTCCACATTCAACAGAATACTATTATGATGATTTTGTTCTTGTAGATGATCTTGATGATGATAATACTAAAGCCTCTTGCTGAGTATGATTTTAAAGGATGTTCCTCGAATTATCTTGAAATTAGTTTGATCTTATCATGTGTTTGTTGTATTTCCCAATCAGCTACTTCTTCTATTGTTGCCATTATTGAGATGAAGAGAGAGATCAATCACATTCGTTTGCTTTTTTAACTCATAAAATAATATTCTTCAATTGTTGATGGTACAAGGGATCTTTATGAAATTATTTCACAGCCTCTTCCCCCACGAAACTAGATTCTAAGAAAAGTTTGCTGCAACACCTCAGGAGTAGAATTCTATTAAGCTCAGTTAAGTTGATTAAGACAAGGCATGCATCAAGTTTGCTCTGTTATTTGTCTTTTTTCTAGCATTTGAAATTATTTTTAGAAATTTATTTCTCTTTATTGAAATTATTTTAAAAGATTTTCTTTTTAAATCAGAGGATCAATCATGTTTTAGTTTCTAGTTTTGATTAATTGTTCTAATTTTTATAAATCAGGGTTTAAAATTTCACTGCTTTAATTGAATCAATTTATTAGTGGTGAGCATTTAAATCAATAATTTTTGAGTATTGTTACACTTACACTCTAGTATACACCAAAATATATTAGATGATGTGTCAATCCAATATGTAAGTAGATGATTGGTTGAATACACTTTATTGTGAGGCTTATATGTAAAAATTAAAAAAAAAAATTATTTTTATCCTGAATATTTTTTAGTGTATATTCTTGTGTAAGCATAGTATTTTTTATAATTTTTATTCTAAATTCTGTTCTCTCTCTCTCATAAAGAAGCCTCTCTTCTAAAGAATTAGACCTCACTTATTTTGGAATTGTGAAGTTCCTCACTTGAATCTTGATTCTTAAGAGCATTATTGAGCATCGCTTCTCTTTTTCCCTATAATTAGCATGTTGGAAGAATTCCCGCTCATTAATGTTCTCTCATTGTTTCTTCTCTTGACCGGAGCTTTCACCTTGTTCTAAAACCTCTTTCTTAAAGCGCATTTCCTTTTTTTTTTCACAGTTCTTGTATAATAGCTCAAATGGAAGAAACTACAATCAAGAAGTCTAATTGTGGAAGAATGGAAGAGATCAAACAAGATATATCATCAATACTATGTACAATATGGCACAAGTTCTAAAAGATGGTGAATTGTATTTAATTGAATTTTATTTAAACTCACTTCCAAAAACCCATTGATTATGAGAGCTTTTACGAATTTATTTAATTATTAAAAACTAGATGACTTTGTCGACTTGAATGAGTTCTGTTATCTCAAAAATTCTGCTTGATTGTAGGGTGTGATCAGCTTTTAGTATTTGTTCCTGCAATGTTTTGACTTTTCTTTATATAAGAAGTTAATTTAGCTGTATTTTCTAATATTTGTTTGTTAGATATTTTACAATAATTCATGTATGTCTATGAAGCATTGTGGTGCAAATAAGTGAATATCTGCATTCTTTATTTCCTCAGTTTAAAACGCTCGAGGAAGTTTCAACCTGAAGATAGAATATTTTCTCTCTCATCTTCTACCTCTCCAGCTGTAAGTGCTTCAGCCATTGTAAAAGCCAATGTAGGTTTAATAAAGATGAACTTTTTGTCTTCTTTTCCATTATGAGACACAGCAAGCATTGAAGCAGACAAGATTAAAAAAAAAAGACATGTCTCCCTAAAACCTGCATTCATAATTTTCCAGGTCGAAGAGCACCATCTGTCTGGGCGAGACGGTGAGACTTCCTGCGGTTGCAGCATGATTTTGGCTCTCTAGCATCTATAATATTATATTCTGTTTTATATATGTAGCCGAAGGGAGGCCTGATTATGCATCCGGTAGATTCAAACTTGGAAGTACACATTCAAATGGACAGTAAGTACCTCAATTTTCTATTCATTCAGCATAAGCTACATCTTATTATGCTGCTGTCCTTCCACTTTTGAACCCTAAACTTTCATATCTAGAGGGAAGCCAAAAAAAGGAGGAAGGATTTCGCTGAGAGAGGGAAAGAGAATCCGGCCCTCGAATGAACAAGATATGGAAGATGAAGATGATGCTGATCTAAGCTTAAGATGAAATGCTGTGCAGCATTCCAGCGGTGTGAATTAGGCAAGGGAAAAACGATGAGCTCGTCCAAAACTGATGCTATCAGTTTTACATACTGGCTTGCCTCTTTTTCAGAGGCAGAACCATGATTCTGTTAGATCCGACTCTCATCCAAAGAACCATGGCAGCTCGAAACCCTGTTCAATGCTTAATGATGTGAATTTTTTTTACTTTTTTGTTTTATTTATTTGGTTTTCATGACTTTAATTTGCATTATTTATGATAGACTTCAAAGACTAATTAAAGGTGGGTCTAAATATTTTATGCGATGACATGATTTAGTCATTATAAAAAATATGAATATTTTTTATTAGGAAATTTGACATTTTATTAAAGTGATAAAATGCATGCAAATTTATTTAATACGAAACGAAGCTTTTTAAAGTTATTTGAGAAGAGCAGTATGAGACCTCTGATCTGTGCGTTAGATAGACCAAATTAGATACAAAAATAAATTGGGTACCAATTTTAAAGATACAAGTAATCTCAGTTATGCAGCAGTCATATTTTGTGGGATCAAGGATAAAGAGTAGCAGATTTGAATTTTTATATTTATTTTATCAACCAAGCATGTCTCACCCTTACTTTGATTTAAGAGTCCACCAAAAAAATAAATATTAAGAAAATTTATTGTATTCATCTTCCAACATGTCAACTCACGTTTCATAAAAAATTTAAATCTATTCAACATTATTTTGTCTACCAAAATCCCATTCAAAATTGTCCCAACAAATACTCTTCTATTTGTTTCTTAGTTTCTTGAATGTACAGTTAAGAAAAAAAACATATTTAAATTTGAATCGTTCAATAATATCTGATGAGTTCCTATATTAAAATCTCAACAATGTTATAATGAAAACATCAATATATTTATGGGCATCAATGATAAAAATGAGATAACTGAAGAAGAGTGTAGCAGCTTCAAATTTGAGAGACAACTTTTTGGCTAATGGAAGAGAGCCTGAAAATTCTAGATATCCAGCATAGGTTCCTCCATGGTTGCCTCCTGCCCCGGTTGACGTGGAATTTGAGTTGATGTTGTTGCATACCCCAAATTGAGCCATGGGCTGCAAATCCACATGTTGAATACAGTAGATATAATTTGTACATTAAAAAGAAGATGCAAACTTCTTCAACGGGATCTTAATCGAAAAAGTAGTTCTGTAATGACGTGAGAGTTCGTATGAAAGTACAAAAAATTAGGGTTTTGCTTGAGCATTTTAAAAGCGCCTAGTACATTCAGGATTTCTTGTGTCACAGTGACACCTGAACTACGTCAAATACAAAAACATATGTAACTGTAAAGGAAGGCCGTTGAAATAAGCATAACATCGTATAACTGTTTTAATCAGTAGACCGCCCCTCCACCATGCTCTGTCAGGTTCAAATTCAGAAAGGGTTAATGGTAATGGAAGCCACTCTTGCCGAGCTTTCATGATCCCATACTTTGTAGTCTTAATGGATCTCCAGTTTAGAGAATCAAGGAACCTCTGCTGCAACTTAACAAAACACATTCCAAAGACCTGAATTCAAAACTCAATGAAGCTACAGCTCATTGAAGACAAAAATTCGTTGTTAGCATAATTATCTCATAATCAAGCTCATCGTTCTTCAAAAAAAATTATTAAGATAGTCTTTCTGCACTAAGTGATCAATTGAGAAGTTTGCTTGCTCATCTTCTAACCTATTTTTTGAGGGTAATATTTGTTCTTGAATTCTAGTAAAAATCGTGCCATTATCGTTTCAAAAAGAGTAAGAATCTCCATAGTTAAGGATAATAAGATTGTAAGAGTAAGCATTTCGTGGGCCCTTTGGATTTGTAACTAGACGTCCCCCTAGTAAACATATCATCTAGTTATTTACATATACCAATTGTAAAAGAGAAATTTCAATTAAATGGTGTTATAAACTCGATCTTGGGGTTAGATTATTCTCCAATCTACCAATATTATAGGGAACTTTATTCATGACATCTAAAGATTTTGATTAGCAATCATGAGTTACCACTCCTCATGTGTTAAAAACTTGATCTTGGGGTTTAGCATTGACTCGTAAACAGTCAGATGATTGGTTACACTATTTTACTAAAAAATTTAGCCCTTAGAGAGAGCATGATATCTAGGATTCATAGGTTCTAGACATGACAATTATAGAGGCATACATAAATAGAGTTTTACAATCTTAATCATTTAAACAAGATGGCCCAAGTTTAGGTTGGATTCGAGATGTAGTTTACATCCTTTGAAAGGTTTGGACTAGTAGATTTATAGCCTTTGTCAATTAGACTTAATAGTCAGAATTTAGAATTGGGCTTACATCCTTTAGAATACCCAGGGTTTTGGGTCTTGCAGCCATTTAGACATTCAGAGTAAATAGCCCAATTTTAAGGTGGGTTTAAGATGTTTTAGATCTTGTAGAGTTAGTGAGGTTTGCTCAACTAAGGTTAGTCAATTTGATTAGGTATCAGATATTTGACTTTAGATGATTTAATTAGGATCATCGATTAACTATGAATCTAGTTATTTGATATATATAAATTTAACTAGAATTGCTTAGATCTACTATGAATTAGATGATCTATGTTCGTAGCTGACCATATTGTTATTTGATTTCACCTTTATTTCATCCACATTTCTTGTACGTGCACGATTTTCATAATATATTATATTGATCATTTCTCGTCTGCGTGCAAATTGTAGCTTGAAAGTGGCGGATAGGAGCTTTGCAAACCCCCGAGGAGCGAGGTGTTTCAAATTAAGTACTTAGGTTGATGTTTTCGAAGACTTGCAAGCTTAAAGGTATTGTAGGAGTAGTGTTGGTACTAGAGTGATGGAGTCTTGAAGGAAATGTTTGAACGAGATGTGTGTTGGCTTTGAGAGAAATGCATTTGAGGTGTACGATATTTTGAGAGACGTATGTCAATTTTGTAAGCATAAAATAACGAGAACTAATTTTCCCCCACTTTTTATCCTTTTTGTTTTGCAAAATAGTTAGTAACAATATGATGAAATGCTGATCTTTATCATTATTATTACAATACTCATAATAATTCAGCTATTCAGTGGTGTTTGATGAAACATCGAGTGCAACACAAAAGAAGTAACCAAGCGCGCACCCAGAAGTGACAAAAGGCGTGCCTAGGCGGAGGCCAAAACGACGTGACGTCTAATAGCCCGAATGCGTAACATGCCTAGAAGAAATGGAAGAAATGATACTGCAAAAAAAAGGCGCAGCCCAGGTGAAATGGCACACCTAGGCGAAACGACACGCTGCAACGGTTTTCAGATTGACCAAGATATCAACTCAATCATTGATACAGAAGTAACAAACGCGCAGACTGGGGTGGTGTGAATACTCACTTAAATAGCAATAAGTGAAACTCTTAAATATCGAAACACCTTTTCAAATAATGGTGGAGCTCTTTATAAGAACTCCAAAGTTAAGCGTGCTAAGGTGGGAGCACTCCCATGATGGGTGACCTGCTGGAAAGTTATTTTCTAAGAAACAAATTGTGAGGCCAAAGCAAACAATACTTTGACGCTTAAGAGTTTGGGCTGTTACAAATGATATTAAAGCAGGTCATAGGGTGTCAAATAGTAGCTAAATGTCATACATGGCAAAGTACCACTCATGTGAGCAACCTTTTGAACCCATGATGGTTAAATAGCTACATAATTGTTGGTACCTATTAAACTTGTAGGGGCCACCTCTAATCTTATATACCCAATGGATAGTTCTTGAATCTATATGTGGACACTAATGAGAAAGTTAGTTGTTTAAGTTGGGGAGATTGTAAAGACCCACTTAAGCAGTAATAAGTGAAATTATTAAACATCGAGACACATTTTCAGATAACGGTAGAGTTCTTGATAAGAACTCCAAAGTTAAGCGTGCTGAGGTGGGAGCACTTATATGATGGGTGACCTGCTAGGAAGTTATCTTTTAAGAGCAAAATCGTTAGGCCCTTTAGGCCAAAGCCGAATAATACCTTGATGCTTAAGAATTTGAGTTGCTGCATGTGGTGTTCATGCTTTTTTAGAAAAATAACCAAGTTGCATTAAGAGTTATTTATGGAGTTTCAATATGGGATCTATAAATGGCAACATTATGCTTGGACTGTTCACATGAGTGTGTGTTGTGTGCAAAAGTGTTGTGAAGCTAGTTTGCAAGTATTCTTCCTGATTCATAGTAAAAGTTCTTTATTGTGTAGCTCCAAAGGATTTTCCATGTACATCTTTTGTGTCCGCTTGCTAAATATTCATTCATAATTGATCACCTACAGCCAACCATGTTCATAATCGCTTTCAGGTGAAATTGTTCCTTTGTGATGACCACATAATTTCAGAACATTCAGCGCGTCACATGCTCATGTAATTGACACTTAGTTAAGCTTGCGCAAATTATCTTTTAGACTCCCCTTTAGTGTTTGTATTTTGAACCAAATAAGAGCTTCAACCCAATTTAATATGTAAGCATGCTTGAATTAAAGCATATATCAATACTTATACTTTGCATTCCATGTCTTGCCCAAGCAAGGTTTTGGAATTTAGACATTCATGTCTTATCTTGGCACTATAAAATAAGCAACTAATTATTTTAATTAGCCAATTGATTTATCTAATTAGCTAATTAATTTATATAATTAATTGATTAAATTTATTTAGCCAATTTTAAATTTTTGTATAAAATTTTGACCCATGACATGTTTCAGGTATTGTTAAAATTTTCAACATAATTTAACGGTGTTCGAAATTGTTTGAAAAATGTTCTCTTACTCAGACCAAAGATTGATAGGAGAGTTTAGTTTCTCTCCCGTACAAACCAAAGATCGACGGCGCTAATGCATTCACATAATATATTTTTTCAAGTCAGACCAAAGATTGATGATACCCAGTCTTGTAGTTATCGTTCAAAGAGTCTTCTCTAGGGCCTCTTTTGGGACTTAGTGTTGTGTTAGAGAAGGATTTTCTCTACTATTTATAGAGGTAGAGGGGAGAGTATCCAGCTATATGCGGCTAAAGGGAGCAGTTCTGAATGATTTCGCTCAAGGCCATCGTTCCCATATGATAGGATCAATTGGCTAGTGCTTTGTGTGATCCCATGTAAAGTCATAACATAATTGCACGCACACAGATTTCATAACTGTGCTTTGTGGTTTCTCACGAATGCACTGGAGCTAGCATAGTGGGGCTTCACAAGTGGATGAGCAATGGTTGCATAGGTAAGCACATGGGAGGCTAGTGTTGTGGGTGCATTCATGAGCGGAAATCACGTGCATTAGCGCATGCGATCACACAGGTATTACCTGTTTATTTATGGGTCATGTGTGTTGGAATTGTGAGAACTGTGGGATAAATGGGCGGTAGAGGGTAGCATGGAGTGTGGGTGTACTGAAACCAGAGACGTGCATCCAGTGATTTCTTGTGGTTGTGCTTCACGCATGCAGATGGGGGTATTGGTAGGCCGTGCTTATCTTGTGTAGATGGAAAGTGGTGTGCAAGAGCTATGAGTTCTCCTGCATCTCCCCTTATGTTCAATTCTTCTCTTTTTTACTTGCAAACATTAGCTACTTTGCTTAAAGCTTCAACAAGTAGTCTAATCATAAGCATTGTTTGTTTTAGCCTCAATCGTCTCATAACAAAGTGAACCTCATGGCTTTTTGCATATACAATAAGTTTCGAGGATGTTGTCTATCATAAAGAGTGCTCAACTGATTGTATTCTCATGACCTTAATTATCTTAAAATACCTTATTAATGTGACCTAATATTTTACTCATATAGCTCAATATTCTCCTCATCAAATGTGAATTAATTCATTTTTTCCACTGTTTTATTCTAGAAGCCTGCTAAGAATCGCATTTTATCCCAACCCCATATATCCAAACCTTTTCCCTAGGTAATCGATCGCTCATTGACATAATAGGATTCATGACTTCACAAGACCATTGGCTTCCTCTTGGTTTGCCCTAAGCCATGTCATACTAAAGGTCAGGATCCTATATTAATTTGTAACACCGACCATTCAATTAAGCAACTTGTCTGTTTTAGAAAGAACTGTGACAGATTAGATGAGCAACATTTATTTGTTCGGATGTGATAACTTCCCAGAAAGTTACTCCTTTCAAGCACTCCAGCATAAGCATTCTTAATTGTAAAGTTTTCATGAGAATTCCAGCCCTTGATATTAAAGGCACCTTATTTTGTTGCGAATTTGGTACATTATAATATATTTTTCCATTACAAGCATACCACGAGCCACTCCTTATATGAATCGTGCAATATCCAACTATTCCACCCATAAAACCACGCCTACTCTTATCAAATTAATGTCATCAAAACCAAGGTTATTTTCTGGGCTAACATATAGTGGCTTAGCTTATGCATGGAGAATATTAACATAAGCAAATCATTCTTAAAAAGGATTCCTAAGAAAACATTATCCCATTAAAAAGAACTATTTACTCGTGAAAATTGCTAGGGTAGTTTGAACTATAAACTTAGTTCACCTTGCTAAGTATTAATGTGCTTGGTGCAGAGAATATCAAGAGAGGAAGAAGAGAAGAGTAATAAAGGTTGGAATACATTTTTCTACTTATTACATTTAACATTTCTCCTCATAAATATAGAGATAACATAAGTATGTATATATAACTAATGAGTCTTCAGCCATCAGATGTATATGTCCTGATTGTGTGGCATGGATGTTTTGATGGTTACTATAATCCCCGCAAAAGAACCACTATGATCGGACATGGTAAATTTGGATCTGTGAGTGATGAAGCGGAATGTGGAGAGCTCGTGTGGTGGTGCTTGTGCTCGACAACTTCATTTTGTTGTGGGGTGTAGGGGCATGACATACGGTGTTGTATTCCCAAATTATTGAGGAGAGTATGGAAGGTGGTGGAGTTGTATTTTCCTCCGCCGTCTGATTGAAGGATTCTAATGCGTTTGTATTGGCACTTGATGAATTTGTGGACGGTTTTAGATGTGTTTTAAGATAAATAACTATGTAAACCGATCGTAGTCATCAATTAAAATAACATAGAATTTGAGATAATAGGGATAGGTCCCCATACATCGGTGTGTAACAATTCAAAAGATTTATATTTCTAGTTGAATGTTTTTGAAATGGTTGGTGATGGTGCCAAGGAGGAGTTGCAGTGGTGGTCATTGAGTGCAGGATTTTCTGGCTTGAGATGAGATCTAATGGATGAATGGTATAGAGACCGTTGTGGCTTGTTCCTTTGAGGATAGGAGTGTTGTGCGTAGATCCTTGATGATGATGAAAATAATGGAACAAGCATTGTCATATGCTAAATTTATGAATGGATAATAGATTGCAATGACATTTAAGAACATGAATAATTTTGTTTAGGTAAACCTCACAGTTAGGTGTGGATAGGATTTCGGTACCTATGTAACGACTCAATATCGTTACTTCATAAAATTAGGTCAGATCCCACTTCAGAAATCAGGATCCCGGGAACTTCACTTTAGGGCAAACAAAAAAATACCATTATATAAGAATAAATTTTAGATCAAAGTGCCATAGTTTGGGAAAATTCGGATAACGAAAACTCCCGCTTTATTTTTCTAAGCTTTTTAAATTTAATAAATAAAGAAAATTAAAAACTCATATAAATTCATCGAATTTCGTGTCATTATGTTAAGAACAATATTTAAAGGCTGCTTGAGAAGTTCCATTGATTTTGGAGCGTCGGTTTGATCTCAAGTAATTTTCAATGTTTCAAACCTCAGAAATTAATAAAAAATAACTTTTTGCTCTGAATGAAAAATTTTCGGCGCAATGGTGTTTGTTATGTCATAACACACCTTTGTGTCAAGTTTCGTTATTATTGGACATCAAACGGCGAAAAAATGAAAAATTTTAAATTTAAGTATTTTTTTAAAAAATTTCTTGTTCTCCCCCCTAGTCTGTGATCCCAGACAGAACTTGATGCGGAAGATTCCGCGCCAGAAAGACCTGCGCCATTTTTGGCGCAGGCTGTCTGCCCCTGCTAGCCCTCTCCCTCTCTCTCCCATCCCCTATTTAACCCCCTCAGCCACCCCTTCCCTCCCCCACACCCTCACAGCAGCCTCTCCTCTCCTCTCCCTACCAGAACCCCTTCTTCTCAGTTATGAGGACCCGGTGTCGGATCAGCGGACGCTAATCCAGCACCGGTTGTGGGGACGTAACAGAAGTCCTCTAGCTGCAGGATCATATTAAGTGATTTAAGAGACAAATATATAGACATCAAATATAACTCATTTATTCATTAATTCATAAGTCCTGATTACAAAGATTAAAATAAAAGAAAAATTACCAACTTTTTAAAAGTATCAAAAAGAAAACGAAAAATCAGCAGAAAGCAGTATCAGCACTGCTTGGTTCTTAGCAACTTTCATCAAGGACGAACTCTTGATCAGGGCACGTTTCAAAATTACGAGCATTCGAATACCAGTTAGTTGTGAAACTAAGTACTGATAGATGTCATCTTTACAAATGTTAAATAATAAGCAAAATAATCAATAGTTTGACAGGAAATAAAAGTGTACAAACTTATCCCTGTAAACATATTTCAATTGCACTTGAAACTTAGCATAAAATTAATTGCAGTCACAAAAATAAATATAGAATTTTAACGTTTGTTATCTGGCGTAAAACCAAATTTTGTTGGGCAAGTACAAAATTGAAGAAAATGGGTTCATCTTTTCTTTTTTTTATATCCATCTTCCCTCTATACATGCCCCCTCAAGGCTTATCAGTATAAACTCCTTAAGACTCCTGATGTCGGACAGCCCCGTCCTAGCAGTTGTCTAATCAGATAAAAAAACATATCAACATGGAACTTTTACCTCTCAGTTATCCAAATTTTTTCTTATATCATTTTATGTGACTTTTTAAAAGCATTTAAATCAATTTTGTGCGATGCTGAGCGGAAAAACATATTTAAACATAAGTAATAAAAGATATCTAGTACCTTGTTCTTTAAGTTCGGATGAGTGACAGTTCGCTCAATCTACAATTAGGTTTTTGATATTTTAAATTAACCTTTTTAGCCAATATTATTATCTTCGTTTCTATTCTGTTTCTCTTTCATTTTCTCAATTTGATAGAAGTTCGTATTTTTAAGTTACTGATGTGACAATAATATTTATAATAGTATTATTATTATCATTTTAATAATAATAATGATAATAATAATGTACAAAAGAAAAGTCAGAATAAAAATGACTATAAATTACAGAAAATAATAATAATAATAGTAATAATAAAGAAAAATGAATGACAGAATAAAATACTTGAATTGAAATAATAGTCAAATTTATAATATTTGTACAGTTTTCATTATTGATTAATGAGAACCATAATAATGTGAATGATGTAATTTTATCATTATTTACTTCATAATAATGATTATTAAGTATTTAAAAATAAAAGAACGAAGAAAAGTAAAATTTCTTATCATTCTCCCTCATTATTTTTCCTTCTCCTCTTACTTTGGTTAGAGTTGCCGGAAAAATAGAGGGAGGCCGAACGTGGCGGAAGGGAGCTGGCAGTAGGTTCCCAGGGCAGCGGGCTGGCTGGCCGGAGGAGGGAGGCGGCTGGCTGGGCTATTGGGTGAGGGAGGAGGGCTGCTGCTCTTTGGGAGAATGAGGGGAGGGGAAGGGCTGAGGGAGGAGAGGGGCTGCTGCTGAGGGCTGAGGGTGGCGACTTTTAGGGGAAGGGGAGGGCTGCTGGGCTGCTGTGAGGGGGAGGAGAGGGTTGATGGTTTGGAGGAGGAAGGGAGAGGGTTGGAGGGAGTTTTATAGAGAAAAGAGGGAAGGGGATTAAGAGGGCTGGTTAGCCGTTTGGCTGACCATTTCTGCCCCAAAACGACGCAGGAAAGGCCCTGGCGCTGAAGGTTCCGTGCCTTAGGGCGGAAGGAATCGGGGGGGGGGGAGTAAATGGAATTTATTTAAAGGAAAAATTAAATAATTAATAACTTAAGTTATTCACATTTTTCTGTTGTTTGATGTCCAAAAATAACAAAACTTGACACCGATGTATGTTACGATGTAACGAACACCCTCGGGCCAAAAATTTTCGATTCGGACAAATATTTTATTTTGAATTAATATTTGAGGATTTATACTTCAAAAATTAACTACGATCAAACCGGCGCTCTGAATTTGATGAAACTTTTCGAGCAGCTTTTAAATAATATACTTAACACAACGACACTGAAAAAGATGAATTCGAACACGTATTTAATTTTATCAATTTATTAAATTTAAAAGTTCAAAAAAAAAAGCAAGAGTTTCTGTTATCTGAATTCTCCCAAACTATGACACTTTTGATCTAAAAAATTATTTTAATCTACAAGAAATTTTGTTTGCCCTAATTTGAAATTCCCGGGTTCCTGATGTCTGAGGTGGGTTTTGACCTAATTTGAAAAGTAACGACATTGGGTTGTTACATCAGCCCCCTCCCGCAAGCAGCCAACTGCCACCTGCTAGCCTTCGATCACCCCCTTCCGACCCCTTCGGCTATGTCCAACTCCCGGCAACCAAACTTTAGATAAGCACAGAAGGAAAATGAGTAGAATTTTTTTTTTAATAATAATATTATCTTAATTAAGTCATCACATTTGCATTATTGTCATTAATTAATAATGATAAATAATACAAATGTTATATTTGACTAATATTTTCCATTTTATCAATTTAAATTTCTGTTATTTTGTCAAATTGCAGTCATTTCTATTATGTCTTCTACTATCATATATTATTATTATCTTTAAATAAAAATAATAATAATGCTATTAAAAATTGCTACCCTCAATAACAAATATGTTGCCTTCTATCAAGAAAAGAGTGTAAGAAAGACAATAAAAATGACATAATAAATACTTATGAAAATATATCATAAACTAAAAGGCTAATCTAAATGTATCCAAATCTAAATGCAGATCCAAAAGTTGAACTGTCAAACTTGGATCTTAAAGAACAAAGGTACCTAGTACACAACATATATTACATTTTGTATTTTTACTGCTGCTTAGCTTTGCTTTTGCTCCAAATTCATATTGAAGCTTGGTTGATTGTTCGGAACCAACATTTGTGGTTAGTTACTGGAAAAATAGCATCAATATCAGCATTTATGGTTAGTTATTGGAAAAATGATATCATAACAGTATTTGTGGCTAGTTACTGAAAAAAATGACATCAGTAACAATATTCGTGAGTTGTTACTAGAAAATTGACATTAATAACAACATTCATGGTGGGTTACTGAAAAACGAAATCAATAACCTACATTTTTGAGCTAATATCTTTTGTAGGAAATTAAATATTTCATTTGTACTTTTACCTTATTATTTTTCTTGCATCATTATTTCTGCAAATCGCATCTCTGCTCTTATAAAATGTAATACTTCATTATTTACTGTGGTACTTAGAGCATTCTCTAGTTACTATAATATTAAATCCAGGTATTGTTTTATGTACAATACCAGGTCAGATATTTCTGGGAGAGCTTAAACAAGAACTTTAAAAATTTTCACCGATAAAAGAATCTACGGCGTAACTTTTACTTTTATTTTATTTTATTTTTTCAAAGTTCATCTTGTGTTCTAGAAGATGAACTTTGTCAAAAGTTAGTTGGTTGCATTGTAAATTTGAAATATTATTAAATGAGAAATATCTTTTGGCTTTTATATGTGTTCCTTTTCTTTCAAAATTGCTCAATATGATGGGACAGTTCTCGCTGAACCGACGTCGGGCCATCACAACCTATGTCGGAGATAGGAAGGGAATGACCATTTCTGATTGTGACGTTGTCGCTGCCTTGATATGGTTCTGCTATGGATAGGTGGCGCAGATAATTTGTGATGTGGTTTGAGGCTCCTTAATTAAGGTGCCAATTTGTAAAATACCAAAATTCCATTTCAAACTGTTTATTAATATTTAAATAATTTTGACTTCAGATTGAAAATCTGACCTCACCATTGCGTTCACCACCCCCAAATTAACTAGGGGTGAAGTTTTGAACGTATTTGGAAGTCATTAAAATTTTGTCGAATATTTTAATATTATTTAAATACCTGAAATTTGAGTAATTAAATATTCGTCGAAACAAAAATCCGAGTGCGCCATGGTGATCAGAAGCCCTCAATTAGTTAGGGATGATTTATTGAAAAATTTTCTGGAAACGTTCAATTGTAATATTGTAATTAATTAAATTAGTATAAGTTAAGTAATAATAATTAATTTAACTTAAGTTAACGGCTTCCATTAAATCATCGCCGTCCTCTATTTCCAACGCCATTTCCATGCCGTTTGATAGAGCGACGCCTCTTCTGATCTCAACGAGATCAATCAGTCATTAACTTATCCTCTTCGATGGCTCGTCCTCCGCATAGCGCGTGTCCACAGATCATCCACTCAAATGTCTCTACCCCGTACGCGTGTCTCTCACCGCCCTCAAGAGCGCCTTTTACTTCCTTTTTAAGCTTAGTCATTAAGGGATTTTTTCTGTCTGAATTCAGCAGGAAGAGGTGGGAGATCCTTCGAGGGTATCGGATCAAAGAACTTTTATCGCCAGTTGTTTTGTCTACGGTACCTCACTTCTATACCTCTACCTCCTCCCTCATTTGTCTTAACTACTAATATAAATTGTTTGAATAATACTTTCAATTTTTATTGAATCTAATAACAATCAATTAAGATTAATTTATTTTGTTTCGATCGAAAATCTCTAAACATTACAAGCGGTGTCGATCCGTCTCGTTGCGCATTTCGTCCGCATACCCTGGACTAGGGTTAGCTCTAGTGGGCTATTCAAGTCATCTCGAGTCGAAGTGCACCCATCATTGAAGAGCCCCAGTCACGCCCTACTCGCGGCCATGCGGGCCAGCCTCCGTCGAAGCTGAATGGGCCCTTGTTTTTCCTCGCCCTAAAAGCTCTGTTTTATGCCTGTCGTGGAAACCTTCTGCACTCGGAGAGGAAGGAGCGGGCCGCCTCATGTTCACGTGTCTCTCCAAGGACAAGCTCCAGACGTGGGACCCACCGTCGCAGTTTCGCCTCCTCACTGCTTGCCACGTACGGTGCCTGGTCCACACACCGTTTAAAACAGATATAAAATAGACTTTAATTAATAATACATTTAATCTTATAATAAATATATTTAACAGATAAATTAAAACAGATTAATTAAAATAATATATTTAATTAATTTAATAATTTAATAATTAAAATAATATATACAGTAAACTAATAATTAAAATACAGTAATTAATATTTAAACAGAAAATTTATAAATATTAAATAAAATAAAATGTAATGAACAGTAAAAACAGATTAAAAAATAAAATAAAATAAAATAAAAATTTAAATATATCTAGTAAACAATATTAAATAGATAATAAAATAAATAAAATAATTAAATAGATAAATAATTAATATAACATAATAACTAAATATTAAAATTAACTATTAGATCAATAAATAAATAGATAAAAGTAAATAATAAATTAAAAATAATAGAAAATTTTTATAAATAATATAAAAACAATAGCATTAAATATAAAATAGATTAAGAAATTAAAATATGAGTAAATAATTAATAAATAACTAAATTTTGAAAATTTAAAAACTTACAAAATATTTAACCAAATTATACAATTTAATATATCAAATTAACCAGAAAAATATAAGGAATATTATGGTGCCAACCAAATATCAGTAAAAACAACATTTCATATAGTGACATTTTGGAATAATTAATTAGGAAGAATATTCAAATAACCCTAATTAAGCCTTTAAACCTAGAAACTTCAAATAGCCATAAGTTAGTCAATTTAACTCCAAATTAAATGATCCAAATATCTATTTAGATCAGAAGAACCTAAATTTTAGTAAACTGCAAAAATATTTAGGATCCAACGGTTAGATCTCCTAATTAAGTCTAATAAACTCTAAAACTTGATTAGTGAATATTAGCAATTATAATAATCCAAATTAAGTAATTTTAGTTTTAAATGACTCATAAAGTAAATTAGAATCTAAATATATTATTAGTTTAATAATTTTGTGACTAAAATTACTAATCACTCTCTAATTATAATAAACCCTAATTATTAAACCCTCCAAATTAGAATAGCTATAACCTAGCAAATTCATATCAGAATTTGATAATTTTGGACTCTATAGAAACCATAGGATATAATCTTGAATAAACTAGCACAAATTTTATATTTTAATAAGGGTAAAATTTCTAAAATGCCCTTATAAGATCAAATTCCCAATTTGACCTTATAAGGCATAAAAAAATTATATAAACTTAATAAAAATAAATTCAAATAAATTAAAATAGTTATAATACTACAAATCATAATGAAAATATTAAATTAATAAATTTCATTATTTTGGCAGATCAAAGAAATTAAATTTTGTTGATTTTATCAAAACAAGTCAGGTACGTAAATCTACTTATAAGTTTCATTTCAGTATTCTTATATTTGAGCCATTTTTCCATTTGAATATTATTTACACTGCTTACCACTTTATAATTTGCAAAAAGAATGATATCGAATAGCATGTAACAAAAAGATGAAACAATGAATATATTATAGTGGTGTTTGTCTTTGGAGGGTGGAACGCAACACTGAGAATCTGTACAGATTGAGCCAGCTAGCAGCCCCTGGGAGTTATATGGAGGGATTTAGCCTCTTGTAGGAAGTAGGCAAATCCAGAGGAAAGACACCAAAAATTATTATTTGAGTAAGCTACCGACGGGTGGCAAGATAAGCTTCCTACAGATCATACCTATGGGTTTACCCATTTGGGCTTAGGGGTCTCCGGACTCGACTTATTGTTACAAATGCTTTTGATAAAAATTTATTTCATATATGTTGATTTTCACAGCTATTTTGCAGGGCAGAAATTGCATTTGGAAATTGCTTACTTTACTTACTGTTTTATTTTCAGTCATTTTCATATGTGATTCATACCTATTATAGGATGCTAGATTTATTTTTATAAGAACAATTTGCGTACTCCTACCTGACTGGTAAACTGAATTTTTCAGGTTTTGATAATTAAAGAATTTAGAAGATCTGCCAAATTAAAAGAAGAATAATTTAAAGAAGCAAGAAGAATGTAGATATTTTATTTCTTATTTTGTAAAAATTCAAGCTGTTGTAACTTTTCATATATGTTTTGACTCTATGTATAAAAGGACTGTAGATTTTATTATTTTATTTTATTATGTTCTTTTTGAATTATAAAAATATCATATTTTCATTTGAGATGAATTGTTCTTTAAAGACTCTCGAACTTCGATCCCCGGTCGCCACACAATTGGGGTCTGATGGTCCTTCGCTGCAGAATGCCGCTGGTTTGGTTGTTTTGTGTTCAGCAAGGCTGTTGTAGGCTTGATTCATTCTATGCTAGAAATCTTACTGGTTTGTAGCAAATTAGGCATTCAATGTAGGTTGCTTTGGCTTGGTGTCCTAGGTTTGTTGGGTGCTAGGTTCTCGATTGCTTTTCACAGGATTATCATAACCACGGAGTTCTTCGGGCTACTGAATTGTAGGATATGGTTGTTGATGTGTGGGATTGCTTACCATTTCTCTGTTTCTCGGTGGACCTATTGTTCACGCCCCCATTGGTGTCCAGAGTATAGTGTGAGGTTCGACGAGTTGTTGTTTGTTGATAGGTGTATATCTTTATATAATTCCTGTTGTATGTTGAATTCCTTGCTGCAAAGAAGAGAGTACAAAAGAGAGTACAAGTCGTCTAGGCTAATTGGTGTAGTCTTTGTTTAAACGAGTATTTTGAAGGCTTAATAGGTTGAGGGTAAGGTGTATAGGATAACATCTTGATCGATCTTTGAGCCGCTGATGTTGATCTTGTCTACTAGCTCCTTTATTTCAGCGAGGTACTCTTGCATTGGTCTATCTTTTAGAGATACATTGTAGAGTTCGTTCTTGAGTTGTATAGTTTTTGAATGGTTGGAGGATTGTAGACGCCTTTCTAGAGTGATCCAGATTTCTTGACATATTATGGAATCCAATATATGTGATAGGATGGAAGGAGATATTACTGAATATAGGGCAGCAATCAGGTTATTAGCGACAGAGATCCATGCATCGTAATTGTCTTCATTTATGCTTGAGTTGGGCTGGGACTCCTAGGTGATCATAGAGATTATTTGCTTTGAACAACTTTGTTACTTGAGCTGAGAGGTGATTCTTGAACGTTCTTGATGGATATTGAGGTAGAAGGGGGTGGAGGAGAGACCATGCTCATGTAGAGAATATTAAGAGAGGGAGAAGAGTAATAAAGATTGGAATATATTGTTCTAGTTATTACATTCAGCATTTCTCCTCATATATATAGAGGTAACATAAGTATGTATATATAAGTAATGAGTCTTTAGCCGTCTGATGTAGATGTGATCGTGAGGCATGGAAGTTCTGATGACTGCTATTACTTGGCACATATTAGCAATAAGTCACTAAGCCAAGCTCAATGGATAAATGCCAACACCTAATTTAGTAAACTGTACATAAAAAATATAATATTAGGAGAAATGCTATAATGCTCACAAACCTGACAAAAGTAAAATTGTATCACCAATTATTTTTTAACACTACAGAGGTCAACTTATCCAAAAAAAACTTTTCTAAGCTACTTTTGACATTATTGCAAAATCCATAACACTAATAATCCTAGGGTATTCTATATATCACTTGACCTTATTTGACCAAAAACTTGATATAATAAACTTAACCATTTGACAAATATAAATCCCTATCAATTCAAATAAAAGCTTAGTGGCCCAACATTTCCCTAAATGACTGGGTATAAAACAATTGACCTATCTTGGCTTTTGTTGATATAAGTAATGCAATTAACTTCATATAATCCCAAATTAACAAAAAGGATCCAAACATGATCAAAATTCAAGCATCTTCCAATAGACTTAATATCTCCCAACAAACCGCTAATCACAATTTGACATAGCCAAAATATTAATCGATCCAAAACAAGGCTATTGTTGATAACCATAAGCATCATTAGATCAATGTGGCCTTAGATTACATGAGTAGCACTAACCAATCTCTACAAAGACATAGCTGAGTTTGAATTACCAATAATCAAATTGAAAAGGCCATGCTTGACTTAACATCATTCCAATAGACCAGTGCAAGCCTTCAAGATGCTTAATGGATCCAAGCTATAGTTAATTCTTAGTTAACTCAGAAGCCATAATCAATATCAAGAAACTACCATGAGCCCAAATGAACATATATAACCTAATTGACTCAAATAAAAAAAAAATTCCCTCCATAGGAATCATGGCATTAAGGACATTTATCATGCATTAATGGATTTGCAACTCATTCAAAGGCCATCAATTGTGGGATTTGTTGGCGTGTTGCAGCATGGAGGCTGTTGAATGTTGAGAGGACATCAAAACAAGATTTTGTTAACACAATTTCAAGCATTCAATACTCCTCAATCACATACATGTAGGCATACATGGCCTTTTGTCCAAACATTTGACACAATTTAGACTGTCAACACTTCTCAATCGCATATATGTAGGTATATATCATGTAAGCATTCATATGCATATGTATGTATGTATGCATGTATACATTTACAAACTTCAAAACAATTATATGTGCCAGACAAGATCAAAATATTGTAATTCTTGTAGCTGATGATTCTAATTCAATCAATGAAGTTTAGCTTACATGTCCTCTTAGCCCCCTACTTTCACAACTTAAATATGTCGATTGAATGTTATAGTTGTCCAATCTAAATACTATAGTGCTTTTTGCAATTATTTATTCACCTTCACTCCACTCCTACCGGGAACATTAATTTAGCTTTAACTTCTTATGCCTCAGCAATTTGGATGCCTAAACAATAAGACGCCTTAAGTGTGATGGCCCATATTAGGTTGGTAACAACTAATTTAACATCGGGTGCATCTTTCCACATGATCATGTTGGTGGTTAAATAAAATAGCAGTTAAACAACATCCATAGTTATTAAGTATAAAAAAATAACATTCATTCAATTTAAAATAAATAACATCCAGAATTATTACATAAATATCACCATACAAAAACATTTATCCCTCGAAGAGAGCAACTAAAATGTGTTATTATTCCACGCCATGCCTTTCTTTAACATCCTTAAGCTACATCAGCTTCCTCCAGTAGAATCTGGTCTGGCATTATGAAAATAATGTCGTAGTGCACATTATAAGTACAGAGAATATTAAATAATATACTTTGCAAAGATGAGATAATAATCATTGCAAGAAAATATGAAAAAATGCAAAAAGATAATAATTACCCCTGCAAATAAATATTTCTTTGTCATATGCCAAATTCTCAAGTGGTAATCGCATAAAATTTCATGTTTATGTTTATAACTTGATACTATAAAGCAACGTTAGTAGTTCTGATAGGCAAAGCCAGAACCATGAGGTTGGGTTCAATAAAATGCATTAAAGCATAACCTTCACCTGGGGCTGTCAAAGATTCTAGATGGCACCTTTACGTCTCCCAAGGACTAGCCCTGTTCCTAACCTATTCAACCACCGTCTCGGAACCCTTTGCAACATTCATAAGATACATAAACATCATTTTATTTCTCTTACATCATTAGTAATAAGAGTAATGCATTAAATAGCAATATAAAAGGCTAAAAGCAATGCCTAAGCAGCAAATGAAAGTAAAAAAAAAAACATAAAAAGTAATATCCAATGTACCTCTTTGTGTAGACAATAAAACGAATCACATCCAATTCTGATATGGTACTGAGAGACTTGACGTGTCTGCAAAAGTTATGTTTTGTAATTTTATTAGTCTTTGACAATGTCTGTCTTTATTATTAAAGCATATATTCTCCTTTATAAGTTGATCTTGATTAGTTTATGGTTCTCTCAATATTTTAGTTACTTAAGACTTTAAAACTTAGGTTAGGAACTACGAATTTCAAAGGATCAATCCATTCTGTAGTAGTGCAAAGCAAACTAAGATAAAAATATTTTACTTAGTAGGTTGGAAGTGCTACACATGCTTTGGTGCGCATAATTATGAAGACATATTCCAACAAGACAATCTAAGAAAACAACTGCATTATAAACATTAAGAAATCAGGTATAGATAGAAGCATCCTACAAGGAACTTTGAAATGTTTGCCAAAATTTTCATTGAATAACTCACGCCAACTATCATTAAAACCAACTGAACTAGTTTTATTTCATCATTAGTTCAACAAATGCCATAAGCATTAGTATGTAAGTAGCTGTTTTAAATAACTTGAAGCATATTATTTATTAGGGGAATATGTAAAGACCATAACAAGCCAACATAGTAAAAATGGTTATGTGGGCTCAAAGATGGCGTCATACATGCATGAGATTCATAACGGTGAACTTTAGAAGAAACGCATAAACAACCCAATTATCAATCAAATTTTCTAAAGTACACTTCAATGCTAAACATCAAAAAATACACCCATAATATCACTTCAATTGATAATTTGTTCATATTAAAACTCTTTTAATTGCATATATAATTAATTAGATACACATCAAGTTTGGTAAAGAATTATCATAGCAAATATAAATAATCCTAATATTTTCATGTCTAATCACAGTATCTTCATTATTAACTATTTAAGGTGATTACTAATATAATTTGAAATATTGCAAATCAACCTATATGATCCTAAGAGTCGACGCAATCGATAAAGAGAAGAAATTCGTACCTGCAGGAAGATTGAGCGCAGGGAAAGAAGAGATCAGCGCAGAGCAGAATCGTGTGAATCCCTGAGACATCGATGGCAAGGTTCGTCTCTTCTTCCTTCTTCTGTCTGCATCTCTGTCGAGCGGAAAGAGGAGAAGATTGTGTGTGCCGAGATTGGACGGAAGTGAAGAAGTTGTCTACCCAATCGTTCGTCTGCCTCCCTGCCGACTTCGGTGCGCTCGTCTGCGCCTCTACCGCAGAACTGCGTTTGAGTGAAGGTGGTGAAGGATCGAGCGGCTCTTTGCGATTAAATAAGACGTTCGTATGTAACGCACGTCCACTCCATGCGGCATAGGTGTCGCCGATTAAACCGACTGATTCCCGCAAGTCTCGGAAACGCTTGCTGCCGACTCCATCTTTGCTGGAACCGTCAGCTTAAATGCTAAGAGTTTCAGGAAGAGGAAAGGAGACTTATAATTCCTTGATTTCGGATTAATATTTTCCTAATTTAAATACGAGATTAATGGCCATTCTTAAACTTCATTTTATCACTAATACGTTTTAAGAAATTTCCTCAATCGATCAATATGTAACAGAAGTTTTGATGAATAGCGGGAAATTCGATGAAAATAAGTTAACGCGGAACTTATTTTAACGAAAAACAGAAATTTGCAAGAGATAAACAGAATTTGAGTTTGGCGGGGATTTATTGTCTTTCTTAAATGACCTAGGGTCATTACATTAAGGGTTCAACCTCACATTAGTTAAGAATAGATGACAATAAATAACACCTTATAGAGGAGATTAAAAATAAGAAACATAAAGTGCTAGGATTTCTTTTTGAGATTATTAAGTAATGCTTTAAATCTTGGTAAAACCACAACTCCCTTTTTAATACTACGCACACCTACAATCCTTTTCAAAAAATGGAAACTATTGTCCTTTCATAAATTCCTAGCTCTACAAAGTTTGAATGATTAGGATTTAAAATAGCTATATGATCTTTTAGCTAATTTTTACCTCAATGTCATTAATTTATTTGAGATCCTAGTCATTCAAAATTAATGATCAAAGGTGAAAGGGATAAAAGAAAAAAAAGTAAAATTCATACTTAAAAAGGATAGAAGCCTTGTATGATGTCCCAACATTCGGGTGTTCACATACCGCAGGATCATATTGAGCAATTCGAGATAAGAGGAAATATACATACAAAATCCAAAAATAATTTCCATTCATTTCAAAAATTATATAATACAAAAATCTTCATCGTACATCACGAACATTGTTCAACTTTTTAGAAATAAAGAGAAAATAAAAGATAAATTAAAGTTAAAGTAGCGCCATCGTAGATCCATCAGCAGTTTGGTAATTTAAGATTTTAAAGTTCTTGCTCAGGCTCTCCCAGAAGTACCTGACATGGTATTGTACATAAAATAATACCAGGATTGAAAATTCCCATTAATTAGAGAATACTCTAAATGCCACGGTAAACAAAATAATATTATATTTATATAAAAGAAAAATGCGATTAGCAGATATAAGGATAAAAATGCAAGAAAAGTATAATTATAGTACAAAATGAATAAAAGTTTCTTGCAATAAGTATTATCACAAAATATAAGTTACTAATGTCATTTTTCTAATAACCCACCACGAATGTCACTGATGTTAGTTTTCCAATGACCCATGAATGTTGTTAATGTCATTTTCCCAACAATCCATGAATGTTACTGATTTCATTTTCTAGTGACCCACGAATATCACTGATGTCATTTTTCTAGTAACCCACGAATATTATTACTGATGTCTTCTTTCCAGTAATAACCCACGAATGTTATTACTGATATTTTTTTCAGTAATAACCCACAAATGTTATTACTGATGACTTTTTTACAGTAATAACCCACGAATATTATAACGTTGGTTCCGAACAACCAACCAAGTTTCAAATGAATTTGGCTCAAAACAAATAAGCGAAGCTAAGCAGCAATTATATATAAAAAAATGTAATACATGTCAATACTAGATACTTTTGTTCTTTAACATTCAAAATTTAACAGTTCGACTTTTGGATCTGCATTTAGATTTGAATATCTTGAATTAGCTTTTTAATCCAATATTTTAGGAGTAATTTTTATTTTTTCATTTTCTAATTAAGATTGAAGTCCGATTTTTAAGCTGCTGCAATAGCAGTAATATTCATTAACGTTATTATTATCATTATTTAATAATAATAATAATAATAATGTACCAAAGAAAAGATAGAATAAAAAATAACTGAATTGAAATTGATAAAAATAGAGATAGTGGTCATTTTATAACACACGTACTATTATCATTATTGATTAATGACAACAGCAATAGTATGAATGATTAATCTTATCATATTTAATTTCATAATAAAAAATATTAAGTATATAAAATGAAATATATAATAGTAAAACCTCCTCATTTTTACCTCATTTCCCTCCCTCTTACCTAGGATAGTATTATCGGGAGGCTGAGGGAGGCCGGACGACTGCAAGAGGTGGCCTAAATGGTGGCTGGCGTGTGGCCGGCAAGAGGAGGGTTGCTGCTGGGAGGGGTTTGAGAGGGGTGAGGAGGGCTGCTGCTGTTTTGGAGAGCCGGGAAGGGGGCTGATTGGTTTGGAGGGTGGTCCGAATGGGGTGCTGGGATGGCTATCAGGGCTAGCGGCTGGTAGCAGGGTGAGGGAGCTGGCAGCAGGATGAGGGGGCTGAGGAGGAGAGCTAGCTCAAGGGGAAGGGGGAGAGAGTGAGGGGGTTTGAGCAGAGGACGGGGGGAGAAGGGAATAGGTAGCGTCAGGTGGGGCCCTTTGGTGCTGAAGAGGTGGAGGCTTCCGCCTTTTTAGCAATAGGAATTAGAGGGGGGAAAGGATTTCCTAAGGAAAAATTGAAAATTTACTTTAAGTTAAAATTTTTGTATTTTTCCGTCGTTTGGAGTTCAAATACAACAAAACTTGACACCGAAGTGTGTTATGATGTAATGAGCACCCTCGCGCCAAAAATTTTCGATTCGGACAAATATTTTATTTTTTATTAATTTCTGTAGTTTTAAACTTCAAAAATTAATTTAAGTTAAATCGATGATCCAAAATTGATGAAACTTCATGAACATCTTTTAAATAATATTCTTAACAATAATGACGTGAAAATCGATGAATTCGGACACGTATTTCGATGTTCTTGATTTATTGAATTTAAAAAATTCAGAAATTAAAGCGGGAGTTTCTCTTATCCGGATTTCTCTCAAACTATGGCACTTTGATATAAAATTTATTCTCATCTAAGGGTATTTTTGTTTGCCCTAATTTGAAATTCTCCAGGATTCTAATTTTCGAGTAGAGGTTTTGACCTAATTTGCAAAGTAACAACCTTGAGTCGTTACACCTTACCTTCTATTTTAAGGGTTAAAATGGTTCAAGGGATATGAAATTGAGACTATAAAGTTTGATGAGATCAGATCATTGAATTAAAAAACCATCACCCATTTGTCCATTTACAACCTAGAATAGTGTGTTATGTTTAACAACATTGATTGGAGAATGAACTGAAAGAATCTATAAACCATCTAGAAAAAGGATCTTATCAGCAACATTATACTCCTAGGCATCTGTTTATCTGTATACATCAATCCAGCTAAACATAATAAAGAATTACAATAAACTTAATAAATCATGGTCAAACTGACAGCAGGTATAGGCAACAATAAGCCTTAAAAATTGCTAAAGGAAACAACTGTTATGGGACATAAAATGTAGCTTTGATGTATCATATATGATAACAATCGAATATGCTTCTTGTAACATGAAATTCAGATACAATTATGCAATTGTTTAGAGCAAATCACAAATATGCAACTAAAGTTGAGGTTTCTAATTAAATTTAAAGATATTTAGCGATCAAAAGGCTAATACAGAAGTAATATTTATATTGTAAAAGGAAATTGCAAAACAAACCTTACAGGCAAGGACACTAGGACACCCGCACAAAGTTAATCCATTCATTCTATCTAGACTATCAAATACGCCTCTGCCATCACTCCTCTGCAACAATTCTTATTGGTAAACGTTCCTTTGCAAATATGAAAGTATCCATAAGAAATAGATATTTAGCATTACCATGTAAAAGTTCACTGCAAGGAAGTTAGGAACCAGCTTTTCAGCGGCCTTATAGCAGGCATCAACCATTTCAGAAAGCCCAGAAGAATGCTCCCTGCAAGCATCATTCTGGACAGGAATTGTTGGAAAATAATTCTGCAAGAATAGAGAGGCATATCTGGAACTCAACAGCTGGGATTCCCTCCGATTTGGACAGTGGCCTGGCACAATGCCTGAATCACCAGCTACAGAGATAACAATAAAGTAGAAAAATATGTTTAGAAAGCGTTGAGCCTCTCTCCCTAAATTAAGCATCTGGTCCTCAGGAGAGGTGCAGCCTTTAGTTTGATAACTCAGACGTCAATCATTGCATATTGCAAAACAAAACTAGGCCACTTTACCAAAAATGCTTCAAATAAATTATAATTACTGTGATTAAATAAATAAAATAATTCCGATCTCAAAAATTACAAAGCAGCACAGGTAGAAATCATAAAACTAAAATTAGCACTGCAAGATACAGCTCTTGGGCAAACATTCCTGATAACACAGTAAAGCAGCATTCTCCAAACAATGAGCACACGCAAATAGAATGTCACACAAGAGAAGCCATTTCAAACTCAAGTAAATAAAGCAGTTCCAAAAAGGGAAGAGTACTAAAAAACCCACAAGCACGAAAAGGTGAAGCGTTAAGAGAGGCCAAGGCAATGAGCAAAGTTAGGAGAAAGAAAAAAGAGGGAGGCTGATGCTTGAATGAAAATGTGATAAGTAGGTTCTAAGGGGATGCATCTAAATTTATGCAAATAAAATATAAGAGATACATGCATTATAAAGTGAAAAGAATTTCAAAATTTGCTAATAGCTAAGTATTTCAACAGCAAAAGTTCTAAATTAAAATAAAAGTTGAAATTGAAATTTTAGAAATAAAAATTTTGATATAAAAATTCATGAAATTAATTGTATGAAAATTGAAACTAAATGATAATTAGTTTGCATATTTAGTACATATCAAATGATTTCCAATTATAATTTTCTTTAACAAAATTCTAAAAACCATGTAAAATATTAGCAAAAATAGATAAATATTGACAAAAAGTGAATGATGTTAGCCCAATAGTTATTGAATTTGGGCTCAAGTCCAGAGTTCAAAGGTCACTTGCTGCATTATTGCCTATTAATAAAGCCCATTTCTTTCAAAAAAATAAAAGAGAAACATAAAACTAGAAGATGCTACAATAAAAATGCAAATTCATGCCTAGTGCTAAGACAAGAAGATGACTTTCTTGAAAATGGAATCACATTCACAATATTATTCACAAAAGTTAGAAAGTAGAATATTTTCTATAAGTCATGCATGTGAATCAATGCAAAAGGGAGCTTAACATTTGGACGAGAAAATTTTCAAAATGGTCCATTGATACTTGTAAATTGTTCAATTTAGTCTTTGACTCCTGCAAATAATATTTTTGATTCCCTAACTTTGAGTTAAGTATTTTTTTTGTCCCTTCATTATTTTTTTGTTAAATCCCATCATTTATATCCCAAAATAAAGGGTAAATAAGTAATTCACCTAGGCAATTTTTTATATTCGAAGGCAGCTTTTTAATTTTTCTATTAAGCAAGGTGTTGGAAGGCAGGTGGCTTGAGGTCGGAGAGGAGGGGGAAGCGGCACTCAAGAACATCGGCTTCGTTAAACGGGCTCATCTCCAGCACAAGCTCCCGAGCCTTGTCAAAAACTTCTCTTGGCCTTAATCAAGAGCTGCTCGAACATGCGTGGTCATCCTTGCTCACGGCTACATGTCATCGTGCGACATTGGGAAACATGTGGAAATCGTTCCCGCAGATCCGTCAAAAGAGGAATCGTTCGCCGGAGGGGATGGCGGGGACAAAACAAACTTGATGCAGACGAACATGATGAAGGAGTGCACAGCTGGGAGAGTGAAACTCCAGTTGGTTATCAAATCCATGGAGATTTTTCTTGCACCTCACTGCAATACTTAGCACACTTCAGTAATTCCAGACGTACATTATGAAGGAGCACAATACCAAGGCGAGGGGAAGCCCACTCGCCTTCCAACACCTACCACATAAATACATCCCAAAGTTTAAATATTTACATATTTCACACTCAAAATTTATATTTTACTATAAGAAATTCTAATGCAACCAAATACCAAGTACAATAAAAAAAAATTAAGAAGATGAGAAGAATAACAAGCAATAACCTCCTTTAAAATTATTTTTTCAACATATATGGTCAAACAAATCTCCACAAAACTGTAATATGATCATCAAAATATTAGTTTCAAATATAAAAAGCAATATATTTGGTTTTAACTAAAATTAGAAAAAAAACTCTAAAAATATGTGAAATTTATTTACTAAATCCTAAAAGAACAAATTTACCCTTCATATTTAACAATTTCCATCCAAATTAATGGCTAGGAACAAAAAAAATACTTAACTTTCAAGTTAAAAGACCAAAAAAATTATATGCAAGAGTCGGTGACTAAATTGAACAATTTGCAAAGATCAAGAGACTATTTTGATAATTTTCTCATATATGGACCCACAAAGCTAAGAAATGAAAAACCTACTAAATTTTTTATTCTTATAAAAACTATAGGAAAACCCCTAGCCATACAATTAAATAGCCAAAGATTTGGAGACAAGAATATGGGTCATAAACCAAGTTGATAGCCAACAATCCTTGCTAGTGCTAGTGCTAGTCCACTAGGATTTGGTACCAATGTGGGCAAGGTTCACCACCTGTGTTGTGTCCAAACGTTGATTAAACAATAGACAACTTCAATCTATGTGGTTTGATCCTAAGCCAAATTGTGCATACAATTAAAGAGAGATCAATTGCAAAACACAACTCTATGTCCATTATACTCCTTAGCCTAATAAAAAATATATATATACAAAAAATAATAATGCAAAATCCATCGAACCTTGAGAGCTTCACACAATGCTTGCAATAAATGTAGCATGATTCTCATCAACACTACTTAGCATGAAAAATTTCAACTCCGATAATATAATACTAGATACTTGCCGAGCATATCTAGACATATCATTTGAGTCTCATGCAATGCAATCAAGAAATCAGCATCATTTGATTTATCAAGTCATTGAATCAAATACCCATGCAATTCACCATCATTAGTAAACATGTCTCATCATAAAAATAGCCTCTAATACTCTCCAAGACTCGTTACACATTAGAAATCAGTAAAAATTGGGTGTGGGATTCAAGTAATGACGGGAAGGTGAGAATGTTTCACAATTAATGCTACAATTTGCAAGCACGTAATATAGGTTTCTTAGGCATGCACCAAGGCTTATGCTTAAATTTTACCAAAAAGACTGCATGATGCTAAAAGAAAGAGTTGCAAAAATTGTTAAAATCTGATTACATATTACAACTTTTTTTTATGTAAATAAAAAAGAAAATTAAATATAAAATTTGAAAGGTTTTTTTATTACAAGATACTTTTATCAAAACAAATAGTTTTACAAGGATTTGAGTGGCAAAACTTCAATTGGGTACTAGCATAGCACAATAAAAAAAATAAATCCCCATGTTAAAACAATTCCTTTTGAACATCTTGTGTTAATTTACATTATAATCAAATGCTTCAGCGGCCTAGATAGCCGATTGATGTTGAAACCTATTGTTGTTGGTGCTCCTTTTCCTTTTATTACTTCTCAATTTGAAATTGAAAATTCTCTTCGTCAATGGTTAAAATATTGGTAAATCTTTAAAAGAGCTAATAACTTCCATGGAACTTCCATAGGATATGCCCAAATTAGTTAATAAAGCAATAAGGTATATGTGCCACAATAGTAACAGATATAAAGGTGCTCAGTGCAACATTCTTAGGGGTAACTATTGTAACTAAACAACTTTGCGTTCTAATACTTTTGAAAATATCTTAGATTCCTAATATTCTCATTTTATATTTGTAGGTTTCCATCTATCTCTTATAATGGAGACTTTATAAAGCAATCATAGACCCCTTGATGCAGGGCAACACAAGGGTTTGGTGTTGCCGGGCTCTAATGCAATCCTAGGGTTTGTGAATGCTTGTGAATGCAGATGTTTTTCTTTAAGATGTATTTGGAAATTTAAGCACTTTTCGCGCAGCCGCTTTAGATCAATTAAGCTTCAACATTTACCTACGAAGATTTCACAGTAATTTGAAACTAACTTTCGTTGGCAATGGGGTGTCCTGAGCCATGAACAGGAAGAGCGGTCGGCACCGGTTCCGGATCAAAGGAAAGGCTCTGGTCTGGAAAGGTAACTCGCACTTCGAGTTGTACTTGCCACGGAGGCATTTCCGTTCCGAAACCACTCGCAACGACCGAATTTAGATTTGCGCTCCTACAAATAATTTTTACCCGAAAATCGCACAATAAATTAATTGAATAAATTCAGTTTAGGGTATGGGAAGAACGAACACACGCCGGTTTAAACCGGGAGCGAGAAGGGTGATCCGAGTAGATCTCTTGCAGCGGCTAAGGCAACGACGGCTGGGCAGTGGAGGCGGCTGGACAGCGGTGGCCAGGGCAGCGGCGGCAGGGGCAAGCGACAGCAGCTGCGGCTTGCAGCGGCAGCAGCGGCAGCCAGGGCAGCAGCGGCGAGTGGTGGCCGGCAGCAGCAGCGGCAGCCAGGGCAGCAGCGGCGAGTGGTGGCCGGCTGCGGCAGCGGCAGCAAGGGCAGTGGCGGCGGCTGGCAGCAGGGGCAGGGGCAGCGGCGGCGGCTGGCAGCGGCGGCTGGACAGCTGCGATCGGGCAGCGGCGAGGCTGGACAGCTCTGGCAATGAATCTCCTCGGGGTAATCTGTCTATGGACCTCGGTATCGATAATAGGTCCTCAACTGAAGCTCTGTCCTCTGGTACTGGGGTGCTACCATCAGGGGAAAAAGTAGGCATGGCTGTCTGTGGAGCTATATCCTCACCAACACACTGCTCTCTCATACGTTCCGGTTCAGAACTATCTGCAGAAGGCTCCTCAGGTCCTAGTGGGTGTCCATAGAATCGGGTCAGATCAGCCACATTGAACACTGGATGTACTCCCCAATCACATGTCAAGGCTAACTGGAATGCATTCGTACCAATCCTTTTCGTCACCCTGTATAGTCCGGTTCTTCTGTAGGCCAGCTTCTTCAGGCTTCCCGAGGGAAGCCTGTCCGGACTCAGTCGCACCATCACCAAATCACCTACCTCAAAAGATGTGTCCCTTCGTCTGGCATCAGCTTGCAGCTTATAATGATCGTAGTTGCTGTGCAATCTGCGCTCAATCTCCTTATGTAATTCATGCAATTGTAATGCAAATTCTGATGCAAACTGACTCGTCCTATGAGTGTACGGTAGGGGAACTAAATCTAGAGGAACTCTAGCCCTATGGCCATGAACTATATCGTTCGAAGACATCCCAGTTGACTTGTTTAATGAGTTATTGTAGGCTAATTTGGCGTGTGGTAAGATCAGATCCCAATTAGCCTTGTGGTCCCCAATCAGACATCTCAGCAGATTCCCAAGGCTACGGTTGACAACCTCAGTCTGGCCATCGGTCTGCGGGTGGTAAGCTGTCGAGAACATGAGCTTGGTTCCCATAAGACGCCACAAGGTTTTCCAAAAATAGCTCGTGAACTTAACATCCCTGTCAGTCACTATCGTCTTGGGTACACCCCTATGAGTTACCACCTCTTTAAAATAAAGTTTTGCCATGGCAGAGGCGTCGTCAGTTTTGCGGCACAGGATAAAATATGCCATCTTGGAGAAGCGATCTACTACCACCAGGATGGAGTCGTGCTGACGTTGTGTGCATGGTAGTCCTAGCACAAAGTCCATACTGACATCCTCCCAAGGGGTGGAAGGAATGGGTAGAGTGGTGTACAGTCCATTGGGTTGTTTATTTCCCTTTGCAACCTGACACACCCTGCAGCTTCTCACAATCTGGGCAATGAACCTCACCATCTGTAATGACCCTAGGTCATTATAAGGCAAAAAATTGAATTCCCGATTCGCCAATTATCCCGCAATTATCAGTTTTTCGTTAAAACTCCCGCTAAAATTTGATTTTTCAGTTTCAATTCTTAATTTAGGAAGATTAGAATTTGTTTAAAAGCTGCAATTTGAAATTTAAAATTCATCATTAACACGTATTCAAATCGGTAAAGCATAACCTCCCCATTAAGATTAATATTTAAGGCTATCCTCTTTGAAACCGGAAACAAATAAAAGCACCGTTGTATTAAGACGCAATACTTAAAGAAATTACCGTAACTTACGGTTATTAAGCCAAATAAAACGGACGTGCGTTACATACGCACGTCCTATTTATTCGGAGAAGAACCGAAAGGCTCTCACCACCCTCGAATCCCTCTCGCTTCTTCCTCTCGGTGACCGAGTCCTCACAGAAGAGAGCGGCAGCAAGAGCATACCTGGCGGCCGATCGAAGAGCTAGGAGACACGATTCGTAGCGCCGAGAGGTTCGTAGCGCTCGACGTCTGCGTGCGTACGTCGACCTCCAATCGACGCTGAGCCGACCCCTTTCGCCTCCTCTCTGTGCCGATCGATCGGAGCTCTGCACGCCGATTTCTTCTTTGCGCGCCGACTTCCTTCGCTCGACCCGTCCGTGAGGTAAGACCTTCTTTCGAGTCGATTAGGGATGAATAGAATGTGTAGGGTTATATATGTAATATATATATATATATGTATATATATATACATATATATATATATATAAACATATATATATATATGTGTATATATATACATATATAATAAACCATAAAAAATAATAATAATAATAATAATAAATATTACTAACAAATAATTGCCATAAATAGATTAAATAATTTATTTTTATATCATTAAAAAATAGTTTTAATATTATAATGATTTGAACTTAAAAATTATCAACAATTAGTCATATTTAATCACTTAACCTAAGATTAAGTTTTTATTTTGCTTTATGAAGTATTAAAATGATTAATAATAATATTACAGTACTAAGATTAGATCATACTAGCCAACATCAGGAAGGCCTCTAATCAGTCCAAATCAGCTATTGATAAATTTTGGAGTCAGTTATAATTTTAATCAAATATTATCAACCTCATATCCTAGCTTATAGCATTGAGTTCATACCAAATTATATCATAAATAAATAATTCAATATTTTTGAAATCTTGCTTGAATGAAGCCTGTGTTCTGCCCTATCATAAGTTCGATGTGGATAAAAGAAGGGTTTAGTAGAAATATTAAATTCAATTAGACATTTTCATTGTATAATCTACTCTTATAAGATTAGATATAAGTAACCATCTAAAGGTAAACTAGGGAACACGAATACTAATTCTAAATCTTGTAAATAGATAGTTTCATAGTTTAATAAAGCCTCAATTATAATTTTTTGCAGACACCTCAAGTTGTGAGTGATTCATCTAGTTAAGTCAAACACAAAAAGTACACTGGATATTACTTTATATACTTTTAATTTCAATTGCTGCTTATGCATCGCTTTGAGCTTATTACTACTTGATATGATATTCTTACTGTTAATGATGTAAGAGAAATTGAATGATGTTTATGTGTCTTGTGAATGTTGCAAAAAGGGTTCCGAAACGGAGCATGATTAGGTTAGGGACGGGGCTAGTCCTCGGGAGTTATAAGGGTGCCATCTGGAGCCTTTGAGGGAGGCACAGGTGAAGGTTGCTTAAATGCACATTGCCATCTGAGATCCTTAAGTGGGTCCAGGTGAAGGTTTATGCTTAAATGCATATGAACCCAGCCTCATGGTTCTGGCTTTGCCCAACAGAACCGCTATTATTGCTTCATGATATTATAGACATAAACATAAACATAGATATCCATTGTAATCTTGGCATGTGCAAGAACGGTTATTTTGCAGAAGACATTTATCTTCTTGTTTTTGAAACACACTATTTCCTGCAGTTATTATCATTTTGCTTCCCGCTATGCTTTAAATATATTTTTAATATCCATTGTATTTAGAATGTGCACTAAGGCATTATTTTTATAATGCCAGATCAGATACAGTTGGAGGCGGTTGATATAGCCTAGAGGCGTAGCGCGGGAAAATAACTGCCCCTTCCAGGATTAATAGTTTGATGAACATGGAATTTTATGTAATAATTTATGGATGTTATTTTTATTTTAAATTGAATGAATGTCGTTTCTTTTATGTGAATGGCTTGAATGTTCGTTAACTACTATTTTATCTAATTGCCAATATGATCCTGCGGAAAGATGCATCCGATGTTAGTTTGGTTCTTACCAACCTAACATGGGTCATCACACCATCCCTGGCCAGTAAAATCTCTCCTGAACAAGATCTATTGTCTTGTCCCTCCCAAAATGTCCTCCTAGTCCACCATGCAACTCCCATACTATAAAATTGCGCATAGACGTATTGGAAATGCATAGTCGTGTGCCCTAAATAGGTACTAGTCCCGAATGACATAGTCCATAGTGTCGTGGTATGGGTCGGCGGTTAGAGCACTATAGATGCCACTAAAATCAGAGCATGTGGCATAATCCTCGATCATGCGCTCAAAGCCTATCACATGTGCTCTCATCTATGTGAGGACAAGAGTAACTCTGCTCAAAGCATCGGCGGGTGTGTTATTCTTCCCTTTGCAATGTTTGAGTACGAAGTCGTACTCCTGTAGGAAAGACACCCACTTTGCTTGGCATGGGCTAAGCTTGTGCTGCGAGTTTATATATCTAAGAGCTTGGTGATCCGAGTGTAGGATAAACTCCTTTGGCAACAGGTAGTGCCTCCAGTGTCTCAAGCTCTGCACTAAAGCGTAAAACTCACGCTCATAATTAGAATAATTTAGCTTTGGGCCCGAGAGTTTCTCGCTGAAATATCCCGCAGGGTGGCCCTCCTGGGTGAGGACTCCACCAATCCCAACGCCGGAAGCATCACAAGACACCTCAAAGGTCTTGCCAAAATCTGGCAATCTCAACAGTGGGGCAAATGACATCTTCTCCTTGATAAGCTGAAATGCTTTTCCAGCAGAAGATGGCCACTTGAACTCGCCCTTTTTGGTACACTCTGTGATAAAGGCCATGATACCACTAAAATCCTTTATGAAACGTCGGTAAAAAGTGGCCAGGCCATGAAAGCTACACACATCATGGATGTTTTGTGGCGTGGGCCACTCCATGAAAGCCTTCACCTTCTCGGGATCAACAGAGATTCCCGAGGAGCCTACTATGTAACCCAGAAAGATGACAGACTCCACGAAGAATGTGCACTTCTTCATGTGGATGTATAGCTTTTCAGCTCGCAGGAGCTCGAAAATGGTGCGAAGATGACCCAGGTGGTCATCGTTAGAGCGGCTATACACCAGAATGTCATCAAAATAAACGACGACAAACTTATCCATGTAGGGCTAGAAGACATGAGTCATCGTCCGAGCAAAGGTACTTAGGGCATTGGATAGTCCAAAGGGCATCACTAGCCACTCATATAATCCCTCTTTCAACTTGAAGGCAGTCTTCCACTCGTCTCCATCTCTAATCCTAATCTGGTGGTATCCGCTCCTCATATCTATCTTTGAGAAGATAGCGGCACCACTCAGCATGTCCAACATGTCGTCTAATCGTGCAATGGGGAATCTATACTTCACAGTGATTCGGTTGACAGCTCGGCTGTCAACACACATGCGCCATGTTCCATCCTTCTTGGGGGCAAGAAGGGCTGGAACAGCACATGGACTCATACTGTGACGAATGAATCCACGATCTAATAGCTCAGTGATCTGCCTCTGCAGCTCAGCGTGCGCTGCAGGGTCTAAACGGTAGTGAGGCAAATGGGGTAGGGAGGAGCCAGGGACTAAATCAATGGCGTGCTGGATCGACCTCATGGGAGGTAATTCAGCAGGCAACTCCTCAGGATGGACATCCTGAAACTCCTCAAGAAGCTTCCTGGCAGATTCAGGAAGGTGAGTGGTGTCAGGCACCAGTCCAGATGACTGGAGTACCACCAAGGCATAAAGGATGCCATTCCCAAAACTCTCTATCTCTCTAACTCAACTCCCCAGATAATATTCAAGGCCTTCTTCCGTTCTGTGGGCAGAAGGGTCTCCTTGGTGGCTTTCAGTCTTGGGTGTGAGGCTAAGGGTCTCACGGGATTCAGGACCACCTTCTGCCCATTCAACATGAATGAACATGTGTTGGTCCTACCATGAATAGTCACATCCCTATCATACAACCATGGTCTCCCTAAAAGAATGTGGCAAACATCCATGGGCATGACATCGCACCAGATCCGATCGGTATAGGGTCCGATCATGATGGGTACGAGACATCTGCGCGTCACAGGAATGGTAGTCTTGGTAACCCAAGCTACCTGAAAAGGTGACGGGTGGGGCTCGGCAGTGACCCCTAAACACGCAAGTGCGAACTCTGCCACAACATTCATGCAGCTGCCACTATCAATCACTAATCTGCATGACTTCTCCCCGGCTCGGAAGAAGGCTTGGAAGATGTTGGTACTCCAATAATCAATAGACTCACGGGGTGTGGTGATCATACATCTCACCACTATGAGGCTCGAGTCAAACTCCTCATCACTGGGGGCCCCTAAGTCAAGCTCATTTAACACAACACCGACATCATCAATTCCGGCTGGGGCAGACTCATCGTCACTAGCCTCCTGAATCAGTAATGCGGTGAGCTGCTTGGTGCAGTTCCTGGCATAGTGCCCAAACGTACCACATCTGAGGCACTTAATGTGTGCCAGACTCACAGCTCCTACAGGGGCCTTCCCCTTATCCTCTCTCATGGCCACGCCCGTAGTCTTGGCTCCATCACCTCGAGCCTTTGAGTCATCCCGTCTATCGGTCCTAGTCGTCCCAGATGTCTTATTGCGACTCTTTTGATATGTCTCTATATCAGTCGCAATAGACACAGTGCCTTCCAAATTATATACGCCGTAGCGAATGAGTTCGCTACGAATCTCTGGCCTCAATCCGTACTTGAATATGGATAGGGTGTCCAGCTCAGACACACGGATGCGGCAGCGTATCATGAGATCTTTCATCTCGGCGTAATATTCTGGGACGGTCCTAGTGCCCTGGCGCAATGCGGTCAGCTCATCGCGTAATCGGCTCATGTGGTATGCCGGTATGTATTGGGCCTCCAATAGGGCTTTCATCTCAGCCCAGGTAGTCACTGGAGGAAGCCCATCGTACTCCATCTGTCTCTCTTTTCCTAGCCAAAAGGTCTTTGCTTTCAGGGTGAGTCTCATCTTGGCAAAGCGGACCTTTTGATCCTCGTACATACCGTACCAGTCAAAATAACTCTCTATGTTGAGAACCCAGTCTGCGAAAATCTTGGGGTCCATCGTGCCGTCATAGCTAGGAGGGTCTAGCTTGAGAACACGTGTCAGGTCTGGGCGTCTGTCTCGCACGGGTCTATCAAAGTCATCCTCAAATCGGGGGTAGTCATCGTGTTCCCTGGGTGGGAATCCGCGGCAGCCATCCCGACCTCTGGGAGGTGGTCCGTAAAAATACTCTCGAGGGGGGGCTCGAACAGGACATCTCACATCTCTATGCCCAGCATGTATGGGTCTCTCTTCCTCCCAATGCTGATCACCAAAAGGGGCATCAGGTCGGACCCTAAAGGCGTCATCATATCTAACATCCTGAGGTTCAGCAAGTCTAGGCCTCGATGTGTGTGCCCTATGATCTATCTCGGGAGTTAGTCTATCCTCGTCTCGCTCGTGGTGTAAATCATGTGGACCTAGATGTGGGTTCAGATCTTCATGAGGGGCATCCACTCGAGTCTGGAAGCGGTTCGTGGATGGTTCTCCTCCTGAACCAAGAGGGTTAGATCCTCTACCAGTGTGTTCCAGTTGGTTCACCCGTCCTATAACTCCTCTCATATCTGCTCTCAAGGTGTTCATCTCTTCCCTCAGGTGATGTTTCTCCGCGTTCCATTCCATGCGGAAGTTCCTAAACCAGATAGGTTCGCCAAGGCTCAAATGCGGTGCAACGTGGGTCATCTCTTGCGGTTGGTGCATCTCAGACTCTAAGGGTTGACTGTGGCTACCCATGCTAATTGTCCTACCACTCTTCAGATGCATGCAATGATGGATGCGATTTTAAATATGTATGCACCTAGACTTTTATGTATGCAGTGATGTGAACCTTAGGAGAATAGGATTCCGAAATTAGAGAAAATTTCGGAACCTCACTCTGATACCAAATTTGATGCAGGGCAACATTAGGGTTTGGTGTTGTCGGGCTCTAATGCAATCCTAGGGTTTGTGAATGCTTGTGAATGCAGATGTTTTTCTTTAAGATGTATTTGAAAATTTAAGCACTTTTCGCGCAGCCGCTTTAGATAATTAAGCTTCAACATTTACCTACGAAGATTTTACAGAAATTTGAAAATAACTTTCGTTGGCAATGGGGTGTCCTGAGCCACGAACAGGAAGAGCGGTCGGCACCGGTTCCGGATCAAAGGAAAGGCTCTGGTCCGGAAAGGTAACTCGCACTTCGAGTTGTGCTTGCCATGCGGGTGTGTTCGGAGGCGTTTCCGTTCCGAAACCACTCGCAACGACTGAATTTAGATTTGCGCTCCTAAAAATAATTTCTACCCGAAAATCGCACAAGAAATTAATTGAATAAATTCAGTTTAGGGTATGGGAAGAACGAACACACGCCGATTTAAACCGGGAGCGAGAAGGGTGCTCCGAGTAGATCTCTTGCAGCGGCTAGGGCAACGACGGCTGGACAGCGGTGGCCGGGGCAACGGCGGCAGGGGCAGCGACAGAAGCTGCGGCAGTAGCGGCAGCCGGGGAAGCAGCGGCGAGTGGTGGCCGGTAGCGGCAGCGGTAGCAAGGGCAGCGGCGGCGGCTGGCAGCAGCAGGGGCAGCGGCGGCGGCTGGCAGCAGGGGCAGCGGCGGCGGCTGGCAGCAGCGGCGGATGGCAGCAGCGGCGGCTGGGCGGCGACGGCGGTTGGTAGCAGCGGTTGGGCGGCGACGGCGGTTGGCAGCAGCGGCTGGACAGCAGCGATGGCTGGCAACAAAGGTTGGGCAGCGGCGATCGGGGTGGTGGCAGCAGCTGTCCTGCAGGGAGAGGTCCGAAGGCAGCAAGGGGAGGGGTCCGGAAGGTGGCGGCTAGGGTTTGGAGAGAGAGGATTTGGAAACTAGGGTTTCCCGGGGGAAACAAGAGCCGTTCTCGCTGTTTGGAGAAAATTCAGAATTTCTATTTATCAAAACTAAAATTAACATACATATCTTGGGTATTTATAATACCCTCAAAGCAATCTAGACCTTAGAGTGTTTTTAATAAACGATCGGATGGCTAATATTCGTCCCTCCGATCAATACATGAAACAGACAAAAATAAATGCGAAAATAAAATTGAAACGGACAAAAATAAATGCATAAAAATAAAACTGAAATATCAAGGCCGGTATGGGTCCGGGCGGGCTCGGCGGCGAGACCCCCGTCGAAGATGGTCCCCATCACCCCTCATTATGAAAATGAGATGCTTCAAGATTTTCTTGCATTGAGAGATTGACAATGTCCTCAATTCTTTTATGAGTAAGAAAAAAGTCCTATATCACCTTTCAGCATAATCTCCATTATCACTGCATTAGCCACCTTAGCTTGAAAAGTTGTAGCTTCAATAATCGTGTGAGACTAAGAACAATTATTAAGCAAACAACCTTCAACTAACCCCAGGGTCTCTACCTCATTCTAGGTAGGGGAGGCCATGGGTTTGGGATCTATCTTCACATGAACCAAATAAAATGGTATACCTCAAATACAATAACTTGACGATACCCAATTAGGAAGATCAACCTTAATTTTATGAACATTTGAAAAAAAATATCCATTCCATCCAAGATTCAGATCCTATATATACATCAATCTTATAAGCTCCTATAATGCACAATCATTAGAAAAATAAAATACAACTTTTATTGCAGCAGCATTCAAAAAATAATTTGTAAAATTATGAATAAAAAACGCAAACTATTTTAACAATCGTTCATTATTGTTATTTAATCCAACTGCTATGAATTCAAGCATGTGTCACTTGGCCAATTAAGCCTTGACATGTCATAAACTATTTTTAAAACAGTTTCAGTTATTCAACACTATAAAAACCTTCTTACTTCAACAAAAGGGGTCTTTTGACATCGAGAAGACCTTTCAAGACAATTGGGCAACTTCCTATTACTCCAAGGAACCTTCTACCCTTTGAAGACGAAAGCAATGCTCAATCTGTCTTGCTAGCCCTCAACCCAAAGCTCAACACAATTCAAAGAAAGTCTCTCAAGCTGGTCATCATGTAAATAGACATGAGCGTAATAAACATTACAATGCGTATATTTTGTAACTAAGTCAAGGCATAAAACATTAAAAGGCTTACTATATCGTAATCCCAAAGATAAATAGTAAAAATAGAACTCCTTGAGTGAACGGATGTTCATTACCAAATTAAACTACTACAAATCATTTTGTCTAATTTATTTTTATCTGGCTTTTCCATTGTTCAAATTGATGGTGGAAACACTTCTCATTAAAATTTTATTAAACTGAACTTTATTCAATCAATGGAGTTAAACCACTCTGCAGACTTTGGTGTGAAACATTAAATTACAAAGAGGATGATGGAGTTGAAGATTTTAAAGGCTACATTAATGCCTAAACTAAAACTACTCTACATAAAAATCAAAGTTCTTATATTTCTTTGTGATTCCATTGAGTTTGTGGACCATTTTGTGCTAGATAATAAAAAAAGTTCTTTTGAGCAGTGTAGCATATATATTCTTAAAATACAAACTAAATAAGGAAATTTTTATTAATAAATAATGCACTAGTCTTACTTAATAGATGTCATTTAGCTTCTAACAAAACTGCATTAGTAAACCATGCATCTTTTGATGTGTACTAGAACTAACATTCAAATTATGTCGGTGGTAACAAAACTAACATTCAAATTAAACATATCAAACATGTACCAACAATAAGAAAAAAATAATAATGCCTATTCTTAAAAGTTTCTAGAAATGGAAACAGATGAAATAAATCGTGGTTGAAAAAATTACAAGAGTGATAGTATAATAGCTGAACTTTAGATGAATTCATTCGAAGGGAATGATAACAAATGGAAAGGTCTTTCAAAGTGCGACATAATGAGTAAATGTAAATAAAAACAAAAAAATCATAGACGTGAAGAGTAAAATATGCACACAAAAATAATTTTACCATTTTTCTTACAAACATACGTTCATTTTCTAGCACATATCTCCACTGGTAAGCAATTCCCTCATCAGCTTCTTTAGATGCAACAGAAGTAAAAACCAGTAGTCTGTAGTTCTTCTTAGCCATTTCTATAATAGTTAGCCAATCCTTGCCATTTGTGGGCATCTCAGTGACTGGATACAAATACTTCATCAAATTGGCGTTAGTAAGCAGCGTCCTCAACCCTTTTGGAGTGCGTACATAGTCTTCTATAAAAATGGTCACAATCTCTGTTGGATTATCAGTCAAAAACGCCTCTACCTCTTTAAGAGTGTTGATTGCAGGTTCCTGCCACACATGGACTAAGACGCCATTAAAAAGTCTTTATTTAAGTTTCAACTAATCTAATTTGTAAAATAGAAAAACAAAAAACTAGCCGATGTGATTCTATTGACTACATTATTTTATGAAGAATGTTTGGCTAAGAAGCATAAAAAAGAAAAGACAGGAACATAGATACTCACGAAAGCAGTAAAGTTGTAGCATTGCCCTTGAAATGAATGGCAAAGCCAGATATCGCCTTCAAAGTCGTACATATCCAGCATTAGTCCCCTCACTCCATTCTATAATCAGTATCATTAATAGAAAAAGCGTCAAAATTCACAAAATAAATAAGATCATCAAGCAGGTCCTATTCAAAACATGCACGGTTAATACTGTACACACAAAGGATATTGAGTTTATAATCTACACCTAGATCAATCACTAAATAATGAATAACAAATATCAGACTCATAAGTCACATTGTACATCCAGTTGACATCAAAATTTTATCCCGTAAACAGGAATGCTATTTACGGCCTAGAAATGAGTTTGCTCGAGTAAACAATATTGTAAAAGGGTTAGCGTGACTAATATGCTAGTTAAATTTTACCTTGTGCTGTGATTTAATGCACAGCAAAGCAGGTGGATTCTAAGTTCGCATGTAACTTTCAACGAAAATTACAAATGAAAAAAAAAGTATGGCATGAATTCTCATCGC
The DNA here is from genome assembly GCA_016760335.1 of Gastrodia elata. Classification (NCBI taxonomy): domain Eukaryota; kingdom Viridiplantae; phylum Streptophyta; class Magnoliopsida; order Asparagales; family Orchidaceae; genus Gastrodia; species Gastrodia elata. Next base: position 24,554,795 of record CM028677.1, read on the forward strand.
ACATCCCTTTCCTCCCATTCTCTTATTTATGTTTGCATGGACGTAAAGAAAAAAAACAGAAGCTTACAGATACAATATAGCCGCCTAAAATGCCCATCACCAACCATCATAATTTATATCATCAAAAGCTCCAAGCATCTTTCCTAAGAAAATAGAGCTCAAGATGTTGCTGCTTCAAATCTTGTACTAGGAGAGGAAAATTATGAGAACTAGAGCATCCATATGTGAACATTGTTGAATTCCCCAAGATTGTTGGAAGATACTCGCTAAATAGTTTGTTGAACAAACCTACATGGAAGAAACTGTTTCTAATACGATTGCCATAAATTTACCCTTCTTCAGGTAATAATTATGGTTTAGTTGGACTATGCAATTAAATATGCTCGTAGCAGAGTGCCACAAGAACCTAAAATATGAAGTTCCCAATGAAATTTTAATTGCTACGCCAAAATGTCCCACATATTTGCATCCAATCCTTCAATTGCAAAAACATGGTGTTTATTAAATAATGATTTGAGAAGTATTTTATGGATGAGTTGCATATTTTTAGAAATCAAGTATGGTGGATTTGTAAAATTTCACTTTTAAATTAGTCCAAAGAATTTTATGAATTTTTTCATAATTTTTAAAATTTTATTTGGAATTGATGACTATTTTCAAAATTAATTCAAATTTCCTACTAACAGCTAGGCCCCCAGATTTGAAGCCAATGCATGTCTTACAGTCATCATAAAACCAAAAATTACATGCATAGCCTTGGAATATCTAGAGCAGTCGGTCTCCTATGCCTCCTCCCTCAAGTCACTCCTCTCTCTCTCCCTATCCTATCTTGGACACCGGTAGTAGCAGAAGGTCTCAGCTGCAAGAAAGTACAAGCTCCACACCCGTCTTTCTCACCAAATGCAAATGTTCCAGTGCTTACAGCTTGAGACCTCCCCTCTTATCTGTCAGTAGATCACATCCCTCTCCTCTCGCATGTCTCCCCTCCATCTCCTCCTCTCCAACTTGGCCACTAGGAGCAGCCGCAATTAGCTGCTGAAGCAAGCCGCAACAAGGGTTGCAAACCTCCAATAAAGCAACCTACTAGCTTATCTCTCATAATGCCATCTTTTCCTCCAACAGCAGCCTTCTTCCTTGTTCTTCCTTGAGCCATATTTAGTTCCCCACTTAGCTTAGCTTAAACCCAAAACAGTTTTTATTATGTAAATGCAATATATTTGGTTGTTTTGCTATATCAAGTCAAAAAGAAAAATTAAAAGCTTATCCTAATGCTTTTGAAAAAATATAAGTACATCTATATCTGAATAATAGAGGCATAATAAAAGTTTAGCAATACTAATATAAATTAAATATGAATGCGTATTATTGATTAAATAGATAAGCAAATGTCCATAAAAACTTTATTGGAGAAAATATCAATTATATGATTTTTAAATATAATAAACTTGCATACACTTGTTTTTCCTTTATGTTATTAAAAATTAGAATTGAGATACACTAACAGAGGTATAATTAAACTCACCTAAAACACCCCTAACTAATTTATTGTCACAGAAGAATTTCACTCAGTAGGTGTGTTTGTTCAGTTTTACTTTAGTGGTTCCTTCACTTCCTATGTGGATTATTAGTTTGTTCTGAAAAGACGAATAGAAAGGTTAAGAGTCCTAAGTTTCCTTCCATCACTGTAGCTACCATAAGTTGTTAAATCCAATCAAACTAACTTAAGTTGCATTAATTAAGGTTATTAAAATTTTGAAATAATCCTAAATTGATTGATAGAAAAATTCAAAAAATTACTTTATTGAATCAAACTATCAAAATTACTTATGGTTCAAAGTTGAGACCATTTAGATCAAAAGATCTTACATAATAAATTTTGGATGATTTAAGCATTGAAAATTAAAATAAAATAAAAAGTATGTCAAAACTCAATGTATTTAATCTTCTTAAATATACAATAAGTGAAAATTTCATATTTTTTTAATTTAAGATGAGAAAAAAAAACATGAAACACATTATGTAATAAATTGATATAATTTTTCTATGATATGAAATTAGTAAATTGAAAAATCTGTATTTAAAATGGTGGAACGAAGTTGGACAGTCAAATCATCGAATCCAATCCGACGGAACTCGCCTAAAGGAAACTGCGGGTGAAATTTGAGCCATCCGATCAAGATCAACGGCGAAGATTAAATTCATCTGATTAATAACGTGAGAAGAATCGTGGTCTTTGATTCGAGAAATGGAATGGATAGCGGCTCAAGGCTACGTAAATTACCATTGCATATCAAACCATTGGATCGAAACCATTAACGGATTTACAACCAAGATTTCTCTTGCCCAAGACCAGACTCGACCCGACCTGATGCTACAACGTCGTCTTCCCTAGCGAGCTAGCTCTGATGCCTTATGCTAGATAAATTAAGGCAATGCAAAATAGGTCCTAAACCGTGCGCATTTCAGTACATTTCTCTCAGCCAACTCGAGAGCAGTCTAATGGTACAAAATTCATCATTTGATTCGTCGTAGACACGCCAAATTTCTCCCATCGGCGAAAAGTTAAATCGTTGATTTCCTTGCCCACGACGCAATGTCTCCGGTGCCACTCAATCCCTACACATGCGCCTGAGTAAGAGCCATGATTAGAACCTGAAAAGACACCAATTGGTGCACATTCTCTTAAGAAACCCTTAAGTAGGTTTTGACCTCCGGCGGCCCAACCTCTTTTTCACTGTTTGGTCACATCCCAATTTGTACCCTTCACCGAAATTGTTGCTTACCCGTCTCTGAGCGTGGTGGAGTGTAGTGTTTAGACAGATCCAATTATGGCTATATTGGCCTATTGAATTTGACCACCCCCTCCTTTGGTTTGAAATCACTTTAATGTGGTTTGGATAATTCATACAATCTCACCAACTCAAATTTCTTCTATTTAATCCCCTCCCCTTCCTGATGATGATCCTTATTGTCGCCTCTCCTTTCATCCCTTAAATTTCAAGTTCTCCATTGATCTTCCTCTCTACTCCCTATATTGCCACCTCTAAAACTCAAATTTAGACTGAAGCTTTCTCGCACCATTAGCTTCAACTTACCAAAAGCCTTCCAGTGCTGGTTTTGCCTCTAGCTCCCTTTAGAACCCCAAACCGACAGCTCCCTAGCTGAGCTGAAGTTGGCCAACATTCCATTTCAGAGGATCTCCAGATTCATTAGCCTCATGCTCCAAAATTTGGACAGGAGCTTTACTATCATCCCAACTTCAAATCATCAAAACGCACCAAAGTCTGCAGAAAAGCACAAACCTCTTAAGTGAATTCACCTCAACACTCGTCAAAAAGCACAAACCTATCAACCTATTAAGTGAAGCATGCTTTGTGAAAGTTGCATTGCAAGTGACCCCTGCCGCACCGAGTCAATTCCAAGACTTAAAATTTGAACTGAAGCTTCTCCTCTTTGTGTGCAACAGCTTTCCAGAAGAAGGTTTATCTCCATAAGATCTCCTTTGGCTTATAGAAGCCTTGGAGTCAAGTGGTGTTCTGCCGGAGAGCAACTGACGTCTTCCTCTTCCCTCACCTTGAAACTATTTGAACTCACTTGAGCAAGTCCAATCCAACCTCTAGTTACCTCCAGCATTTGGTACACCCAATTGATCCATTTCGCCTAAGATATAACTATCTTAACTCATTCTATGTTCCTTCCTTTCAAAAATAACTAAAAGCATTCTTAAGAAAAACCTAGAGTAGCTTGGGTTAGTTAATCTCTATCGAGTTAACCCAACCAACTTTAGACCCAATGCAAGTAAATTAAACTACCATGAGATGACTATCAACCCACCATTAGATTGCTTTGGTATGGATCCATGAGATCATGTGGCTTGATGATCCCTAAAGGCCCCTTTCCATGAGCACCTTAAGTACTTGGGTTAGCCATATACCCATAGTAGGAGCGGAACTAAGTGGCCCAAAGATAATACTTAACCCTACTCACATTTATTTTAAGAGAAAATTTTTGGAAAGGAGTAACCATGAATAGTCCTTGACTCACTCTAGTAACAAGCCTGCATTACTAATGCAAACCTAGACTAGGGTCACCAATGGACCTAACTTATTCAACCCAAATCAAGGTGAACCTCTTATGAAAATCTTAAGGGTAGCTTGGCTCCACCCTAGACAACTTTAAGATTGATTGGAGAAGGTTAGATCTTTAATATTCCAAATATTTTAATAAAGCCCCTTCAAACCAAAATTGGATCAACTGAGTTAACATTTAGGTTGAGTGAACCCAATAGATTCAAGGTTAAGACATTAATGATTTTCACTCAATGAGTAAATGAAAAACCACTCTCATCTACCTTGGCTTGGACCTGAGAAAAAAAATCCATGGAGGACTCTAGAAGCAGCTTACTCATCTAGAATACCCCATGACTAGAGTTTGAAAAGCTTAAGAAAGAGACCACTAAGTTACCACACCTTTGGCTATTTCAAATTTGACCTAAATTCTAGATTTTAAGGAACTGATCATGAATTAAAGAATGAGATTTGGTAAGACAAATCCTATGAAGAGAATTTTCATATTTAAACCCTATAACCAATAAACTTTTGTGCTACCTAGTATTTTTATGACTTCATGATAATAAGTTTAATGTAACAACTTTATGGATGAATATTAAGTTAATGTTTTCACACTTATATGATGGCTGAATAAAAATGAAATGAGAAAAGTTCCTCATGGATGTTTATTTAAAATCTGTACAGATTGTTCGATTGGACAGTGGTTCACATAATTGATAAGGAAGTCTTGCAAGAAAGTGGTTCACATGAGTTATTTCATCTCTTTTTGTACAACTCCAAGTGTATGATGGCTGAATAAAAATTAAACGAGAAAGGTTCCATATTGGTGTTTATTTAAAATCTGTACAGACTGTTAGATTGGACAATGGTCCACAGAAGTGATAAGGAAGTTTTGCATGGCCTGGAGGACGGTCGCGACAAGAAGAAAACAATACACTAGGAACTGACCCATAAATTAGACGTACTGGTGCACCATAATCCACCAAATAAAGTATTGTACAACCATATCTTGCAAAATAATATGTGATATGGCTACATGATTTTTGAATATTAAGTTGTACAACCATATCTTTCAATATTGTTAGAACAATTAATATCATTGATACTATCATAATATAACTGCAGAAATAAATGTTAGACAATAATTAGTATTAGAAATTGCTATAAGTTATAGAGATGAGAATGTAACCGCAGACTGCTCATTGAAGACATTGATTAGAATTCGTAACTGGCATATGTTCCGTTATTAATGACTATATATATGCTATAACAACATATGAAATATATACAAGTTCTTCTGATTTCAATTTACCATAAATATTCTTCTCTCTTCCTCTCAACTTTCATCATCTCAACATAGTATCAGAGAGTTTCATAATCCCCTCCTTCCCCAACTCTGTATGATACTCCAGCACGGCAAGTCTCTGTCTCTGAAGAGACTTTCACGATCCCCTCCTTCATCACCTCTATCTAACGCATCAGAATCAACCCCAAAGAATTGTCAGCGTCTAATTCTCTAGCATGGCAAATCTCCGGCTCCCAGGCAGTCGTTGTACCCCCAAATTTTGATCCCGGGAGGACCACGTACTAGCCCGACCGGAACACGGCTTCTTCAAGATGGTCGAACCAGTAGGAATCTTGACTATGACTCTCATCCCATTCAAACAACCAGAATGCGGCTCCTCAAGTAGGACTCTAGCCTGATGAACTCGCCTTCGTTTGACAAAAAAAAAGTTTCTCACCACCCTTACTACTGCCCAATGGGTGTGTCATCCTCCATCACAACAAGCAACACCGACACATCAGAAAATCAAGAAGCACCGAACCCAATGGCTCTTTCTTACGTTCTTGATCCATAACATCAAGAACCTAATTAACCACCACCTTACCTCCGACAACAACCCAAATTGGCAAGTGAAAATCTTTAACATTTTCAAAGCCAACGGTCTTCATGGCTACCTTAACAGTACCTCGCTAAAACCACTATCTTACCTTTCTGATAGCGCCGGAAATCAACACACAATCCACATTCCAAATTATGAATCTCCATCGATCGAAACTTGATCTCAGCCATATTCTCCACCATCTCCTCCATTTTACCCTACACCCTTACCACCAAAATTTATCACGAAGCCTGGCAGATTATTGCAAAACGTTTCCAATCCACAAACAAGTCCAAGGTTATTCAACTCAAAAATTCCCTACACAACATCCCAATGCAAGACAAATCCATACTAGCTTACATCTCCAAATCAAAGAGATTGTAGATAAAAAATCGGTTGTCTGCTCCACCGTTGATCCCGAAGATATCATTCTTTACGCCTTGAATGGCCTCCCCGCTCAATATCAAGCATTCAAAACTGTAATCCACACAAAGCTCCAACATTTGAGTCTCGACAACCTCTATTCCCTGCTTTGCAGCGAAGAAATTAATCTACAACATGAAGCCAACCAGAATCTACAGCAAGCCTCATCACCGACATTCCTGATGCATACCTGTGGCAAAGGCCGCAACAAATCCTGAAGAAGTAAAAACCAATCAAATTTCAACCCATGGCCCCTAATCGATCAAGCTTCAACTCACGGTCGAACACCGCATCAATGGGGAAGAGCCACCGCCCAATGTCAAATTTGTAAAACGATGACATGCAAAGATCTTGTTGGTATAGACATGATCCAACATTTACAAAATCCTCCCATCAACCCATAGCACTCAATTTCAACGGGTACACAGACAATAATTGGGTTCTTGACTCCGGAGCATTAGCCCACGTGACCACAATCTATAACCTCTCCATCTCAAACTTATACAATGGACATGACAAAATCACCATCGGCAATGGCCAATCCCTACACATCTCCAACATTGGTAACAATCTATTACCTACTACATCTCATAAGTTCAATCTCTCTCAAATACTGCATGTTCCAATTCAAATTCAATTTCATCTCTGTACACAAACTTGCAATTGATAATAACTGCTCAATTTCATTTAATCCTGATGGCTTTTGCATCAAGGATCTCCGCTCAAACACAGTTTGTCACAATGGTCTCTATTTCATCCCTCCCGAGCCACCACCAACTTCACCGCAACTACTCCTTGTTTCTTCCACTGCATTGACCGCAACAACACTCTGGTACCGAAGGCTATACCATCCAGTAGCTTTCGCAACTCAGATTCCTCATATCCCAATCAGCAATAACCCCACCGAGTGCATTCAATGCATCATGAACAAACACCATAAATTTCCATTTCCTATTTCTACCAATCATTACTATAAACTATTAGAATTGATTCATTTTGATGTATAAGGTCCAGCCCCTCATGTATCCAACGAAGGCTATCACTGTTGTCACTTTTATTGATGATTTTTTTTGCTTTAACATACGAGATAGATATTGCAACAACACCCTCTCCACTTTCCTACACAAAATAGGAATTCACCAGCTTTCATGCCCTTACACATCTCAACAAAAAAAAGTCATCAAAAGAAAACACCATCACCTCATGGAAACAACCAGAACACTTCTTCACATTGTTGGCCTCTTCTCCAAATTTTGGCCCAACGCTTTCTCTACTCAGAGTATCTTATTTACAACCTCCCTTCCAAGACCACCAATAACAAAACACCCTACAAACTCATACACAATCACAAACCCACCTATATTTAACTTCGTGTTTTCGGCTGCACTTGCTACCCACTTCTACTATCTCACCAACAATCTAAACTCTCCCCTAAAACCATTCCCTACATCTCCATTAGCTACTCCCCTACGTACAAAGGATACATATGCTTCAACCAACTCAAACAAAAAGTTCTCATTTCTAGCAGCATACACTTCCTCAAACATCACTTCCAAATCCCAACCCCATCTTCTCTCTCTCCTCCAACTTCTTCAATCTCTGAAATCAATAACCCTTAGCTGCTCATTCCTCCCTCCACTCTATTCCCACCTTCCTCTACCACACGACATCAGCCCAAATTGTCACCATTACCCATTCTCTCTACCTCCCCAAACTCACAAAATTCTTAAAGCTCTGCAGCCTCTAAGCAACCTAATTCTCCCACCAACAACTCCTCTACTATACCCACTCCTGACACTACCTTACCCACAACAGACACTAAATCTCTATCCTCCCTCTCCCCCACCAATCCTTTACATGCAATGCTTACCAAAACCAAAATAGACGCTTTTCAGCGCCGTCCCATACTTGGTCTCACCGCCCAAACTCCTCTACAACCCGATCCCACTACCTACATTCAAGCAAATAAATTTGATTACTGGAGACAAGCAATGGCCGCTAAAATCATGGTACTCAAAGACCAACAAACATGGGACTTAGTTACCCCAAACCCGGCTCAACCAACCCTTGGATGGACAATCCGCACTAAATACAATACTGATGATTCTGTTGCTCGTTACAAAGCTTGCTTAGTAGCCAAAGGCTTAAACCAAACCTTTTGGCCATACTGCACATAAATCTTCAACTCAGTTGCTAAAATATCTACCATCTGTCCTCTTTACTATATCCACTCGTGACCAATGGCCCATATTACAACTCGACGTATCAAATTTCTTTCTCCACGGCTCTCTGAATAAAATAGTTTACATTAAACAACCTCAGGGCTTCATTGATCCCAAGAAACCCCACTACGTGTGCATACTTAAAAAGACTCTCTATGGGCTAAAACAATACCTTCGACAATAATTCTCTATTCTCTATCAAACGGTATCACTCAAAGTATTGGTGATCCCTCACTATTAATCTATGACACCTCTCATGTTCATGTCTATCTATTATTATATGTTGATGTTCTACTTCTAACAGGCACAAGCCCATCATTCCTCACACAAACGATTACATTGATGGAAAATCACTTCAAAATGAAAATTTATGGCTCCCCCTCACATTTTCATAGTATTTCTATTCAGTCAACCTCCCACGACCTTCATATGTCCCAAACTTCTTATGCAGCACAGATTCTTCAGGACGCGGGAATGTCAAACTATAAACCAACCCCTACTTCTGTAAGTTCAGCTGACGGCTCCACTATTACCTCAAAACCATTACCTAATCCGCACACCTACATGCAACCCCTACGTCTAGATATCAGTCAAGCTGTCAACCGTATTTGTCAACACATGCATTAGCCTTTGCAACATAATTTCATGCAACATAAGTGCATATTAAGGTATATCAAAGGCACCACTCATTTTGAGCCACCTGTCACTCCTTCCACCATGAGCTTCTTGCACATTCAGATGCAGACTGGGTAGGAGACTCTACTAACAAGAAATTAACAACCACATTTTGTGTATTTCTAGGCCAAACTCTAATCAGCTGGAGCGTCAAGAAACAACAAACAATAATATGATCCTCCATCAAAGCTGAATACAGAGTGCTTGCTTCAACGATTATGAAAATCACATGGCTCCGTAGATTCCTTCAAGAATTCCACCATCCTTAGTTGCAAGCAACAAAAATTTACTGTGAACTTGTCCGCTATCTCTCCCGCCAACAGCCCATTATTTCATGCTCGTACAATACACATATATTTGGACTACCACTTCATTTGTGACAATGTCAAAAATAATGAGGTCAATATACATTACACACCATCAAACAAGCCAATAGCAGACATCCTCACCAAGCCATTTTCTACTTCACAGTTTAACTACTTACGAAATAAGGTAACGGTTCAAGAGTTCACTGTCACCTTATGGAAGGATAGCAGAATATAACCACAATAGTAAATGCTAGACATTAATCATAATTAGAAACTGTTATAAGTTACAGAGATTAGAATGTAATTATCAGTTGCTCATTGAAGGCCCGACATTGATTAGAATTAGTAACTGACATATGTTATGGTTACTAATCACTATATATATGGTGTAACAACATATGAAATATATACAATTTATGATTTCAATTTATCGTGAACACTCTTCTCTCTTCCTCTCAACTTGCATTGTCTCAATAGATACATGAATTTGCTACACACTTGAATAGTAAGATGTTGCATTTTTTTCAGTGTCACAAATTGAAATATTGCCATTGCTAAATTAGTTTTAAAGTATCAAATTATGGTACTACTTAACAAATATAATTCAGAGTACTATCTAATGTAGCTTAATGCCTCTTAAATATGACATGTTATTTTCCCCCTTGACTCTCCAAGGAGAAACTATCTAAATTGTCACATTTTGCATTTGTACATTATTTCTACTATCCTTTTTGTTAATTTTAAGTCACTTTAATATCCAACTACTTAGATCATTCTAACTGGGACTCCATCCCCTGCACCTTTCATATGTCAGACCTAAAGAAGACGATAGCACGAAAGGATGCCTTAAGGTGAAGATGTCGATGTGTCGAGCTCCTCCTATAATTAGATCTTATATATATATATATATATATATATATATATATATATATATATATATATACTTATGTATTATAAACAATGCTAATTATAATTGGCCACATAATATTTATGTTGTGGCACTGATTTTGGTGGTGGTTTATGTGATTGCTTAGTAACTTGTGCTTGATTGTTGTTTTTCTCAATTTTTTAATTTAATACCTCTACGGTCTTGATTTAGATCTTAATATCAATTGTTACGGTCAATATTAAAGTTATTGAGTCTAATATTGAATATAGTAGTGGGTGTTATAATGGTTGATACCAGCTATTACATTTGGTAATAGAGCGGCAAGTCTGATATCGACTAAAGATGATCGGTATAATGTTGTCAGTTCAGTATAGATAAACACTATTGAATTAGTAAGTCAAATATTAAAAGTTGCAATCACGCTTGAATCCTGAGAAGAGAATACCTTCTTATCGTGTCAGATCGTGACATAAATAACCACTTTCTAGTCAAAAACAAAAAATATGTATGGCACTTGCATCATTTTTAAATTATTGAGATAGCATCTTGGCGAATGGAGCAACTAAAATCTCTCATTAGCATAACATTAAAACGCCGATGAACCAAGCAACCTCTAAGCCATATTTACAACTAGCAAGCAAACAGGCCGAATATATGCATGCACGAAATTTTTAAAAAAAAAAGGCTCGTCATACCATTCCTTTGCTCCTATCATATTTCACATCAATTAAAAGTACAGTTCACAATGAGAATGAAATACCCGAAGTTGATTGGTAACTGTGTCGTCCTGATTGTAAAACGTGACCCTTTGCACGCCAGTGAAGGAGGGCTCGTTCACAATGGAGAAGGAATTGTGTGTCACCAGCCAAGTGTATTTGTTGAAAGGCAAGTCTCTCACCTGTCAGCCATTGTCGCTGTTTCAAACAATAAACTAATAGAAGAACTGGGCGAGGGGGATGTGTGCGCGTGAAATAGAGATAGAAAGAGACAGAGAGCTCACTATGTCAGTGGTAGCGGTAGCCTGGCCACGGATGCAGGATGGCTGGGTTTTCCCTGAAGCCGGGCAGCTTCCGCAGTAGAGGCCCGAGGCGCACTCCTCAGCTCGGGAGCAAGGGTTCAGGAGCTGCGACAGCGCTCAAATGGATCAGATCGGAAAAGTAATAAGTTTGGAGTTTAGAGGGGGTTAAGGATAAAGAGAGCTATATGTGCATATAGAAACGGGAGGTTGAAGATACCGGGCAGCCTCCGCCGGCGCAGGCAGCGGCGACGGAGATGGGAAGACACACTAGCGAGAAGGAGAGGAGGAATTTGAGGAGGCAGACACTTGCAGCCATTACGGCCGCGACGCAGACGAGTGATTCGAGTCAGTGGGGTTTTAAGAGTTTAACGTAGGAGTAGTTCATGTAATTTTATTTTTAATAAAAATTCGTCATAATTTTATTTTTGAAAGATTTGGAAACATTTTTCTTAGAAACTATAGTATTTTTCATTAAAAATTTATAAGTTTGGGGAGTTTTATACACCACATAAATTTTATTAATTTATATTTTTAATAAATAAATATATGTTTTATCAAATTATCATCCAAATCTTATTATACCAAAATTATAATATAACTAGCACCTTCTAATTATTCAAAATAAAAAAATTATATTAATAAGTGCTAATTTTGTAAATAAAATAATTAAAATTGATATTATTTTTTGCGTTTGGTCCAATTTATTCTTTAACCAAAGTTGTGGAAGGTATTATTATCGTACTTCTTTCTATATAAAGCAGGTTTCTCTTTTAAAATCAAATACAAATCAAATGGTATTATATAAAGTTGTTCTTTTATTCTTAATATTAATTTTAAGAATGATTTTTTAATTATTAGTTTATTACTTGTGTCTCAATCGTTGAGTTTCATATAAAGTTGGGCATGGTCCGAGATGAGCAAATGGGCTCGACGGCATTATCCGGATCCGAGTCCGCTTCAAAGAAACTCGACCCTACTCAGCCAAGGTTAACGAGTTGTTCGTCTTTTGAATGAACAGTTGATCATGTTTTTTAAATGAAGACTATTGCATAAAAGGATTTTTCGCAATTTATACTTATTTCATTCATCACTTCCCAAAATTTGTCTCAACTCTCTTGGCTCTCCTCATGTTCCAGGGTACTCGGATATCTAAGCCCTGGCCTATACCTTCCTTCATCGTCGATTAGATCTGTGTTGTTGTAAACTTATAGTAATTTGCCTTCTTTGATTTTCTACTCTAGAGTTTGGTATAAATGATTTTTCATTGTTTTCGGTTAAGTTTTTTTTTTCTTATTTGGGTTTAGGGCTTCTAAATTCATTATTTTAGAATTTATGGCTTTAATATTTTAAGATTTTGGTTTCAATTTAGCATTATCTTTATTCACAAAATTGCAATGATCATTTGTGAAATATTATTACTTGTGCCTTGTAACTTGTAAGGTGATTTTTTAATATGGTTTCTATCTTCATATATTTAGTTTTTGCCACAATAACCATAATTAGCTTAATTTAATATTTTAGGATTTTTGGCTTAACTCTAAAATTTATATTTTAAACTTTTTTTTTTGTTTGCTCTTTGTTACATTGAATAATATGGATTTTTTTTCAAGAGATTAAAGTTATTTACTACACATGCATTTGTGGCCACCGGGAATCAAAGTTCGAGAGTCTTTAAAGAACAATTATTCTTAAATGAAAATATATACATTTTATGATTCAAAAAGGACATAATAAATAAAATAATAAAATTCACAGTTCTTTTATACATAAAGCCAAAACATATATGAAAAGTTACAACAGTTTGAATTTTACAAAATATGAAATAAGAAATATCTACATTCATCTGCTTCTTCTTCTTTTAACTTTGGCAGATCTTTTAAGCTTTTTAATTATCAAAACTGAAAAAAATTTCAGTTTACCAGTCAGATATGAGTACGCAAATTGTTCTTATAAGAATAAATCTAGCATCCTATAATAGGTATGAATCAAATATGAAAATAACAAAAAGACTGCAAATAAAGTAAGCAATTTCCAACTACAATTTCTGCCCTGCAAAATAGCTGTGAAAATCAACATATATGAAATAAATTTTATCAAAAGCATTTGTAACAATAAGTCGAGTCCGGAGACCCCTAAGCCCAAATGGGTAAACCCATAGGCATAATCTGTATGAAGCTTATCTCGTCACCCGTCGGTAGCTTACTCAAAGTAGGAACTGATGGCGTGTCTTTCCTCTGGATTTGCCTACTTCCTACAAGAGGCTAAATCCCTCCATATAACTCCCAGGGGCTGCTAGCTGGCCCAATCTGTACAGATTCCAGTGTTGTGTTCCACCCTCCAAAGACAAACACCACAATATATATATATTCTTTTTGTTACATGCTTTTTGATATAATTCTTTTGCAGATTAAAATGCGGTAACCAGTGCAAATAATACTCAAATGGAAAATGGCTCAAATAGGAATACTGAAATAAGACTTATAAGTGAATTTGCGTACCTATCTGTTTTCAAAAAAATCAATCAATTCAATTTCTTTGATCTGCCAAAATAATGAAATTTATTAATTTAATGTTTTCATTTATGATTGCAATTTCATGTTTATTTTGATTTATTTGAATTATTTTTATTATTTTATGCCTTATAAGGTCAAATTGAGAATTTGACCTTATAAGGATATTTTAATAATTTTACCCTTAGTGAAATATAAATTTTATGTTAGTTTAATGTAGATTATGTTCTAAGATTTTCATAGAACCTGAAATTATTTAATTCTGATATGAATTGGCTGAGTTATAGCTAATCTAATTTCTAGGGTTAATAATTAGGGTTAAATGTAATTAGTGAGTGATTAGTGAGTTTATTCACAAAATTATTAAACTAATTACATATTTAGGTTTTAATATATTTTATGAGTTATTTAAAACTAAAATTACTTAATTTGAATGATTATATTTGCTAATATTCACTAATCAATTTTTAGAGTAATTAGGGTTAATTAGGAGATCTATCAGTTGGATCCTAAATATTTTTGCAGTTTACTAAAGTTTAGGTTCTTCTGATCTAAATAGATATTTGGATCAATTTATTTGGAGCTAAATTGACTAATTTATGGCTATTTAAAGTTCTGTTAAATTAGGTTAATTAGGGTTAGGTCCTATTTGTGATTAGTTAAATTTTAATCCAAATAGAAAAACTAATACTTCTAAATTATTCCTTAGGCTTTTCTGAGTATTTTAAGACCCATATTTGATATGTTTAGATTAGTAGTTTATAAGTTATGACTAAATTAAATTTTATAATTTTTAGGGTTCAATTTAGGGATCCTAAATGTCATTTTATTAAATATTAGTCCAAATGAGAATTTAATACTTCTAATAAATTCCTTATATTTTTCTGATAAATTTGATATATTTATTTATATTATTTGGATGTATATTTTATAAGTTATGAATTTTTAAAGTTTTTAACATTTAATTAATTAAATGTATTATTAATAAATTTAATTATTATGTTTAATTCATTACTTTTAAATGAAATATTTATTTTCTGATTTTATTTATTTACAAATCTAATATTATATTTACAAATCTAATATTACTTAAATTAATTAAAATAAATCAAATAATTAATTAAATTTATCTTAATAATTATATTTCAAAATTTTTAAATAATATCATTCCTAACTAATTGAGGGCTTCTGAACACAATGGCGCACTCGGATTTTCCATCCGACAAGTATTTAATTACTCGAATTTTTAGGTATTTAAATAATATTAAAATATTTGCCAAAAATTTAATGACTTCCAAATGGGTTCAAAACTTCACCCCTAGCTAATTTGGGGGTGGTGAAGCAATGATGATGTCAGATTTTCAATCTGAAATCAAAATTATTTAAATATTAATAAACAATTACAAATGAGATTTTAGTATTTTACAGCATTGAAGTCTGAAAATTTCATTGGGTCTAAATGAATTTTGCAGTTCCATAATTATTTTTTTTATAATTTTTCAAATGCAATTATACTATTATTCATTCTAACAAATGTTGCATATTTGAATGACCAATCATTTAGCATTGTTAAATTACTATAAATTTGAAATTGAGATTTTAAATTTTTAGGTTAAATGATAAACTAATAAGTCAATAAAACACCTGATAAAGCTTCCAAGGAGTATGAGCATATGCAAAGAAAGTTAGGTTATCTTATAAAAAAGTGGAAAAACTTTGCCAACTTGAACTTTTCAAAGATGAAGTTCTGCTCTGGCGGCTAAGCCTTTTGAGTATACTTTGGTTGGAAAATTTGCTAATACTAAACTTACAATGCTTGTCATGCAAAAGTTTTTTCTGTGATCTAGAATTAGTGGGATCACTTAATATTGTGTTAATTGATTCTCAACACATTCTTGTTGGATTGTCTTTGAAATCCTACTATACTAGACTTACTTTGGGGAGGGGGGAAATTACTTCATTGAAAATTTTTATACGAGATTTTTGAAATGGACTATTAGCTTCAAGCCCAAAATAGAAACTCATGTTGTTTCAGTTTGGATATGCTTCCCTTTTATAGCTCATTTGATTAGTTCATCATTTTTCTTTGTGTTCTTATTTGGTAAAACACTTAAGGTTGGCATATATATAAATTTTCTTTTAGCTTTTGTTAAATTTGCATCCAAATTTGTTATCTTATTTAATTGTTAATACTACTTATTTATGTGTTTTATCAGGATATGCATTTGACATTTAACACAACTAACTTTAAATTTCTTGCTTGTGAACATATTAGCTATTTATTTATGCTTTGAAAAAAATAAAGGACAAAAATAGTTAGGACCTTCTCAAAATTCAGTTTAACAGATGACAATTGAGCTATTATTTAAAAGAGTTTTTAAATAAATATGCATTCTCATGATTTCGGTAACTAAGTAGATTTGCGACTCTTTACAAAATCATATTAAAAATGTATTCATTTGTACGAGACAATGAATATTTCTTTCGAACTTCTTTTTCATATATTTATTTTGTTTATTTTAATCTTCTACTTATTGATAACATTGAGTTGCATATACTTATATGGATTTGATTATTATCTTCTTTGTTTTAATTTTTTCTTTGTGCTATTTTTCTCTTTTTTTGAGTGTTACCGTCTCCGCACACTTCAGCAAAAGCAAAAACTTTTAAAAATTTTATTCGGTGCATTTGCACGGGTTTTCATGCTTTATATATATATATATATATATCACAAGGACAACTATCTACAAAAAAGGAAAAGGTAGTCCTTAAAATCAAAGATCCAAGCCTTGACAATGAGCCACTGATTATAATCTTACCATACAGACGACAGCATGCAGCCTTTGCAGGCAAGCCAAAGATGACAGGAAGAGACCATAAACAGAGGAAACATCCGATTCTAGCCATTGCTATGGCCGGGATCAGAAAGGAGAGAACGAATTCATGCATATGAATATATACTCACTTCCAACTTGTTGAAGAATTCTTATTTTTTTACACATGAAATATCATATTTATAATAAAAATTTATTTTTTGAGCTACATCAATTCAATCAATGAAGAGTGGTGTGCAAAAATAAATGACTAAATCTTCTAAAAAATAGTAATTGCATTCCTCTCTTAGTGCATGCGGGGGCAGACAATTTTACATTATAACTTGAATTCTCGACAAAGAATTACTCACAGATTCCTTTTTTTTTTTTTTTCTTTAACATACTAATTGTGAAACTAAAAAAACGATGTGATAGTCAAAAAATTACATCGTACAAAACAGCATATTGCAATTTTTCTTGAGTTCTGAAAAAAACATATTTTCTAATAGCTTGTTGAAGGATTGAAGCTAATTTCAGTAAAAAAGACATGCATACAAGGACGCTGTAGAGTTTCAAGTATACCTTCCTTCCCTTCTTTCAGCAGTTTGGTCCACACTATTTGGATCTGTGGTGTCCTTTAAATATATTTTCTCTGTAGTATTTTAGCTCTCTGATGCTTTCTTTAATGTCGTCCATGGCCCTGTGTCTTTTCTCCTTTGCAGGAGCCGCCCTTTTTTCTGTATCAGAATTTGAAAATAAAAAATAAGTCAATGAATGAAACTGCTTCAAATTCTCATTAAATTATCTCACTACATATATATGAAAAATATTACTTAGTTCTCAAATATCTCCCAAAAAATAAGAACGACTAAGGTTTAAAATTTAAAATATATATTTTTATAGGCCCCACAGGTAAAAATAAATTTAATAATAATTTTTTATTCCACTTAACTCTCTAAATCCTAATCATCCATACATTTTGGAAAATATATGGAAGTTGTGTAGTAAAAGTCTATATAAATATATATATATATATATATATTTTTTTTTATCGGTAGGATTTGAACCCATGACCTGTAATAATAAATTGTAATAATAAATCTTGAGCTTCAACTACTAGTCTACAACATCATTCACATCTCTCTCTCTCTATATATATATATATTATTCATTAATGCATGAATACTCAGGGAGATCAAAGCAATGCAACTAGCCACGCTACAAACACCGCTAGACATAAACTAGCTGGTCCACATCTACGCAAAGCATACAGTTGTATTTGCAGATGTAGTATAGAATTTCATATACTTGACATGTTTACTATATGATTATCCTTCTTACGACTCTTCCTAATAACACTGACCAAAGTCCAATCATCCTAGTTCAACCTAAACCAAGAAACCAAGTTAGGTGGAAAGGATAAATGATCCACGGACCTGTAACCATTGAACCTCAGAGATGGAACAATCTCGTCGAAGATCGAAGGGAAGAGACTCGAAGTCATCTCTGAAAAAGGCTAACTCTGGACAGGACAAAGGTCTAGATGAATGCTGCAACAGGATCGATAGTATGATAGTGAGAACAATACTTTTGGATGTTTTCAAAAGAAATTGACTATCAAAGACCAGTGGATCTAGTGCCAATCTACACGAGGAGAAAGTCCTTAGTTATATCTAATTCAACTAAGATATGAGTCTTCAGAAAAATAATCAAACTAATAGTTATATCATAAATCTTGAGTGGTTTCCCAGACAATGAACTGAGGGACCATAAAGTAGAAGTGTTGCAGAAATAAAAACATAGTTCAAGGAAAGCAACCCAAACTTGTTTGATGGGTGATTAATGCAGCACAACCAACATGAGTTTTGCCTCGCATTGTGACACGAGCTTATGTTGAAAAGCTGAATATTTGAATAATTAATTTTAATTTATTTTCTAGTCTTATGAATAATTTTATGTAATAATGTTGTTTTTATACTTTTCACAAGCATGTGGGTCCAGGTTGAGTGGAAGAGTCATTTAGGAATACAAAGGGTGTTAAGAAGGGGTATTGTGGTCATTTGATCAAGGTTTGGTCCTAGAGTTTGCAAGGGCTATATATTGTAATGTTTCTGAATTATAATGATTAATGAATATTTTCTTCTCTGAATTTTGGCTTAAGCTTTTGAGTTTTGGTGTGGACAACAAGAACGGCCGTTGGCGTGCACAACCGATGAAGCTTCGAGATGTATACAACCTCGAAGGACTAGTGTGGATAATCATGGTAGTTATCCTTTATTTTCCTTTTGTTTTCTGTGATTTTATGGTGTGTTTCGAAGTGCTCTCTGTTAGCTTCGAAACACATCCTGTTTCGTTCGATTCTGATTCCGTTTGCCCATTTAATCGTCCGCTTTACGAACTTTGTACAAAGTGTGACGTATGGACCCTCCACTCATCATTGCTCTCTCAAACCTTCACTAATTCCTTTGAAATCAACGCCTACAGTTGTCCAACATCCATCACACAACATTCTAAAATTTTATAACATTTCAATTTCATTTGGTTCTCCAAACTGCCGTTCGAAGTTGAACAATTATTTTCCCACTCAAACCTCTTCACCATTTCACCCCATCGTTTCGCTATCAGAGCTGACTCGACATAGAAGAAAAAGTTGTTTGGAATATCAAAATCTATCTACACAATTTTTTTAGAATTTTTTTGAATTTTTTCTTTTTCCATTCTTGAAATGCTTCAGCAGGTCACCCATCTTCGGCGACTACTCCAGCAGGTCACCCAAAACATCCATTTGAAGGCAGGTCATCCGGACTTGAAATTGCAATCCGAAAGTTGCGTTGGATTCGTGACGGAACAAACTTCGACCTATAAGTGACAAAAAGTTCAAAATTATCTTCAGAAGTGTGTTAGGAAGGAGCTTTTAAAGTGAACAATTGCCTGTGCATCCCGCACAAAGATATGACCTTACAATTTTTTGTTTTAAGATTAGTTTGAACTTGTTTATTGAATCTTGTTGAGTCTTGGGCAATTGCACATTTTGTTTCAAGTTTGAAAAATTGATATTGAATTCTGGTTCATTTTTAAGCTCCACCACCAAATCTAGTCTATTTCCCCGCACCTATCGAACCAAACTTGAGTGACCATTTGTGAGGGAGAGCGCTTCCACAAAGAAAGCCATCATAAGGTTCAAACCACATATTTTACTTGCTGATTTGAACGATCTATTTTGTTTTATTGTTGTATTTTCTTTGGTTAATATATTTGAAGTTGATTGTTGCTATTTGTGTTTTACTTGATTGCACTTGTGAAAATATATGATAAAAGATAATTGCAGCAATGAATGATCAAAATATCCTCAAGAACAACCTATAAATGAATTAGAACATGGGGTGCAAGGAGTAGAAACCATTTTGACTACAATTTTAAAAGACTGAGAAATAAGAGCGTGAGTCTTTCCATGGGGATGATCAATTCAAAGATGAAGAGATTGAACTCAATGAAGAAACACATCTGGGTGTAGTCCGTTGTTTGAGCACTGCTACTAGTGAGGAGGATTGGAGGAATATTTTTAGTGTCTACGTCATGCAATGGGGTGGGATGTAGATTGATCATTGATGGAGGTAGTGCGATGAACGTAGTATCTACACACGTTGTCTAAGACCAAATTAGTTATCGAACCACACCCAATTCCATTCAAGGTTAGTTGGGTCAATCAAGCATCTCTCTCTATAACGGTAAAGCCATTTTGGAACATGAATGAAAAGCCATTTTGACTACAACAATTTTAGAAGACTGTGAGAAATAAGAGCATGAATCTTTCCATGGGGATGATCAGTTCAAAGATGAAGAGATTGAATTTAATGAAGATACACGTCTGGGTGTAGTCCGTTGTAATTTAAAAGGACATTTGAAGCATGAATGTAAAGTCATTTTGACTACAACAATTTTAGAAGACTATGAGAAATAAGAGCATGAGTCTTTCCATGGGGATCATCAGTTCAAAGATGAAGAGATTGAACTCAATGAAGATACACATCTGGGTGTAGTCCGTTGTTTGAGTACAGCTATTGGTGAGGAGGATTGGAAGAATATTTTTAGTGTCTATGTCATGCAATGGGATGGGATGTAGATTGATCATTGATGGAGGTAGTGCGATGAACGTAATATCTACACACGTTGTCTAAGAACAAATTAGTTACCGAACCACACCCAATTCCATTCAAGGTTAGTTGGGTCAATCAAGCATCTCTCTCTATGACTCAGAGATGCTTAGTACCCATCAAAATGAAAAGTTATGAAGATAAGATCTGATGCGATGTTCTTCTTATGGACATAGCTTATATACTTTTATGGAGACCATGGCTATTTGACATGGATGTGATTCACTATGGGAAGGAAAATACTTCAGTGTTCAAATTTAAACAAAACACGATCAAGTTGAATCCCATGAAATCAATGGCTTGAACACCACATTAATCTACTTCTAGTGCAGCATCTACATCATCAACATCCATACCATCTGTAGGCCTCGTGACTTCCAAACCCACCACCTCTAAAAGTAAAAAAAGGAGCTAGATTACTAGTCAGCCTTATAGTGTGAGACCATCTCTAAAAGTAAAGAAAGGAGCTAAATTACAGCTGATCGCCAGATCACCATCTATTCTACCATCCATTGATTGTTCACTTCTAGCTCTAGGACCACCATTTGCAGACCTTCATGTTGAGTATGTCAATTTGAAGAGACTGAAGAAAGAATTTGTTGGATCTACAACAATACACACTTTACACGTGAAGGAGATTGTACCTAATTCTGATGGTGTGTGTGCTACCGTGTGTTGTGAGGATTACTAAAAGACTGCTGAACCAAGCTTGGATGAGTTACCTAATGAGTTACCACCGCTTCGTGATATCCAACATGCTATCGATTTGATTCCTGGTGCTTAATTGCCAAATTTACCCCATTATCGATTTAATCCCACTGAACAAGCTGAGTTGCAACATCAAGTTGATGAGTTACAAAAGGGTTTCCTGAGAGAATATGTAAGCCCTTGTGCTGTGCTCGCCCTATTAACTCTGAAGAAAGATGGCGCCTGAAGAATGTGTGTTATAGTAGGGCTATAAAAAAATTATTATTAAGTATACGTTCTCTATTCCTTGCCTGTATGAAATGTTAGATCTAATAGCCAATTCCGCTTTATTCTCCAAAGTTGATCAGTGGCTATCATCAGATTAGAATAAGACTGCTTTCAAAACACCAGAAGGACTTTATGAATGGCTTGTTATGCCATTTGGATTATCCAATGCACCATGCACTTTAATGAGGTTGAAGAATACGATGTTGAGACATTTTCTTAGAAAATTTGTAGTCATATATTTTGATGACATACTCATTTACAGCAAAAATGAGGAGAGACACCTAGAACATTTGAGAATACTTTTGGAAAAACCTAGAGCAAAGAAATTGTTCATAATTAAGAAGTGTTCTTTCATGCAATCTGAGATTGTATTTCTAAAATTCATAGTATCATCTTTAGGAATCAACCTTGATCCTGTCAAAATTCAAACTATTGTTGATTGGCCTACACCTGCAAGTTTCACTGGCATTCGAAATTTCCATGGGCTAGCAAAATTTTACAAGAGATTTGTTAAAAACTTTAGCTCTATCGAGGCCCCTATTACTGATGTATTGAAGGGGGATAAGTTTGTTTGGACCCATAATACTGATAAAGCTTTTCACCATATATCAAGAGAGTCAAGACAACTTCACCTGTTTTTCGATTACCTGATTTTGGAAAGATTATTGAGGTCGTTTGTGATGCGTTGAGGATTGGCATTAGCGGATTGTTGCAGCAAGATGAACATCATGTCGCATCTTTTAGTGAAAAGCTGAATGAGGCGGAGTAACGATATTCCATATACGATCGAGAGTTCTATGCTATCATTTAGTTGCTCAAGCACTGGCGACATTATCTATTACATAAAAAGTTTATTCTACACATAGATCACTAAGCATTGAATTTCATAAGCATGCAAAAAAAGTTGAACCATCGGCACTCCAAATTGTTCAATATTTTTTGTTTGTTCTAAAACACAAACCGGGTGTTGAGAATAAACCTGCCGATGCATTATCTCGGATAACTTTAGTGGTATCATCTTTATCGAGTGAAATTGTGGGATTTGATAGATTGAAGGATGATTACGAGTGTTTTTCTGATTTCCATATCATATACAACCAAACGAGTGACACTTTATTGCCAACTAGTTCTGATTATCACATTGTTCAAGGGTATTTATCTAGTGGTTCGACATTGTGTATATCCCTAGGACTTCCTTAAGGATCTTTATGATTAGTGAGTTGCATTCCGGAGGGATTGCAGGATACTTATGATGAGACAAAACAACCCATCTTGTTGAGAAAAAGTAAATGGAAAAGTTTTACTGGTCATCACTGAAGAGAGACGTGGGTAGATTTTTGTGTCTCAATGTCTAGTTTGTAGAAGAGCACAAACGACTAAGCATAAATCTGGTAAGTATTCGGCCCTACCAGTTTCATATAGACCATGAGAGGATCTGTCTATGAATTTTGTGTTGGGATTACCTAGAACGATGCGTCAACAAGATAGTGTATTTGTGGTAGTGGATAGGTTTTCCAAAATGACACATTTCATCTCATGTTCTAAGACCACAGACGCATCTCACATTGCTATACTTTTCTTTAGAGAGGTTGTTAAGCTATATGGAGTACCCAACACTATAGTGTTTGATCGTGATGTAAAATTTGTTTCTTATTTTTGAAAAACATTATGAAAATTATTAGGTACAAGTTTTCTTATGCTTTCCACCCCCAGATCAATGGTCAAACTGAGGTAGTAAATAGGAGTATGAGAAATTTGTTTAGGTGTCTAGTTGGGGAGAATTTATATAACTGGGATCTTAACCTACCTATTGCAGAGTTTGCATATAATAGTATTATCTCCAGAACCACAAAGAAAACATCATTTGAGGTTGTATATGGTTTTAATCCTAAAAAGATGGTGGATCTTTTAGAGCTTCCCAATCACCCATATTCGGACACTCCATATTCTTTTGCCACTGACTTTCAAAAGTTGCATGACACGGTTAAAACACAAATTGAACTTTTAAACATTAAATATGGTAAACAAGCAAATGCAAAAGAACTGAAATAGAGTTTAAAGAGGGAGATTATGTGTTGGTACATATTCTCCCTGAGAGGTATGCCACCACTAAACATAAGAAATTACATGCACAAGCTACTGGTCCATTCAGAGTAGGAAAATTGAACCCAATGCGCATTTCTTGGATTTGCCGCTTGACATGCTTATTAGTCATGTATTTAACATTGACGATTTGATTTCATTTTCTATTGATTTCATTTCAAAAGATGCAGGATTTAACTCTATTGTAAGGAATGAAGACAAATCTACACTTAAGTTTCCTACACCTTTATTTGATATTGAATCTATTGTCACAGATGAGATAGATGCATGCATACATAGAGATCATAAGTTTTTGATTATGTGGAAGAATAAGCCATCTTTTGAGGACACGGGGGTGACAAAGATGGAGCTTCAAAAGTTGAACCCAGATCTTTTGGATGATTAACTAGATTTCAACTATGCGGTGCAGAGTTCTTTTGGCAAGGGGAAAATGATGCAGTACAACCACCATGGGTTCAGCCTCGCATTGTAACGCGAGCTTATACTAAGGAGCTGAATATTTGAAGAATTAATTTTAGTTTATTTTCTAGAATCTTAAGAATAATTTTATGCAATAATATTGTATTTTTATTTTCATAAGCATGTGGGTCAAGTTTGTTGCATCGATTCTTCGAATGGGTCATGTTTTGAACTTTTTTTGAATTAATCGGGTGGACCTAATTATTTATTTTTGTTTTACTTTTATATTTTAATGTATGGGGCTAATGCATTGGGTCATCCTCCATCAAAGTTGAGTGGAAGAGTTAATTGGGAATACAAAGGGTGTTAAGGAAGGGTATTGAGGTCATTTGATCAAGGATTGGCCCTAGGGTTTGCAAGTGCTATATATTGTAATATTTCTAAATTATAATGGTTAATGAATATTTTTTTCTCTGAATTTTGGCTTAATATTTTGAATTTTGGTGTGGACAACCGGAACGATCGTTGGCGTGCACAATCGACGAAGCTGCGAGGTGTGTACAACCTTGAAGGACCAGTGTGTGGATAATCTGGTAGTTATCCTTTGTTGTTTTCCTTTTGTTTTTTGTGATTTTATGGTGTGTTTCGAAGTGCTCTATGTTAGCTTCGAAACACATCATGTTTCGTTTCGTTTGATCCTAACTCCGTTGCCCATTCAATCGTCCGCTTTACGAACATTGTACGAAGTGTGATGTTTGGACCTCCACTCATAATTTCTCTCTCAAACCTCCACAAATTGTTTTGAAATCAGGGCCTACAGGTGTCCAACATCTATCACACAACATTCTAAAATTTCATAACATTTTAATTTCGTTTGGTTCTCCAAAATGCAATTCAAAGTCGAACAATCATTTTCCCATATGCAATCCTTTTCACCACTTCACCCCATTAGTGATTTAATGTATATGTCAAAGGAATGAGAACTTATGAAACATATAGGATAACGTGACGACCCGAAGCCGGTTCGGCAGAAACCGTTCTGGCATCGGGTGACTACTCACCGCAGGATCATATCGACCAATTTGAGGGAAAAAGAATATGCATATAAAAGTAAAAGATATTTTTTATTTATCAAGATTCTTATTACAAGACACTTCATCGTACAAAACAAAAGAAACAAAATAAGCAATTCAGCGCCGTCGTCGATTCATTTGAAAATTAGGGTTCTTGTTTAACCTCTTTCAGGAGCACCTGACCTGGTATTGTACTTGTCACAAAATAAAATGCAGGATAGGTAAGGCAACGGTGCAAAATAAGCAAGTAAATTCCTGCAACAAGTACTTGTCACAAAATAAAGGTTACTGATGCAATTTTCCAGTAACTAACCCCGAATGTTACTGATGCCATTTTTCCAGTAACAACCCCGAATGTTATTGATGTCATTTTCCAATAATAACCCCGAATGTTGCTGATGTCATTTTTCCAGCAACAACCCCGAATGTTACTGATATCATTTTTCCAGTAACAACCCTGAATGATACCGATGTCATTTTCCGGTAACAACCCCGAATGATATTACGTTGGTTCCGGACAACCAACCAAGCTTTAAATGGATTTGGCTCAAAACAAATACGCGAAGTATAACAATAATAGAAAAATGCAAGATGTAATGCAAGTCATATACTGAGTACCTTTGATCCTTAAGTTTAGAAGTTTAACAGCTCAAATGAGTGACAATACGCTCAATCTGCATTTTAAGTCCCCGATATTTTTAAGTTAGCTTTTTAATCAAATAATTTAGGAGTTTAATTTCTTCTTTCATTTTGTTTATCTTCCGCTTTTGAAGTTCGATTGATTTAAGCTGTGCTATTAAAGCAGTTATAATTATTAAAGTGTCTTAAGATTATGATCATCATACTGTATGACGACAAAATCAGAATAAAAATAACTGAATTGGCAATTTAGGAAATAATAGTCATTTATAACAATTGAATCATTCTCATTATCAATGAGAATAATTTTATTGTGAATGACTAATTAAAAATTTGATAATTATAAAAAGAGTAACAAGATTTAGAGTAAAAAAATGTGTTCTTCAATTTCCTCCTCTTACTTTAGAATTAGGATCGCCGAAAAAACGAAGAGAGGCCGGAACGGGTTGGCCGGATGGCAGGCTGAGGTGGCAACAGCGAGAGGCTGGCTGGCAGCGGCTACAGAGTGGTTTGGCAGCTTGATAGCTGGCTGTCGGAGGCTGTCGGGGGCTGCTGGAAGTTGCCGGAGAGGGAGCTGGCTGGCTGAAGGGGACTGCCGGGCTGCCGGAAGCTGCTAAAAGCGGCTGGAAGGGACTGCCGGGGGCTACCGGAAGGAGGCTGGAGCGGCTGAGGAGGGACTGGCCGGCTGCAGGAAGGGAGGGAACTGGCTGGGAGGGGCTGGCCAGCTGTTGGAAGGGCTGAGGAGGAGCGGCAGGAAGCTGTTTGAGATGAGGAGAGGGGGAGGGGAGAGCCTTCTTATAGAGGAGAGGGCTAGGGTTCGGCTGAGGGGAGGGGGCGAGCGCATCTTGCGCCAAAATCGGGCAGGCGGGTCCTCCTGGCAGGCGGAGGGGGGGAAGGAGGGTCGGGGTCGGCCCATAGGGCCGACAGCCTGCGCCAAAGACGGCACAGGCAGGCGCGGAACCTTCCGCTGTTGGCTCTGTCGCGCGACAGAGCCTGCAATTGCATCGCAAGATGCGATCGGCGAAGGGAGGGGGGGGCCGATCGGGGGAAGGGAAACAAAGGAAAAAAATGGAAAAATTGTTAAACTTTAAATTAATCGCATTTTTCCGCCGTTTGGAGTCAAAATACAGCGAAACTTGGCGCCAAGGTGTGTCACAACATAATGAACACCATCGCGCCGAAAATTTTCGATTCGGAGCAAAATTTTATTTTTTTTAAATTTTGAAGTTTAAAACTTCGAAAATTTGTCACGATCAAATCAGCGCTCAGAATTAGATGAAACTTCTCGAGCAGCCTTTAAATAATATACTTAACACGTTAACACTGAAAACGATGAATTCGGACACATATTTCAATATTTTTGATTTTTTTTTATAATTTAGAGAATAAGGCGGAAGCTTCTGTCTTTCAAATTGTTCCCCAACTAGGGCACTTTAATCTAAAAATTATTTTTATCTATTGGCAATTTCGTTTGCCATAAATTGAAATTCCCCGGGATCCTTATTCATAAGGCGGGATTCTGACCTAATTTGCAGAATAACAATTTTGGGTCGTTACAAACTCCCTACTTAAAAACAATGTCGTCCTCGACATCAAAAGAACAAAAAGAAGATTTAAGGGAAGTTCTAGATTACCTCAATTAGGAAATAACTCTGGATACTTTCTTCGCATAACATCCTCTTTTTCCCACATAGCTTCTTTTACCGTATGATTGTGCCACTGTACTTTAACAATCGGGATCGTTCTGCTTCTTAATTTTCGGTGATCTTTTTCAATGATTTGAAGTGGCTTTTTGACATAAGTCAGATCGGGTTGAATTTCAACTATTGAATCAGAAATTTGCTGAGAGGGTTCCTGGAGGCATTTGCAAAGAGCAGAAACATATAAACATTGTGTATGGCAGAAAATCTTTCAGGAAGTTTAAGTCTGTAAGCCGAGCTTCCAATTCTTGCGGTTATTTCGAATGGTCCAACATATCTGGGGCTCAACTTAAGTGTAACTCTAAAGAGATGAATACCTTTCATCGGGCTAACCTTTAGATAGGCACGATCACCAACGTGAAATCCAGCATCCGATGTCTAGCGTCGTGATACTTCTTCTGTTGGTCCTGGGCTACTGTAATTCGACTCTTGATTTGTTTTATCTTTTCATTTGTTTCTTCAATCAATTCCGAATCGTAGATTTGAACGTCTCCAACTTGTGTCCAGACTAGTGGAGTGCTGCACTTTCTTCCATACAGGGCTTCATAAGAGGCCATCCCAATACTCTCTTGATGGCTATTATTATACGCGAATACAATTAATAGTGTATGCTTTTCCCAACTACCACCAAAATCAAGAATACTCAACCGCAGTAGATCTTCGAGTATTTGATTAACTCTTTCGGTTTGCCCGTCTGTCTGAGGGTGAAAGGCGGTGCTTAGAGCTAGAACGATTCCTAGATCGCGATGTACCGCTTGCCAAAATCGGGATGTAAATCTGTTATTTCGATCCGAGACTATGACTTTTGGAATCCCGTGAAGTCTGATTATGTCCTTAATATAGAGTTTGGCTTGATAGGAATAAAATGGGCTGATTTAGTCAATCGGTCTACTATTACCCAAATTGTATCTACTCTCGAACGACTTCTGGGTACTCCCATGACAAAGTCCATAAGAAATGTCTGACCATTTCCATTCTGAAATTTCTAAAAGTCGCAAAAGTCCACCTGGCTTCTGATGCTCAGCTTTTATTAAGCAGCATACATGACATTTAGCAATAAACTCAGCCACACTTATTTTAAGTCCTGGCCACCAGAATACTCTTTTTAAATCTTGATACATTTTATTATTTCCGGGATGAACTGAATATCCTGAATTGTGAGCTTCACTTTTAGTATCTGGCTTCGAATGGATGCGATATTAGGGACCCACACTCTTTTTCCGTGGTAAATATAATTCCCTTGCTGAAGTTGCAAGTCCGATCAACGTCCGTTTTCTATATCCCTTTTTAGCTTTGAATACATCGGGTCTTGACCTTGAGCGATAAATATCTGTTGTAGGAGCGTAGGTTCGGTGGTACATACCTGAAGTAGATCGTTCAATTGCTTGCTGGAAGTGGGCATTATCTCAAGCTTCTGAAATTCTTCCATCAAAGGACTTTTTATGATTAATTCATTTAGGGATACCTTTCTGCTGAGGGCATCAGCAATAACGTTGGCTTTACCGGGGTGATATGAGATACTGAGATCATAATCGCAAATTAATTCAAGCCATCTTATTTGCCTACAGTTTAGATGTTTCTGAGTAAAAATATACTTTAGGCTTTGGTGGTCGATAAAGATTTCGCATTTTACCCCATACAAGTAGTGTCTCCAGATTTTCAAGGCAAAAACGACTGATGCTAACTCCAGATCGTGAACTAGATAATTCTTTTCATGCTTCTTTAATTGCCTTGAGGCGTAGGCAATCACTTTTCCTTCTTGCATTAGGGCACATCAGTGAATACTTGAAAATTAATCCCTTCTTGAGGTAAGATCAGGATTGGTGTGGCGGTCAACAATTCTTTCAACTTCTGGAATGCCTGCTCGCAATCTTGACCCCACACAAAAGGTACCGCCTTTTGAGTTAACCTTGAAAGAGGTGAGGCTAATAGCGAAAACCCCTTAATAAATTTTCGGTAATAGCCTGCTAGACTCAAAAAGCTACGAATCTCAGTCACCGAAGAGGGTTGCAGCCAATCCTGAATGGCGCTTATCTTATTCTGATCAACTTGTATCCCTTCAGCACTGATCACATGGCCAAGAAAGGCAATTGATTTAAGCCAAAATTCACATTTTATGTATTTTGCAAACAATTGATGCTCCCTTAAAGTGCCCAACACGAGTCTTAAGTGATTTTCGTGGTCTTCTTCACTTTTCGAGAAAATAAGAATGTCGTCGATAAATACGATCACAAATTTGTCCAGGATCGGTTTGAGAACTCGCTGCATTAGGTCCATGAAAACTGATGGAGCATTGGTTAATCCAAACGACATTACCAAAAACTCGAAATTCCCGTAACGAGTCATGAGCGCAGTTTTCGGAATATCTTCCTCTTGTATTCGAACTTGATGAAAACCTGATCGCAAGTCTATTTTTGAGAAGATTTTTGCCCCGGCAAGTTGATCGAATAGATCGTCTATTCGAGGAAGCGGATACTTATTTTTAATGGTTACTTTGTTTAGCTCTCTATAGTCGATGCACATACGCATCGATTCGTCTTTCTTTTTCACAAAAAGTACAGGAGCTCCCCAAGGTGACATGCTAGGCTTTATTAAACCTTTTTCCATTGATTCTTGTAGTTGCTCATGAAGTTCTTGCAGCTCCTTTGGGGCTAAACGGTAAGGCGCATTTGACAGAGGCTGAGATCTTGGTACTAAATCTATAGCAAAATCTACTTCCCTAACTAGAGGCAGACCAGGAAGCTCATCAAGGAAAACATCAGGGAATTCTCTGACTATTCTAATTTCTGATAGAGGGATGTCCTTTTCTAAATTACTTAACATGGAGACAAGATAAGCCTCTCACCCTCTGCGAATCAGCTTCTTTGCTTTAAGCGCGCTAATTAATGAAGCGTTAATACCCAATCTGCCTATGAATACACCTGGTTTTCCTTTTTTTTTAAGGGTAACCTTCTTCTTTCGACAATCAATGACTGTTTCATGCATACTCAGCCAATCAATCCCTAAAATGATATCAAAATTCATTATAGGGAGGATTTGTAGAGTAGCTTCATAAACCATATCATTGATTGAGATGTTGAAAGTACAGAATTGCTGAGCGCTCATGGTGGCTCCAGAGGGTAATCCAATATTAAGGGTGCTGGTTAGATTGCAACAGGGAATATTTAGGGCCCTAACGCAAATTTCCGACATAAAAGAGTGGCTCGCTCCAGTATCGAACAAAACGCTAAAAGGTTCACTATTAATTTGTATGATGCCTAATTAAAAGGAAATAACTATCACATAAAGTTTAAACAAGCGTGTTCACAAAATAATTTAAAAAAAAGGTAGTGTACCTGACACCACGTTATTGTCGTCGGGTGCTATGAAAGGGGTAAGAGTATATATATCCTTGCTGGAACCGTGGCTCGAGGGGCCTGACCATTCCTTTGGGTAGGTGTTGCTGTTGAAGAGACTTGCCTTGGAGCAGTTCCCCTTCGACGATTGTTGGCGGGTGAGGCTGTTGGTGCTGAGTTATGGCTCGGGGCAGATCTTGCCCCAGGAATAATATCACCATCTACCGTCCTTTTGGCTATACAGAAACGGTAACCATGGCCGGTGCGTCCGCAATTAAAGCAGCAGTTCTGCCCGTGGTAGCATCTCCCACAAGGGTGAGGTCGATCACATGCTCCGCCTTCGATGGTCTTGGGAGCTTATACAAACATTTGATATGCCCTTGCTGGTGGAGGCTAACGGGGACGTTTGAAAATCTCCTAGTTCACAGTAGAAGTGATCGGTTTTTTCCCTTGTCGTTCTGCGATCACCTGCACATTGTGCTCCAGCATTGTTGCACAGTTCAAAAGATCAGCAAATTTTGTATGCCTCAAAGAAATCAAGTTAGTGCGAATGCTGTCTTTTAGACCTTCCAAAAATCTACTGCACCTCAAAGCTTTGCAGTCCACAAGCTTCGGTGCATAACGAGAGAGTTTCGTGAACTCCGTCTCGTAGGCTGCCATAGATCAGTCACCCTGAGCTACAATTATAAATTGGCTCTCAAGTATCCTTTGGGCGGAATGAGGAATGTAGCGGCTTCTGAAAGCGGCTGTGAACTCCGCCCACGATACGTCCTCAAGATTGATACCCATGAATGTGGTTTCATACGTGATCTTTCACCACCTTTCGGCTTCACCCTCCAGTAAATACTTTGCAAATCTAACCTCTTCACTGGATGAACATTTTAAGCTGTCCAACTTGCTTTCTATGGCTTGGATCCAGTCTTCAGCCTCCATGGGTCTTGCCGATCCATTAAAGGTGGGAGGGTTGAGCTTGAGGAAGGCCTGCAGGGCATTATCTACTCACACTCTTTGCTCTTGAGGGGCTTCTGATGAGAGCAGGGAGGTGGAGGCCTTCCCTTGGTTTGAGAGAGCTTGCAAAACAGCTTTTAATAAACGGTATGTCCTATTGTTCGCTGCAGATGAGGAGATCGTGATTTTAACTAGGGTTTCGACGGGTACTGCGAGGAAGTCTTCATCGGAATCCATCTATTTGGAGTGATAAAGTTTGAGATTTAGAGGCGGTTTGAAACTTGCTGAATACACAAACAATTAATCATGATAAATAAGATTTCATCTTTTAGCTTCAAACAAAACTTCATCTAATAATAGATTTACACAAAAAAGAAATTGCATTAATAGTAGGACTTACTCCTTATCGGATGCATCAAAAAGATAAAAATTTAATTCCTATTCTAACTCCTACTAACTGGAGGATTCAAAACTACTATTCCTCCTTTTTGAAGACTCCCCGGGGTCCTTGGCTTTCCTCTTTCCTCTTGAGGTGGAGGCAATCATGTTGCCAACCTTCATGAGCTCCCTAACATGATGAGGTTCATCCTGCAGTCGGATGATTTGACGATTCTTAACGTCATCTTTTCTTTGCACTTCCCACTCAAGAGCGGTCATCCTCCCATGCAGCGTTCCTCTTAACTCCTATAATTCTATTTCTAGGTTCCTTATTCTGTGCCTGGATACTGATATCCACCAGGCCAAAGTACTTTCTACCTTACTCAGCTTCTCTGTCAGAACATCAACTTTGGATTCTTCAGCAGGAGTGTTCATGTGTATGTTGAGATTAGTTATCCCTGAATTTGAGGAGTTGTTCTCACTTTCTCCTTCCTCAAAGTACTCAATCATATCAGCACGAGGGTCCATCTATAAAAAGGTTAATAAAATGTTATTCTTATATTTTTCATAATGATGACCATGACGCTTATTAGCCTAAGTTATTAAAATCTTCTTTGAATATATCTTATATTTTACATGTATATTCTTTTCTTCCATAATACTCAATCCTGCTCTGATACCAACTGTGACGACCCGAAGCCGGTTCGGCAGAAACCGTTCTGGCATCGGGTGACTACTCATCGCAGGATCATATCAAGCAATTTGAGAGAAAAAGAATATGCATATAAAAGTAAAAGATATTTTCATTTATCAAAATTCTTATTACAAGACCCTTCATCGTACAAAACAAAAGAAACAAAATAAGCAATTCAGCGCCGTCGTCGATCCATTTGAAAATTAGGGTTCTTGTTTAACCTCTTCCAGGAGCACATGACCTGGTATTGTTTAGAAAATAATACCGGGATTGAAATTCCCAGTAATTAGAGAATACTCTAAGTACAGCAGACGGGTCCTCCTGGCAGGCAGAGGTGGGGAAGGAGGGTCGGGGTCGGCCCATAGGGCCGACAGCCTACGCTAAAGACGGCGCAGGCAGGCGCGGAACCTTCCGCTGCAGGCTCTGTCGCGTGACAGAGCCTGCGATCGCATCGCAAGATGTGATCGGAGAAGGGAGGGGGGCCGATCGGGGGAAGGGGAACAGAGGAAAAAAATGAAAAAATTGTTAAACTTTAAATTAATCGTATTTTTCCGCCGTTCGGCATCCAAATACAGCGAAACTTGGCGCCAAAGTGTGTCACGACATGATGAACACCCTCGCGCCAAAAATTTTCGATTCGGAGCAAAATTTTATTTTATTTTACTTTTTGAGGTTTAAAACTTCGAAAAATTGTCACGATCAAATCGGCGCTCAGAATTAGATGAAACTTCTCGAGCAGCCTTTAAATAATATACTTAACACGTCGACACTGAAAATGATAAATTCGGACACATATTTTAATGTTTTTGATTTTTTTTTTATAATTTAGAGAATAAGACGGAAGCTTCTGTCTTTCGAATTTTTTCCCAACTAGGGCACTTTGATCTAAAAATTACTTTTATCTATTGGTAATTTTGTTTGCCCTAAATTGAAATTCCCCGGGATCCAGATTCCTAAGGCGGGATTCTGACATAATTTGCAGAATAACGACTTTGGGTCGTTACAAATAACCTTCCACCAGAATGGTAATCCATGAAAATAATTTTGAGTAGTTCTTATTGTTGAAGAGCTTTAGAAAACAATGCTTACAATTAATGAGGCTGGCAAATCATTGAGTAATGAGATTCAACTTAGTCATTTCCCAATACAAGCCATAGCTAGCCAACAAGAATAGCAATACCGAGCCTTAGCTTCATTATGTGGGATCAGCTAAATGAATCATTTATTTTTATTGTGCATGATGAAACAGAAGCCCCTCCCTAAGTTCCAAACAGAGAAGATTCTTTCAAATGATTTATTCCCACGTCTTTTTTAATCTATCTCTTCTCCTTTTAGCATGGGCAAAATTCATTATACTTAATTTTGTTAACAAGATCATCAACTAGAAAAAATTTCCCAATGAGAGAGAATGTGATAAGCTGCACCAAATCTCAGATTTCCTTTTCAAAGAGCAAAAGAGTTTCCTTGCCTGCGTAGGAGGTTAGAAGCTTGGATGAAAAGTAAAAATAAAATAGAAGGCAAAGAAGATGCAACAGGTGGCAAGGAGTCTGCAGCCAAACTATCAAAAAATCAACCTCCCCAAGCCACAAGAGGCAAACCTCATCAGCACAAGGAAACTGAGGCCTGTGGAGGAGCAACGAAGAACACTACAACAATAGACGGAACTGATGAGAGAACTGAGGTCTGTGGAGGAGCGGAAGAATCAATGATCGGAGATGAAGAGCCAAAAACAAGCAACAAAGAGATACAATCAGACGAGTGAAGATATGTGGGATTCGAGACCAAATCCAAAGTCAAAAGTTGAGAAAATGAGAGCAAGGCAGCAATCAAATGTCTACGGCCACCCTCATGACCACAAACCCAGCAACATGGAGCCATGTGGAGGAACCCACATAGCCAACAGAACACCAGAGTTTACAACTCCAACACCAGCCATTAGGGTAGCCTCCCACAAAGATGAAGACCAAAAGTGGAGGCTATGGACCAACAACCAACACCACCAGTAACTAAGGAAGGACACACCAAGATCCAGAACAAACAACGAGGGTGGAACTGAAGATTAATCATGGCAAAGCTGACGAGAAACGACAAAGACGACGCAGTCGAAAACCATAACAAACTGACAATGGAAACCTAGTGTGAGCTGGCCACGAGCCAGCCTTGCAACAGTAAGAAGATATATGCCCTGGCAATGGCAGCAAGGGCGTGGGGGAGGAAATCAAAAGGGGAACCAGTTCATTCCATTATCTCATTATAATATATATATATATATATATATTCACACAGACACATAAATATTACTTATCACAAATGAGTTTAATACCGTTTCAATTATCATTGCACTTTACAAAAGTTTATATAATGTCTCTCATGAATGTTGCCCATATTATTTTGCGGTGCACCCACATCACACGATCAGAAGACAAAACACTAAGAAAGAAAACATGCATATGCTTTCCACTTTAATAGCAGAAGAAAAGACTTGAAACCATGAAGACCAAGATCAAAAAATCACCTCAGAAAGAAAACATGCATATGCTTTCCACCTAATGAAGTCAAGAAATCTTTGCACTTGCATAATAGGAAAATTTTTTAGAATGAATGCAAGACAAAAAAGATCATTTGTGTCCTAATGGCAATAGAAATAAATCATGACAAGAATGATAAAATCAAATTATTGGAAGATGTGAAAGCCATTGGAAACGATTGTAAGGAATGAATTACCTAATAAACTTCCAGTTCTTAAAAATATTCAATACATTATAAACTTAGTACCTAGATCATCATTACCCAATCTTCCAGTTTATAAGTTGAACACATTGAACATTTCAAATTGAACAAATAAATACATGAATTACTTAAAATGGTTCATGAGATAGAGAAAATTCACTCTAAAGAAAGATGATGGCAAGAGAATGTGTATTGACAATCGAACAACCAATATATTATACAGATTTTTTATCCCTATATCAGAGATATATTAGATATAAAAAAAATTAAGAATTGAAAATATCAACTAAAAAAAAAAGAAAATTAATGAAAAAAATAATTCATATCTAGAATAAAACATATAAGTGCTAGTTATACCTTTTGAATTGTCCAATATGCATAGTATATTTATGAGGGTTATGAACTATATTTTGCATTTATTTATTAAGAGATTTTTAATAATTTATTTTGATGACATCTTCTTTCATAGAAAGATAAGGAAAGAACATTTTATGCATCTAAGAAAAATATTTAAAATTTTGAAAATTAATAAATAATAATTGAACTTCAAGAAGTGCAATTTAATTACTCCATTTATGATATTCATATAACTTTTTATTTTGATCAAATTTTTAATAGTAGATATATCAACAAAAAGAAAGTGAATCATTAGTGACATTAACTTAACATAATCTAAGATATTAGAAATTTTCATGACTGACCACTGCATATAGAAATTTTTTCGAGAATTTAGCATAATTATGACACTAAATACAAATTGTCAAAAAAAGAAATGAATGAAAACTAAAGTGAAGATTAACTAAAAAAAGATAAACTTATTAAAGTTCTTGTTTTAAGATTGCATAATTTTAACAAAATATTTGAGATTGTAATGTATCAAACTTGAGCATAGGAGTTTTGAGTCATATTGGTCATCAATAGGAAATTTTAATAAAAAGTAAATGAAGCAAAGTAACAAAGTATCCAAACAATGATAGAAAAAATTATAATATAGTTGCTTCTTAAATATTAATCACTATTTATTACAAAAAAATTTGCATTATATTTAAATCACCAAGTTTTGAAGTACTTCAATTATCAAAATAAATTATGACAACCGCACAACGTTATACACCTAAGTCTTGAAACATCAAGCCAAACAGGATAACAAGGTTCAAGATGCCCTTAATAAAGTCAGTTTGTTATTGCACATCATGCAATAATAAACCGTGCAATTTTATACTAAAACAGAAAATATACACAAAAATTTTAAAAAGAAATATAATATGATTTAAATAGTGATCCACTAATACCTAAGATGACTGTGTTCATAAAAAATAGGTTGTGAATTTTCAAACATCCCTAAGGGATTTTCTAATTCATGAATTGCATGCAAGATGTGTTTCAGGACATTTTGATAAAGAATAGAAGATGACAATAACTGAAGGTAGGTATTATTGGTTTAGCATCAAAAGAAATGTTACTAGGACCTAGCTTAGTGTATGATTTGTTAGATAGCTAAATGTAGAAACATACAACATGATTATAGATACCTTTAACCAATCCATTCAAAGCTTGGGAAGATTATTGGCATGACATCATATTAGAATTTCTTATACTCTTAAAAGTGCAACTTTATTTTCATGTTAACAAACAAGTTCTTCAAAATGGCTACATTTATTCCATGTCACAAACTTGTTGATCTGTTTCACATCATGATCAAAGAATTTAGTAAGGCAATCCTAAATTATTAGTCAAATGATATAAGCCGCCAACTGTGTAACCGCTAGTGTGGCCGAATAGAAACGAGACCGCAACAACTTGTCAAGTCTGAAAAGACAATCGAGCGAGTGAAGGAAGAAGAGCATTGGCGGAACCGAAAAGGAAAAGGACAAATATCAATCTAATATATCTAGATTGAGCATGGATAGATTGATTGCAGTTGAAGAATTGATAAAGGAGAAGGCAAAAGAGCCTTTTCAAGCAGCTTCATTAGCTTGACTTCAACCAACTAAAATGAGTTTTCCCGAGTAACATAAAACAGTCAGCAATTTCCCAAATAAAGACAATCAAGCGCAATACGAGTGAGCATTCAACAGCCATTCTACAAAGAAGAACTTTGACGGGTAGAGTGAAGTACATGGCCTTCCACCAGCTAGGAACACGTCAGCCAAGTAAAATTTATTACCCGGCTAGCATCCAAGTGCATATCACTAGGTTGAGATGAGATTTATAGCCTGAGCCTGGCTCGAGCTGAGTAAAGGCTTCACCAAATTAATTTGAAACTCAGCACAAATACAAGGTAATTATTTTGGAAATTGAGCCACATCTTGAAACATGGGGATATGACTTCAAGCAAGTTGTCAAATTTGACTAAGGACTGCTCATTCACTAAAATATTGCCTTATTGTGAATAGTATTAATAGTAACTTGTGTTTACCTATTATTGGCATTTTTATATCCTTAGCTTATTGTATCCTTGGATTTATCAATTTTTATCACATATAACTGGAGTGACGATTTGTTTCCTCATTTTAAGTTGTTAGTGTTTACTTTTGTTGTGCTAAATTATGCTCCCTCAACAAACGACCATAAAACACCATCCAAGTTAGTTGACTGAATGATCAGTTTAGTTGTAGAAAAAAAAAAAGAAAAAAAAAAGAAAAAAAAAAGTGACACTATAGCCAGGGCTCAAATGGATGATCAGGTTGGTATCAGAGCATAAATTTGCTTGAGTGGAGATCTGCCTATGGTGGGTCTAAGAAGGTTATAACACTTATGAAGAATAGAACCACTTATATCAAAGGACCAAGGAGAAGATAAGAAGAGAGGTCACATAAGAGTAGCAACACAACTAAGCAAGTGGTCATGATGGAGATACGATTGCAAATGTGGAATCAACAATCAACGTGCCCTTCAATGAGCAATGAAACAAAACATTGATTAATGTATCTAATGATGCCAAGTATAATAATAGTGTAAATTAGCTTAAACAAGGAGAGGAAAAGCAGATGAAAGGTATAATTCCCAAAGTAGAGTAAAGGTAGAGTGGCCAATTTATAAAGGTGAGCCTAATTGCCAAAATGATCAATAAATGGATCAATCAACTATAAATTACTTTGAAATGCACGAATATGCCAATCAAGAAAAGTTGAATTTCGGCTAACTCTGAGGGCACATACTTTCACTGATGAAATAACTTGGTGAAGTTCAAGCTAGACACCATCAACAGCCAGTTTAAGAAAATTTTCCAAGAGAAGTTCAACAATCGGTTATGCTAAAAGGAGGTGAAGTTGATAGCATGCTTATTTTGAGACCACTCGGTCCAATATTGTACCCCTGCGATCAGAAAAATGGCTCTAATGATGAAGTTATGCTTAGCCGATTTGTGTGCCTTGACAGATATTCAAACTATTGTCAAGTATCGCCAATGAATTGCATTGTTTATCGTGCCAGGCTAGTAAAATGGCCATGCCATAAGAAAAGATTTAGGAATATACTGTTACTGCCTGGAGACCCTTCTAAAAGAGAAGTAATGTGGACATTGATTGGCCAAGTAATGGCTAAGTGACTGAAAAGCTAGCTGAGCGATCATTCCACCTGCCAAGATGAAAGACTATCATAAGCAAACACAACAAAGCTGCATGAAGGTACACCCTGAACTACTGTAGATCAAATAGCTACAGTGAGAGTCAGGCTAGACAATGAAGGAGTTGACGATACTTAAGATGCTAGATTCAGAGGCCCGAGCCTTTGCCTGGCATCCTTAATGTGGTTCCTTCCGTGAAGTAGCAGCTGAAAGACTTTTGAGACCGTGGAGATTAGCAGCAATGAAGATGTCAAGGGAACCTATGATGACCCATGTTAGGTTGGTAAGAACTAAACTAACATCGGATGCATCTTTCCGCAGGATCATATTGGCAGTTAGATAAAATAGTAGTTAACGAACATTCAAGCCATTCACATAAAAGAAACGACATTCATTCAATTTAAAATAAAAATAACATCCATAAATTATTACATAAAATTTCATATACATCAAACTATTAATCCTGGAAGGAGCAGTTATTTTCTCGCGCTACGCCTCTAGGCTACATCAACCGCCTCCAACTGTGTCTGATCTGGCATTATAAAAATAATGCTTAGTGCATACTCTAAATACAATGGATATTAAAAATATACTTAAAGCATAGCGGGAAGCAAAATAATAATAACTGCAGGAAATAGTGTGTTTCAAAAACAAGAAAATAAATATGTCTCCTGCAAAATAACTATTCTTGCACATGCCAAGTTTTCAAACAGAAAGCAATAATTGCATAAAAATCTATGTTTATGTTTATGTTTATGTCTATGATATCATGAAGCAATAATAGCAGTTATGTTGGGCAAAGCCAAAACCATGAGGCTGGGTTCATATGCATTTAAGCATAAACCTTCACCTGGACCCACTTAAGGATCTCAGATGGCAACGTGCATTTAAGCAACCTTCACCTGTGCCTCCTTCAAAGGCTCCAGATGGCACCCTTATAGCTCCCGATGACTAGGCCCATCCCTAACCTAATCATGCTCCGTTTCGGAACCCTTCTTGCAACATTCACAAGACACATAAACATCATTCAATTTCTCTAACATCATTAGTAGTAAGAATAACATATCAAGTAGTAATAAGCTCAAAGCGATGCATAAGCAGCAATTGAAAGTAAAAGCATATAAAGTAATATTCAGTGTACCTTTGTGTTTGACTTAACTAGATGAATCACTCATGTGTTGTGTCTGCAAAAATTATAATTGAGATCCTATTAAACTTTGAAAGTAAAGTTTGTGTTTCAACGAATCTTATTTATAAGATTTAAAACTTATATTTTGGATTCTTTAATTTTATTTTTTTAAAAATCTCAAAGTCGTAGGGAAGTAAGCTAAACAATGCTTTCCTAAAACTCTTTATTTTGTTTTCAATTGCAAATATTTATAGGTAAGGAAAATGTATCAATTCCCATTGAATAGAGGTTAACATATTGAATATATTTTGAATTTTAGTTGTATGTAATATCTACATAGCTAAGCATTTATTTACTTAAGCATATATGAGTTTAACCTCATCAAATCCTATTTCTTGAATCTTCATAATTTGATACCTAAGCTAGATTTAGATATCTAGGATTTAATACTAAAGCATGCTAATAGATTAATTTATACTACTCGCAAAAATTGCAACCTAAAACTCGAAATCAAATCAATTCATTTTATTCTAATTCCATTATTCATATTATTATTATTATTATTATTCTTTTTGTTTAAAATATATATATATAGCTATAGTGTTATGTATACATATACATTTATACATATATACATATATATATGTATATAAATATATAGTGTTATATGTATATACATTTATACATATATATACATATACATATATATATATATATCCTTCTTATGTATCCAAAACAGCAAACTCTTATCAATC
This sequence comes from Gastrodia elata, assembly GCA_016760335.1. Lineage (NCBI taxonomy): Eukaryota > Viridiplantae > Streptophyta > Magnoliopsida > Asparagales > Orchidaceae > Gastrodia > Gastrodia elata. The sequence continues at coordinate 24,596,186 of CM028677.1, forward strand.
AAGATAAGCAACCTTTTGATTGTAGTAAGAGTCTCACAACCGAATAAAAAAAAATTACTGAGTGGGAAAAAGAAAAATAATAACTTTACATATATATACATATGTATATATATATATACATATGTATATATATATATATATATTTCTATATATATATACTCGTGCGTTTCCTTCTCCTAAAAGACTCGGCAAAGCTTCGTACCTTAGCCGAGCAGTCGAGCCGAGCGGAAGGAGGGGGTCGGCCCAGCGAGGAAGTCGAGCCGAGCGGAAGGAGGGGATCGGCGCAGAGAAGGAAGTCGCTCGGAAGAAGAAGATCGAGCGGAGAGGAAACGAGTCGCGTCGCCTGGGACCGTGCGCGCTGGGATGTCCGTCTGCCGCAAGGATCAAGTCGCGTCGCCTGTCGTGCGCTCCCGCCTGCTCAAGTATGTCTCTTACTGTTGAGCGGAAGAAGAGGGAGAGGCGAGGAGAGGAATCGAGTGATGAAGGGTTGACGCCATACGTCCGGTTATATAGGGTGTGCGTGCGTAACGCACACCCGTTTTAAACCGGCTGGCGCCTTCCTAAAACGCTCGCGAATTTAGGACAGCAGCGTAACTACCTTAACTTTTCCTAATTGAGTAATTTACGTTAATGTTGTAACTGACAAATTCGAAAACTTTCTAAATTAGGTATTAAAACTGAAAAATCGAATTTTTTCAGTGGGAGTTTTAACGGGAAACTGATAATTGCGGGATAATTGGCGAATCGGGAGTTTCAGCGTTTTCCTTATAATGACCTAGGGTCATTACAGAACCAATGTAAAGCCTGCAAAGATTAAATCAATTAACAAGAGCACAGCCAAACCCAGGAAGATTGGCATGATTCAATTGAATTAGAATCAGTCAGCACAGTGAAAGCTAAGCCCATGGAAGCCAACAAGAAAGAAATTGAGGTCAAGGAAGTCGACATCACACCGAGATTTCAAAAGTAGAAGAGGACGAAGAGTCGATAGCTGACCATGAAAGAGTTGAAAACCAAAAAATGACAAAGGAAAAGAGTTCTAAATTGAGCCTAGGTAAGTTCTCTCTTTGATCCATAAAAGCTCATGAATAAGGGATCAAGTTAATTTGTTGGCCAACAAAACCAAGGTATCAGTTAAGTGATCACAAAGGTCAAGTGACCACCAGGGGGTCAAGTTAGATTACATCAATAGCCTGTTGAGTTAAGTTACAACTTCAGAATTGCATCCTTGTAACTCCATACCAAGTGTGTTTTAGAGTCAGCTAACCACAGACTAGTCAACTACGCTCTAGATACAAAGATAATTAAAATATCCTCGTGTATTCAAACAACTTTGATCCATAAAAGCTCATGAATAAGGGATCAAGTCAATTAGTTGGCCAACAAAACCAAGGTATCAGTTAAGTAATCATAAAGGTCAATCGAGTAAAATAAGCCATCAGCCAAGTGACCACCAGTGCGGTCAAGTTAGATTCCATCAGTTGCCCATCGAGTTAAGTTACTACTTCAGGATTGCATCCTTGTAACTCCATACCAAGTGTTTTAGAGTCAGCTAACCACAGACTTGTCAGCTACGCTCTAGATACCAAGATAATTAAAATATCCATATGTTTCCAAAAAAAAAAAGAATAATTCAATTAGAAGTGCAAAAATACATAATGAGGGATATTTGTTTGTTTCTACCTTTAGGAAACCATCGCATACATAGTGCAGATATACTGCTCACATCAACAAGCACATGAGAAAAGATGTCAGCTAAACATGGCATGTACTTCTGCATAAAAGAAACAAATCTCAGTTAGCATTCTGTTCAGAAAACATAGAATGAAACAACAGAATAAATAAACCACGTAAATCTAATTAGAGTTTATGATGGCCGTAAAAGAAAAAATAAATGTAGTTTTTGATGCAAAACAAAATTATAAGTATTGAAATAAGTCAAATCCTGCACAATAAATAGAAGACATGTTTGATCAGACAAGAATTATAGTGGATATAGCAAACCAATAAATAAAACAAAAAATGAAAAAGATTTCAATTTCTTTGGTGAAAAAGAACCAAAACAACGACAAATAGTTTCTTCATAGTTAGTTGTACAGGCCAACTTAGTGCATGTGATAAGCATAATCAGCATCACTAAATTTAAGCATGTGTAAAACCAATTGCAGCCTTCTTAAGGTTAGTAGTTCAACATATTTAACATCAACAAGATAAGAAAACAAAAAACAAACTTTTAAATTACCATCCACAATACAATTTCAATGCTCATTCTATTGGTAAAATGGTACTTGAACTCAACCCAATAGAGAATGCATAATTATGATAAGAATACGTGCAAAGTAACCAAATTTAATCAATTGCACCAAGCCTTAGTCGAAGGTCGGCTACATGAATCCTTTATTTACATTGTGCATGATCAAATAGAGGCCCCTGCCTAGGTCCCAAATAAAGATCCTTTCTAATGATTTCTTCATTTTACCCATTAAGAGTTATTTGTTAAAATGACCTCCTGGCTTGCTTAGAATAATCCATCAACGTTTATAAATGCCAGACTAACCCCCAACTCTTAAAAATAATGCAATTTTAGTCTCATGGATAAATTTCAAGTATGTCATATTAGAGCTATGAGAAACGAGTATCTTGGAAATAAATATTGTGATTTAAGTCAGTAAAAGAACTTTTTTTTAGCTACAAACCTTATAAGAATTGATTAACTATTATGCTGAGATGAAGGTTTAACGTAAAAAAAGAATGCAATATTTATTGTCTGATCTGTTCTTCTAAAAAAACTCTTATTTACAAAGCTAGTTAACATGACTTCATAAGAATATAACTGACATTATTTTTTAAGGACCAACTTGAGATTTATAAAAGTTAAAGAACTATTTTGAATAATTTCAAAGAGAGAGGACTATTTGATAAAAACAATAGCAACAACATTAAGCCTTAGTTCTCACATGAATCCTTTTTCCCATTGTGCGTGATAAGATAGAAGCCCAATTAGGGGATTGAACAGTATATACTAAATATGCCCAAACCATTTAAGTCAATATTCTCCAATACTATTGGAGCTACTCCAACCTAGCTATAAATGATCTCATTATTCATTCTAACCTTTCAAGTATACCCACTCATTCACCTTAGCATCTTTATCTCTGTAACAATTATTTTATCAGTTTCATCTTTGGTGGTCAACATTCAAGCCCATATAATAGAGGCGATTGTACAAGTACCCTACAAAATTTTCCTTTAAAATTGAGTGCAATTTTTTAATCTCACGACACTCCAGAAATGCTCATCCATTTTATTCAACTAGCTTGGATCTTATTAATCATAATGCTTTCTATTTCACAATTATTTTGAATAAGTGAACTTTACTTGGATCTCTCGCTCTTCTTGATCACATGATCCTCAATATTTATATATTTGGGATTATGGCTTCTATTGCAATTAATCTTACACATCATAAATTTTGTTTTAAATCTACTAAGAAAAAAATCTTTAGAATGTGAATTAGTCATCCAAAACTCAAGTTTTGATTTATCACCATGTCTAGTTTTACCAATTAACAAAATTTTATGTTATCTACAAATAACATGCATCAAGGAATCTCCTCTTGAATGTATTTAGTAGGAGCATTCATAATTAAAGCAAAAAATATGGATTCTGAACAAAACCTTGATACAATCCTATAGTAACAAGAAAATCATTAGGCGAGCCACCTTGCAATAAAAAACACAAGTACTCAATTTGCTACAAAACAAGACAAAATTCATGTACTCAATTTTTCTAACAAGGGAAACAAATGATATATATCCTCAATATGCTCAAACTATCTAAAATCTTATCCACTATTAGAGCCACTCAAACCTTGTTACAACTAAACTCATATCATTTATTCTTTTGCATACCCACTCATCTACCTTATCATCCTCATATGTGTAATACTTATTTGATTAATCATTTTCTTCTTTATTAGCAAACATTCAATCCCATATAGCATAACCAATTATATAAGTGCTTATTAACTTTTTATGTAACTCTAAGTAGGATTTTCCGATTGCACAACATTCATGAAAATCTCTTCCATTTCATCCAACCAGCTTAGATCTTATTAACCACATCACTTTCTATTTCACCATTATTATGAATAATTAAACCAAGATATTTGAACCTCTCACTCTTTTTAATCACATGGTCTACAACAATTATGTCTTCAAGATAATGGCTCCTACAATTAAACTTAAACACCACATATATTCTAGTTTACATATTTTAAGACCACTTTATCTTCTAAAATAGATCTCCACAACTCAACTTTTACTTTAAACCCATCCCTACTCTTATCAATTACATGAATATAATTTGTAATTAACATGCTCCAATGAACCTTTTCTTGAATGTGTTCAATAAGAACATCCATAATGAAAGCAAAAAAAAAATTAATTGAGAGCAGAACCTTGATGTAATCCAATAATAACAAAAAACCCATTAGACAAGCCACCTTGAGATTGAATAAATATTATTTCCTCATCATACATGTCTTTAATAACATCAATATATGCCACGGAAACTCTTTTTCTTTTCCAAACTTTACAATGAACCTTTTCAACATTAATCATCACTATTAATTCTCAAAATATAACAATTTAACACAAATCGTTTAAAGCTCAACATGTGGTTCTATATATTTAGAAAATCTCTAAGGATTCTTCTAATTCAAAATCAATCAACAACATCAAAAAATAGAAAGAAAAATCTTTAGAAATATATAAATTGTTTCTTTGCAAAAGTTCTCTTTTATGTCCTCCCTAATCTCAATGTAAAATGCAGAGAAACCCTGGCATTCATATCATATTTTCTTTTGCGACAAAAATTCACAAAAGCATAATATTCTTCCATGATGGTGGTTACTTTAGCCACTCACTCCCAACTCCAAATTCCCCCATCCCAAGTTCCAAGCATCACCTATCACTATAACCTACTTTGGAGTGCCCCATCTACCAAATATCATGAATTTTATTAATTGATGAAATGCTACATAATATCAATGAATATCCATTTAATTCAAAAAAAATATTAAAAAAACAAACTTGTTACTTGAAATATTAAAGTGAGATATTATGTGCTCATGGCTTAAGAATTATTACTAATTATCAATAAAACAAACATTCGACAATCAAAAAATTTACAAGCTTTAAGAGATAGTTTTCTTTTAAATTGAAGAGAAATAGAAAATTCTGCAAAGTAAAAAAAACAATCGACAAGAAAAAGTTTTCAAGCATGATGTGGCACCAAAACACGAGGGGATCACACTACAATATAAGGCAAAGAGCCTTGCAAAGGGAATTGATGTAGATTGAGCCTTGTCATTAAAAATTGTTAGTGTTCCATGAAGTCTAACAAGTCCACAAATTTCTTAGTAATCTCTAACTGTAGATTCATAAGTTTTTTGTTGGAGAACGAAGGGAGCACTCCTTACATTTCGTCCTCCAACTAGAAATTAGTAAAGTATAATACCATAATCCAAAATATTTCTATAAGCACTTGTAACAAAATTTAAGAAGAAGACTATATAACCTTAAAAATAAACCATTAAATAAAAACAAATCCTATTTTATTTTACTTGTTAGACAAGCTCTAAACCAATATTAATCTACATTCACTATTTAGTTCTTGTGTTTAGAACAACTTAGGAGAAAGAATATTCATTTAAAAGGGGAAACATTAATTAGCAAATAGTTTTATATGCAAAGATATATGCATCTAGTATTAATTCAAAATTAATTAAATTAATATGTCGAGATTAAGCCTTAAATATAGTTAAATAATTGTGAGATTGGAGGTTATAAGCTCAATAATCCAAAAGATGCTAAAATCAATATTTATATTTCTTTTAAGAATAGTTTCTCTCCCTTTGGAATAATTTCAACTTAATCTATCATGCAAAATTCAATTCTTTTGATAATATTTATAAAGACCTCTGTACGACACTTAATTAATTAGACTATCAAAAATTTTAAAAAAATTTATACGAATAATTTTCATACTATTCCAACAAATTCTTAAAAAATTATCAAAGAGATTTCATAATGCAATGCTATGATAATCTCTATTGTGTTTTTTAACTTAGATATACGACTTCTTAAGTTTTCTTTTTGATATCTAAACTTTGTTCTTACGTTGATATTCCAAACCCTCCGGGCCAAATCTTAACTTCCTCCTGAATTCCTATCTAAATAGCAATCCTCAATGCTTCTCTCCCCACAGCAATAGCATCCCACTCCCACTGCCTTCCCAACACAATTCACTTAGAATGTAATTCCCCCTACTTTAGCATCCAGTTTTCATTACTTCCACAACCTTATGTAGAAACAACATTTACTAAAATTGTATTGGTGTTTTATATCCAAATACATAACCCTACTTTCTGTCATGGGAAATAAAAATCTGAAATATACTAACACAACGAGAATGTAATTCCCCCTACTTTAGCATCCAGTCTTTCATTTTAGCTTCCATTACTTCCACAACCTTATGTAGAAACAACATTTACTAAAATTGCATTGGTGTTTTTTATCCAAATACATAACCCTACTTGCTGTGATGGGAAATAAGAATAAAATATACATACACAACGAAATGAAGTAATTATAATAGTAAAAGCATTCTGCATGAATAAGATGCAAAAGCGGAATAAAATATATACTTAAGACTAAATAAGGAATCAAGAGATTAATCATTATTACAAATCCAGAAAAAATAAATCAATTTAACACAACAATGACAACTAAAGATAGAAAAAATCGGATAAGCTATCCTAAGAAAGTAATTTCAACAGGAAGTCAATGGATTAAACCTCAAAGAAAATCTTCTGAAAAAATTATGAAATTAGTTTACTCATCAAACTCATGCAAAATACATATATTTGGAAAGTTCATTAGAATTTTTTTTTGAATGGTCCTGCTATGCCAAGGTAAAAGTACGAAACAACCACTTAAATTTAATTTCAAATGAATGGTAACACAGGTCTTGCTTTCATCCATATAAGAGTAAATTTTCTAAAATACAGAAAACATTTCAGCTAGAATCCGCCCTTCTTAACATAAACAATCCATAATCACCAAAAAGGCTATCGGTTTCTTGTAAACTAACATCACTTCTAAAATTTTATACTTAATTTTAGAAGCCAATGCTAGAAAAGACGAATATGAAGTTAACTAAAAAGTTGTTGAGTAAATATAGTGTTACTAATGACTAGCAGAAAGAGACCTCAACCTAGCATATAGTTAAAAATAATAATAATTACATTTAAGGGATCAGCTTGTATATAACATAATAAATAAACTATTAAAAGGCACTCTCTTAATCAGCATCAAGAGCAATGATTAGATAAGTTGGCTACATCAACAATTAAACAATAATCAAGACCCCAAGTGATAAATTTAGTTCTCTATCACCAATTAAATAGAAATCAAAATGACGTCAACCCTGTCTGACAAGAAATTAGTTAATATTATAAGACTCATGGAAGTGGTGAGGTTTCAATAAAAATCAGCAAGAGTGGAACAATGATTAGATGGCTATATAACGGAATGGACAAAAGCGCTCCATAAAAAATTCACAAGCAATAAGAAGGTTCCAATATGTCAGTAGCTGTTTGAAAAGTACTGCAATAATAAATCCCGCAAAAGCCCATGTAGGTCGTTTTTATGCCCAATTAACGCCATTCACAACTGTTTGAATACCTCAAAGTATCAAGTAAGAACAGTCTCAGCATATACCATTTGCAAACGGGCATTGCAACTCCAGCTATGCAAATGCATCCAGCGAGTCTAATAAGTCTAGTGATTATAACTATCTATTAGTGGACTGAACTACAAAACTGATTAATATATCTGCCTGACCTTCAGAAACATAAAGTCCATGTAGATTGAATTTCCTGCCAAAAGAGGAATTTTTGACCCAACATGATTCTTCACAAAGTTTATGACCTGGAACATAAGAAATATTACTTCAACAGAAAATAATAATATGAGGTCAATATTAGAATTTACAAAACAATATATTGTACTATTGGTAACGGCTCCTAAGTATGCAAGTTAAAAGGCTTCATTAAAAACAAAGCTAATCTCGAACACTTTTGAAGCAACCGATCTAAATTCCACATTTATAGCCACTAACTTCTTTGTGTTTTATTTAAAAGATACTCTAAAAATAACATTTTAAAATCTTTATCAAAACCAACAAAAGTAGGGCTGCCATAGGCCACATTTCAATAAGTAAGCTAAACATCTCATATTTAAGAAAAAGTCTAAATATTTTTTTTTTTCAAATGGGCCCAACATATTTGATAAAAGTATCAAATTTGACAATCCTGTTTCAAAATATTGAAATTACTAATTTATAAAGGTTTCACCTTCTAATAGAGAGATTAACCAACTGATGGGTAGGGTTTAAAAAAAAATTGGATAATTAATAAAAAAAATTCTAAAATCAAAAACTAAGCTTAAAATGTAAGTAAAAAAAGTAAGAGTAGAGGAGAAGATAGAAGGATCATTTAACGTCGTGCCATAAATTCCACTGGGTCAACACTGTGAACAATCATTTTCTTTAATATAAAATCTTGAAAGAATCAATGAGATGAATAAGAATATATAATTATTATAAACCTTTCAAGGTAGTCAATAGATAATAGGTTAATAAAAAATTACAAGACATTTTAAAACATTAGAGAGATTCAAAGGATTCATATAGTCCTTAAAGATACAAGGCAACGACAAATCAACAACAATAATATGTGGAAGGATAATCAAGCTGGTGAATAGCATCACAGAAAGATACATCTGAATTTAAAACTCAAGATGTATAAGTAAAGACAACTGTGAGAACTCTAGAGAAAACCGTAAGATTTTAAGAGAAAATTTGATGGAATAATCCGTCAACTATTTCACTTTACATATTTTAGTCACAAACCATTCAATATGTTTAATTTATTCCAAAAATCCAATATGAACAAGTTAGTTCCTAAATTATTCATATTGAACTAAAATATATTATAAAAAAGAAAATTATGAATAAATTAGCCTTGAAATAAATATTCAAGAGATTAAATCAATCAAATTAAATATAAAAGCTAAACTGAACAATTTGAGCGTTTTGACTCAATTGGCCAATCTAAAATAGTAAAGCGGCTCAATTGCCAAAGTGTTAGTATGAAATTATGAGATAAATGAGCATAAATGGTAGAGATATGTTGAGATCTTCTTGAGAGAGCAGTCAATCTAAACAATGAAGCACGAAGCACGAAACACGAAGCACGAAAGGTTAGATAAGTGGTGGAGATATGCTGAGCAGGGGGATGATAACTGATTTTCTTTCTACAATAAGTAAACAAATGTTAGTGCAGTTGCAAGCAGAATACATGAAAATTATCCCAACCATGATCATATTTTGGCCATTTAAATGACAACATTTAAAATTAAGAAATTATCAATTAGAAGAATAAGCATATCACTTAAACTAAAGATGTATTTGACCTAGCGTAGCATGAATATGACATACGCAAAGATTTAGCGTGCCATTTTTTACAAAAAAATTACAATTTGCCCAAAATTTGATGTGGAAAAAAAGGTCAAATGCTCATTCACATTGCATTTCAAACAATGTTTATAGGGACAACTGCCACAGCCATAAACCTTTAAAGATGAGCTTTTATTTTTCAATTTAAAACTTCATTAAACCAAGTTTTCACTTAACAACGAGATTTTTTAAGAATATAACACACAATATAAGTCTTCTCCCAAATTTTACACCATAATTATTCCAAAATGCAAGCTATCATATTTTTAAAGCACAAAACATCATTAAGAAGTCATTACCAAATGAAACAAACTAGATTCGATAGTCATCCGGAGTAACAAAGCTTCCAACGTATTGTAAGGATACGTTATACAAAGACTTAAATAATTCTATCATAATTGATGACTTGGCAGAAATATATTCACATGCTAGTAGTGCTCATATTTTCCTACTCTTTAGTTTTCAAACAAATTTAGTGAAATATATCAACAATTACTATCATATTTTCATTGGAAATATAGTCATTTACAAGTTCATCAAAAGATCAATTACTAGACTTAAATCATAAGAACAACTCTAAGAAAAAGCATTCGAGAGTCATGCAAAAGACCATTTTGAGATATGATTATAAAAAAAAAACCTATGTTTTCATATCTTCTCCCACATTTTAAGACTACGTGCCAAGCTTTTCTTCTTCCAATGTTGTGCACAAGGTATCTTTTTCTCCATTGTCTTCCTAATTTAAGCATTCATTAGTTTTGCATTTAGTGATATCATAGCCCAGCTACTTCTTTATAATCATCAAAAACAACATATGAAGATGATGATCAATGTTGTCATAAAGATCAATTTCAACACGTCCATAAAATGTTTAGTTGCATGTGCTCCTGGTTTTCTATTTGTAAGTCACGAACCACCACTTTCTTTTCAAGACCATCCATAGCTAATATTAAGCAAAAGCAAAATAAAAAATTAAATCAAATCCTGGTAAACCATCACCCCACGGGCTAATTAATCCATGTCTAGTTCTTATCATAATTTTTCATTTCCCTTCTCCCTTTCTCTTATCCAAACAGTTCACTCATTCATAAAAAATTCCTTAAAATTGTTCATTTTTCTCCTTTTCCCCTCTTTTTTCTTTTTCTTTCTCAATTTCTCTTACCTTTTTCTCTCTAAAATACCCTCACTCTTTCTTTATCTCACTAATCACCTTCTTATTGCTTTAATCTTCTCTATTTTCACTCTAGCTGACCCCACCTAATGGTTTATAGTTGTTGCTGTTATCTCTATTTTCACTCTTTATTTTTCTATCTTGCTTTCACTCTATTTACTCTCTCTCTAAATCACACACATTCTCTCTCTAACTTCCTCTTTATTCTTCTCTCTTCTTCATTCTTCTACTTTCACTCTTATTTTCTCCTCTTTCTCTCTTTAAATATATATGTATATATACTAATAATTTTATATATAAATATATATATATATATATATAATAATCACGCTACTATTATACATATACACACATACACATGCATATATATATATATATATATATATTATATTACATTTATCTTATCATAGATACACATATTATACATCATATAACTACATATATAATATAAACAAATATATATATATATATGAATATGTGTGTACACACACATAGATATATACACATTATTTCATGCTCAATTATAATTTTATGCACTACTATTGCTAGTCCAACTGAGACGAATACTTTGGTCAACCACGAATACAATTTATTCTCCACATTTTTTAATTTATGTAATTTCTTTTTTAAACAATTTTTTACCAAATTTTATTAGTTTATTAATTTAGTTGTAACAATTGCTTCAATTGTCTTTCATATATATATATATATATATACACTCAAATATAATATATATAGAGAGAAATATATGTTGGATATTATATATACAAAAAAATTATAATAAATATGATAGGTGACTTCTAACAAAATAAAACACATAAAATATAAAAAAGAGCAAAGAATAAATATCAAATGGTCATTAAACCGCTTAAAAGAGATTCTTAAAAAAAGAATCTCAGAAGATGAAGGAAAAAAATGCAGTCAATGGAATATTTAATGGTCGCATCTTTTCTTGAGATTTTATCTTGTCATTCTATTTGAGGATTTAGAACTATTCTTTTTTTTTCTTTTTTTTTTTCCTATTTTCCTTGTGAATTTTCAATATCATTGAATTCGTTCACCGATTCCATTATATCTTCTTTTGTATTCAAATCAGAGATCACTTCTTCAATTAATTTCACCAACAAAGTAGTACAGAAGTAGTTTGACGCCTTCAAAAAATGCGTGGAAAAAATTCTTCGGCGAACAAGTTGATTGTCAATTTTTTCATCCAAATTCTCCATTGAAAGCCCTTCCGCACACAGGGCCTCCAAAAGCGGGGAGGGAACATCCACAATGTCTTGGGACGAGGCGTACTCCATCGTATTTCACCTACTCATAACTATTCGTATTTCAACCAATGTTGAAGCATAATTGAGGGGTTGCCATCCACTTCCTAACATTATGGGGAAGAGCCTCAAAATCAAGGAAGCACGAGCTATTCTTCCCCTCAGCTCATATCCGATAAATCCTCAATACTTCCCTCGACACATTTGGATGGAGTACATTCCGACGGATCCCTGCCTCCGCTAGGATCCCTCTCGCATCTAATTCATTAAACTCATTCATACTAATATTGCCTTCAATGAAGCCTTGAGCCTTCACATATGGTTGAGTGTCTACGACATCCACCAACCCATCAAGCCCAGCCAACCACTTGCCGCAATTTGTAAGAATGGCCAGAATTGCATTCAAATCGACAAAGAAATCCCCGAAGGAAATGTCGGTGATGTCATTTCTTACGGCACAATCAATGATCACCATCAATTGTTTATCGACTAGGCTTTCTTCATCAACAACATTTACCTCTAATGTGAAGTCTTCGCGCTGGAAGTGCAGGATAAAAAACAGTTGCACCAACTGGCTGAATGTGAGTATCCTCTCTTAATGGAAGGTCAAAGTGTATCGCTTTGGGTTGCCATTGAGGAACAAAAGTGTGATGTCCCGATGTCGGTTTAGGAAAACTATCTCGACATTAGGTATTCACAAACCGTAGGATCCTATTGAGCAATTTAAAAGAGAAGAGATACATATAAAAACCAAATGACATTTTTTATTCATCATAATTCTATATTACAAATGAACTAACGTACACTTCTTACAAAGTTCATCTTTTTAAAACAAAAGATAAATTGAAACAAAAATAAAATAAAAAGTAGCGTCGTAGATTCATCCGCAATTTGAAAATCTAAGATTTAAAGTTCTCGGTTGAGTTCTCCCAGAAGTACCTGACCTGGTATTGTAAAAAAATAATACCAGGATTAAAATTCTCAATAATTAGATAATACTCTAAGTACAACAGTAAATAATAAAATATTATATTTTATATTAGCAGAGATGCGATTTGCAAAAAAAGGAAGTAATAAAAATGCAACAAAAATAAGGCAATAGCGCAAAAGGGATAATTAATTTCTTGCAAAAAGTATTATCGCATAGATGTATGTTATTGATGTTATTTTTTCAGTAACCAACCAACATATGTTACTGATGTCATTTTTCAATAACCAAAGATGTTGGTTTCAAACAACTAACCAAGCATCAAATATAAATTTGGCTCAAAGCAAAACTAAGCAGTAAAGTGCAAAAAATGTAATACATGTATATATTGGGTACTTTTTTCTTCAAATTTTAAGAATACAACAATTGATTGAATCTGTATAAATTTTTGATATTTAAATTAGCCTTTTTAGCCAATACTTAGAGATTATAAAACTTGAGATGAAAACATAATATGATATTTTTAAGAATATTTATTATCTTCTTTTATATTCTATTTTTCTTGCACTCTCTCTTCTCGATAGAAGACAAAATTTTAAGTTACTGAAGATAACAATATTATTTATAATAGTGTTATTATTATCATTACTTAATTATAATAATAATGTATGAAAGAAAATGACAAAATAGAAATGACTAATTAAAAATTACAGAAAGTAATAACAATAATAATAATAATAATAAATAATTGAATAAAATGACTGAATTGAAAATTGCCATAATGGAAATAATGTTAATCATAATTTAACATTTTTACTATTATCATTATTAATTAATAGCAACAATAATAATGTTAATAACATGTTTATTAGCATCATTCTGATAATAATGACATATTAGAGATAAATAAAGAAATAATAATTTTATTATTATGATTATATTATGAAAAAAAAAGCAAAAGAAATAATAAATAAATACAAAAATACAAAATTTATCCTCTTTTCCTTCACCTCTCACCTAGGGTTAGGGTTGTCGAAAGCCGGAGGGAGGCCAGATGTGGCTGAAGGTGGCCATAGGGGGTGGCCGGAGTGGGGTGGCAGGAAGCAAAGGAGGTGGCGGCTGGCTGCGGGGGTTGAGGGAGGAGAAGGGTTTTAGGTTTAAGGGAGTGAGGGTGGTATATACAGGAGGAGAAAGAGGGAAGAGGATGGTACGGCCGGCCAGCTGGTCGGCCGCCGACCAGGGCGGCGCATGAAGGTCCCGTGTGCCGCACAGTTCTGTCTACCAAACACAACAGAGCGGGGGGGGGGGGGGGCAGGAAGAAAAACATAAATTTTTAATAAATAATTTCAATTAAATTTTTTGCATTTTTTCGTCGTTTAACTTCCAAAAATAACGAAACTTGACACAGAGGTGTGTTACGATGAGACGAACACCCTCACGCCAAAAAATTTCGATTTGGAGCAATATTTTATTTTATATTAATTTCTGAAGTTTTTAACTTTAAAAATTAATTACCATCGAATCGGAGCTCCAAATTCGATGAAACTTTTAGTGTAGCCTTTAAATAATATACTTAACCAATGACACCAAAATTGATGAATTTAAACTTGTATTTAATTTTCTCAATTTATTGAATTTAAATAATTTAAAAATTAAAGCAAGAGTTTCTGATATCCGAATTTCACTCAAACTAGGGCATTTTAATCTAAAAATAATTTTTATCCAATGGTATTTTTAGTTTGCCAAAATTTTGAAGTTGTATGGGATCCTAATTTTTGAGTTGGGTTTTGACATAGTTTGCAAAATAATAACATTGGGTCATTATAAAAAGCCCCTTGTTTCTTATGTCTAGTAAATTGTCAGGAATAATCCCCCTACTTGTCCAACTTTGAGATGGGGATGAGATTTATAGCAATTTGCAATATCATGGCCTATAGTTTTGCATAAATGATAGTACTAAAATAATATTTCAAGCATCACATCTTAAAGATATCCATTTTCTTCATTGGGACTCAAATATTTCAATGAGATCAATCTCCACTAAAACACGCGCCACCAAGAACCTAGTAAGGTAAGTTGCGGCAAATTCTATTTGTGTGGCTTAGCAAAATATGATACCAATAAAAAAAGAATGGAACGTGTAATCAAATTAACCTTGAATAGTGAAAATTTGATCCATATAAGTACAATGGGGATTCACATGTAGGGTCGAAATACATCATTCAATTTAGTAGTTTTATATGGACTTTTTCAATAAAATGCATTCCACTAGCAAATAATCTTGTGTAATCAAGATCATTTGATAATTTAATGAGGATGTGACAAAAATCTATAAGCCCAACACTGTACAAGCCCGATAGCCCCAGATCACTAAGAAAATTTCAAATGGCGACCATCAGCGATCGGCCATTCAAAAATTTTCCAATCAATGAGTAATTAAAAGGTTTGGCCAGCTACTGTATTTCATCATTGGAAAGGAGGACAACAGATTTACCTCTTAACGAAGTTGCAGGTTTAATGCCAACCAGATAGATATCTTTGGGAAGAAGCATTTGTCAGCGCATCGATGAAAGATGTAACGGCATGTTCACCAACATTTCGCTTTAGGTTCAAGTTGGAATCTTCCATTCCGCCAACCAAAAACGTTTGGAAAAAGCCTTTGTCCAGGAATGCACGGCCAAGCATTGGGACCAAGCAACGCGACCAAAGCCCCACTCACATCCAAGACCAGAAATGCCCCGACCAAAAGTCTGAATGGCAGCAAGAGCAACCACGCGAGCCTAGGGCGCCATTGGGTATCGGGGAACACGAATGGGTATTAGGAATGTGATTTTGAAAAATAAATCAATTAGACAAATATAAATGCATGTATATGCGCTATATATATAAATGTATATATATATATATAAATATATATACACACACATACACCAATAGCTTTAGTCATCTACTAAATATTTATGTTTAATTTTTTTTTTCTCAATGTTAAGACATACATGCAAATCCATATACTTGAATTTCCTTATTTTGAATATTTTAATTATTAAAAATGTATCTTAAATTTTTATTATTAGCATGTTCAGCTTAGTCCATCTACTTTCGTTTCTGCAATTTTCACATCAAGATTAAAGTGATCTTACAATTTGGTGCTTTTCAATAGGGTTATTATTTAATCGGGCAAAATAGAAAGAAAAGATTCATGAGCGGGGCTAAGCTTTGGCGGTGTTGTATTTGTCAACTTCTCTATTTAAAATTTGGTGTGTCAATTGCAATTATGTAACACTTTATCAAGGGAAATATAACCACTTTATCAATGGATGTGCACTCATTTAAGGGTGGATTATCTAGCCTTATCCTAAGGATCCTCTACAACAAAAATAGAGATTCAATATTTGTGTGATAGTCTAAATAAGAGATTATGATAACTAAAATAATTTGATAAATTGTTTAGTTTCTTCTTTACTATAATATGTTTAACATACAAACAAGTCATGTGTCTAAGTTCTTCCCTGTTCTTGAACCACAAAAGCTTCCACAAATCACTGACTACGTTTCTCTACATCATTGTCTGAAAAAAAATATAAAGATGATGTAGAGGTATGAAGTAATAAAAATGCAATTTCACATCAAAGGTTATGAAAATTGTCTCAACAATATATGTGTGCTTAAACAATGTATAAAGTAAAATAACTTGCATGAAGATATCAGTGCCAAAAATACTGTTAATAAAGAAAATTCTCTCAAAACCAACGAAGGTTTAAGTCAGGAAAATTTCAAGCATGCCTGCTCTTCAGCATCCTTTTCAGTTATCGTGCTTTCCAAAACTCTCTCAGTCAGACCTAAAGCAAGAAAAAGGATAATTAATACTTCATTTTGCTCCCTCTTAGAAGGTTATTTTACTCTAAAATTTATGCATGAAATTTGAAAGGCATCTAGAGGACGGAAACAACCAAGACATACCACTAGCAGCATGATGTTCTCGACACCAATCTCCCATGTTATCCAAGCATTGTTTACTCTGGTAAATCACTAAATCAGGACCCTGCAACATTTAAAATAATAAAGGTTAATGTTTTAGAAGGCATATTACTTAAACAATACAATGCTGTGCTTGAAGCAACACAAAAAAGAGTTTTTATGTAAATCCCTTTAATAAAGCTACACTCCCCAAATAAACTGTGACATTAAAAATGCATTCTCTGGCAATCCAGAACAATATTCTCATATATTTAATATTTTCACATTTTCATAGTCCAATGATGCAGCCGCATTAACAAGTGCACAAGCATAACACAATACTAAGCATGTTATCAAGTTATGTGAAGTCTGGAAGGAATTATCAAAAATCCTAAAGAAGCATGCAGTTTCAGCTTTAAAAATGAGAACGTTTTTTAAAGGCAAACATTTTGACAAAATATTAACTAAAGAATGTATCAAGTTGGCAAAAGATAAAAATATAAGGTAATGTGCATAAAACAAAAATCACCTCCACGTATTTGTTCAAATTACCATCAGTTATAACACAAGCTATTTCCAATATTCTATCAACCTCAACCACCAAACCTACAAAAACATAAAAGCGTTCAAAATTCATAAGTTTCGCAATGGCTTGCAAACACCTTTTAACTTTTTGAAAAAAAAGCATAAAAGAGTTTTCTATTTATAAGTAAATTCTACAATAAAGTTTCACAAAGATAATTATAATGAATACATAGTATCCTTTTGATTTAAACATGAAGCATCGCACCAATGGGGTTCGTGAAAGGGCTGGGTCACTAGGGTGTACTATACTCAGCTTAACCTTATATAATATTATAAGAGGATGTTTCCACAAATCAAACTCATGACTTCTAGCCGCATTGCAACAGTTTTATATTACAGTATGCTTTGAAATTGCTAAAACTAAATAAAAATTGGCACAAGAATGAGTGAATGGAAATAATATAACAATTTATAAAATATTGACAATAATTAAGAGCATAAGATTACTTTGGGAATGAAAACAAAATCAGTTTGCATAAACACTCAGTAGTATTAAGCATGCAATAAAATTTTCAGCTAAAAAAATTGTTAAACCATGCTAAGTTGCAATTAACACTATAAAATACTTTTGAGATGTTTAGCACAGAAGCAGTAGCTATAATGAGGGTATAAAATCAGTGTAGTAATATTAAGATAAAATAGGACAGAGGAAATGCTGAAAATGAATTTATTCATTAATTTAAGGCACATGAGTTCACCTATGTCGTTAATGCACAAAAATATGGACAAGGTAAAAGCTGTGTTGTGAGATGCAAATACATACACCGCATATTCACAACGTAGTGGTGGCATAAATGATAAGTAAGAATGAAACATGTACACGTTTTAACAAAACAAACATTATAGACGAACATTTCTTCCCTCCTTTTATAGAAGGAAGTATACCTATAGAGATGCTTGGTTAGTTGAATCATAACTATCATTTAGTTTTCAAAACACAAGAAAAGCATTTTCATAAAAATTTACTCTTTTCATAGACTCTCTTATAAAATTATGATAAAGCAATAAATAAAAGAGAGAGACTCCTTAGATAAACCAAAGTTCAAGTTCATTATTATACTTTTGCACAGCTCAAATTTCACAGATGAAGAGGTCAGCATGGGCAAGTAGCCTCAGCCTTAGTTCCCAGTTTGAACTTTGGAATTTTTCTTTAACTCTTTCTAATTTTACTATCATTCAAAATTCCCTCGGTTTTCAATTTCCAATGAAAAGATTTAACCAAACCATTGCACCAAATAAGAAGTGCAGAATTTCTAGAAGTGTTTTAATGATAGGAGAGTTACATAATGACAGCGAAAGCAATCAAGTGCTGAAGTTCCTCATCAATACTTTTATTGACTCCTTTGACTAGGAGAAGAAACAATAAGATGAATCACTATTTAATTTCATTTCCATTGATGCAATCCCATTCTGAAGTATGAAGCATGACTATGTTAAATGCATATTATGGACAGCCTCAATATATTAGTAAACCAATATGATCCTTTAAATGCATATCATTGACACCCTCAAAAACATTGATTAGCAATTAAAAGCTTCTGGAAACTATCCAAATTAGTAAAACTCTAGGCAATAATGATTTGCTGCCCAAGAAAGGAACCTACTCAAATAGATTAAAAAATATAAAGGCCATTGAAAAAACTTCAAGGAGGCTGATGACCATGTGACCATAAAACGATGAACAAAAAATTCAAGCATTATCAATAGAAGAATTAATAAGCAAGAGAAAAGTAACATCTCCTTGGAGAAAAAAAAAACGATTAGTGCTATCACTTAAAGGAGAATACAAAATACAGCTCAACAAAAGCTTGGTGATGAAATTCCGCATCCCATACCAAGGTTCTCAAATGCATATATTTTGAATAAATTACTCTTGTTAAATTAGGCTCTTTCTTTGCTACATATATTTTTAAAAACATAAAATAGTGCTTTGTAAAAAAAAAGTCTATCATGATTAACAAACAAGCTAAGAGTTAGTAGAAAGAAAGCATAGGTTCTACAAGTTTAAATCAATCTACAAAAGTCTAATTATAAAACTGAAGCCTTCCAATTATTGGAACTATTTTGGTTTTGGTTATTTCAATTTTAGAAAAGTTCTATATATGCATCGACAAACATTCACAAGAAATTCCTTAAAAATAAAGATGCCGGTAAATTTGTAATTTCAAAGGCATTCCCACAAAAATAACATTGCACTTCAATACTTTCAAATGCTTTCATGTACCGTGCATATGTGTGTGTATATATATTTATCTATATATAAATATATATATATACACACATAGAGATATGTAAGCTCCCGAGAACTAGCCCCATCTCTAACCTATTCATGCTCCGTTTCAGAACCCTTCTTGCAATATTTACAAGATACATAAACATCATTCAATTTCTCTTACATCATTAGTAGTAAGAATAACGCATTAAGTAACAATGCAAAACAGGCTCAAAGCATTGCTTAAGCAGTAATGAAAGTAAAAGCATATAGAGTAATATCCAGTGTACCTTTTGTGTTTTGACTTAAGAAGATGAATCACTCACAAAGTTTGTGTCTGCAAAAATTGTATTTATAATCTTCATTAGACTAATGAATAATTAGTCTCTCATACAAATACATGCACAACTATGCCTATAGGTTAATCTTATAAGTCCTTCCTTATAGATCATTTGATTCATTAGTGAATAGGATAAAGACTAATGAATCAAAATGTGACTATAATGATTTTATAGTTCCTCATTTGATATGCATCACAATCCTAAGTAACTTAATGTGTGCTTAATTTATTATGTAGAGATTCCAATTTGCCATGATATGATAATTCAACAAAACTGATGTTGAATGTTTAAATAAAAATTAATACATTTATTATTGCCAACAGATTTTATTAAATATGACAATTTCATCTCTCTTATATTCCATTTTTAATTGGAATCCAGCAGTAGATTGAAGCAGAACTTTTGCAACTTAATTCATAATTAGAAACATAGAAGGTTTAGGTTATCAATCAAGATGGTAGCTGGCTAACAATAGCATCAACCCATTGCTTTCACCGTAGTTTTACTACAACCTTAGCATAGTTTCACTGTCCTCTATTTTCACACGGTCAACCATAATTGGCATATTATCTAAATTGAGATTACATCAACCTAGTACAACAAGGTTCTGGCAAATTTCTACCACAGGTTTCGATTTCAGTATTTAAAATGAATAACACGTCTTTACCTAAAACAGTAAAATGAGTAAAATAAAGAAGATCTCAATTATGTTGGACTGCTCCCTATCTTGACATCAGATTCTATATAAAATCAACAATTATGGACACATAAATTCATGACAAAATTTTGACCAAATTGTTAACTAGGTAATTTAACAAAGATTTCAATATTTCTAAGTTTCTCACAAATTCATTATTATTATTTTTTGTATATACTGATTTGAAGTATTACATCTTACCTTTAAAATTCTATCTTATAACAAAAGAGTCGACACAATGAAGGATTTGTACCGTATAACTCTCGGTCGAACACACAGAAGGGGATCGGTGCAGAGACGGAAGGATCGAGCGGTCGAGCAGAGAAAGATCGGCGCATGCAGAGACGATCAGGCGCAGGGAGAGATCGGCTACCAGGTACGTTACGTCGGGCGGGTGGACGAGTCGAGCTGAAGGAGCGAACCTGCGAGCGTCTTCGGCGTCGAACGGGTCTGCGACCGTCTTCGCCTTGAGTTTCGATGTCGAATGGGTCTGCGACCGTCAGCGGGTTGGGTCGAGGAGCTCGGTTACAGGAATCGAGTTGTCGTCGTATGCTCACCTATTACAAAGAGTGCTCCCGTCGGCTGCTGCGCAGTCGTCCTCCGTGCGAGAGGGAGTTGAGCGGGAGGGTTCGACTGATTGAGAGGAAGGGAAGGCTCGTTTGAGTGGTGAGTCGTTCGGCTCCTTCTGGTTAAATAGGACGTGCGTATGTAACGCACGTCCATTTCATTCGGGCTGATTAGTCGATAAGTTGCGGGTAATTACCTTTATTACTCTCTGCATACCTTCCTTATACAGCTGATATTTAATTGCTTAACAGTTTCTAAAAGGGGCAGCCAATTCTTGCCTTGAATATGGGTCTTAATGAGACAATTTATGCTTTACTAATTTAAGTATGCGTTAATGACAGGTCTTAATTTCTATTTCAGCTTTAAACAAATTTGAAAACTTTCTAAATTAAGAATTGAAATTGAAAATCAAATTTAGCGGGAGTTTTAACGGGAAACTGAAATTTGATTATGATTTTAATGACAAATATAAATTCCTATTTCAGCATTGAGTTTGAAAAATTTCCTTAATCAATATTTGTAACCGAAGAGTTATTTTAACGGGAGATGGTTTTAATGACAAATATAAATTCCTATTTCAGCATTGAGTTTGAAAAACTTCCTTAATCTACATTTGTAACCGAAGAGTTATTTTAGCGAGAGGTGGTTTTAATGACAAATATAAATTCTTATTTCAGCATTGAGTTTGAAAAACTTCCTTAATCAATATTTGTAACCGAAGAGTTATTTTAGTGGGAGATGATTTTAATGACAAATATAAATTCTTATTTCAGCATTGAGTTTGAAAAACTTCCTTAATCAATATTTGTAACCGAAGAGTTATTTTAGCAGGAGATGGTTTTAAGGAATGAAAATTGAAATTTGCGGGACATTAATATTTTCTTTATAAATGACCTAGGGTCATTACACTCACTGACCTCTAACCTTTACCCTAGCCTTCGCCTACATCATCTTCTGCAATCCCCTTGAGTCACCTATTTCAACCCGTCAACCAACCATTGCCAGCCCATTCCAGTCATCGATCAGCCACTGTTAATCCATTACATCATCGGTCGCCCATTGCAGTCACCTACCTCACCTCCAGAGAAATTTTTAGGTAGTTTTGCTTTTAATTTTTTAAAAACTTATATTATGATCAAATTATACTGGACCAAATATCAAATTGTAAATCTAGAGAAATTCTTACCACAACCTAAACACTATTAAATTGCCTCACTCTAGTTCAGACAACAATATTCCAATAAAAAGGTTAATCCAAAGATGATGCAGATTCTACCTAACATTGCTCAACGACGTTGGCAATTATTGAAAAGATGGTCCGATAAAAGTTATGATGTGAGCATGACAATAGTGGCTATCATTAAGGTAGTAACATGTATAATTCCTTGCACCAACTATTAAGAAAGACAAGCTCCATTTGTAAAAAATAGCCCACAACTAGAACTACTAAATCTTTCTCTACTTTTTTTCTCTCCTCATTTTACAAGAGGGCAGAACTTCATTTATTGAAAAGAAAACTATATCTCTTACTTGAATGAAAAAAGCCAAAATAATCAACACCAAAATTAAAGGATTATATATTTCATGGGGTTAAAACTAAGCTTATTCATTACAAATTCACTTACAAAATCATGTGGGAAAATATTCAAATATCAAAGAAAAAAATATTTCAAACTCAACTTTAAGAAGCAATAAGAGAACTTCATTTCAATATAAGGAAAAAAATATTATTCAGCATGTAAAAGGTAAGTCAATGATTTATCCGAGATGCAGTAAATCCATGTTTGCCTCCTAAAATCAAATTGGCTAGTAGTGGAATCCCTATCTTATCCTTGCCAAAATTAAAGAACTGATTTAGAATTATGTACAAATTTTATGATTAATGGCAAAATAAATCAATTTTTTGTTTTTTTTTTTCTTCTAGAAGTGCATGGTAAATAAAGCTTCATTGGATTCCATATGATGACAATGATCATAATCATTTTAATTTCTATTACTTGTTTTTAGAGCTACATAAATATATATTATGTCATTAATCAAAGGATCAATTTCGTTAAAGAGATAATTTATTGGCTTGCATTCTCGACATACTTCATGGGAGCTACATAGTTAATAACTTAAGGCTTTGTCAATTGTGCTTTAGGCCCGACTTTCCTTTCAAACATGCTTTAATATCAAATATTAAAGAGTTTCACAACAATTGCATCTCCATTCATCAAATTACCACAAAATATCTAAGTTCACAATAAAAATTCAACAAGTAGTTTTCTCTCAAGTCAATATAAATTATGGTACATGTAAATCAAAGATAGTTTTAATAAAAAAAAACTAGATATGTATATACATATCATTTCAGTATGTGCCCATATTTAAGTGTAATTTATAAACCTCTAGTATCTTTATGCATATAATTTATAGTCAAAACAAAGAATGTGGCGGTTATGCATATTCAAGGAGCTTGGAAAGCATAAGAATCATGTTACGAAATACATATATTAAGTTCTATAAAAGGAAATAATGCATAAATTTAAGAGATGTTTGGTTTGAAGTAAAATAAATGATGAGGTCATATGAATAAAATGTAAAGTTTGTTCAGGTAAAATAAAATCAACATAAACATTTTTTAATGTTTAAAATTTTATAATGCAATTATTTTCTATTGTTTGTTTAGGTGCAAAGTAAACCTAAAATGTAAAAAGAAAATATTTAAAAAATAGAACAACCTCGAGGGACGATCGAGAGCCTACAAGGGATGGTCAGGAGTCTGTGAAGATCGACGAAGGTCTGGCAATGGCCAGTCAAGTTGCCTTCATAAATTAAAACTTAGTTTACCCACATTAGTACGTAAGAGGGCCAGCGAGGGTTGAACAACAAGGATCATTTCAGTTTTTCTCGTGATGTTCTTTTTCTACATATAGAGTTTAATTGGACGAATACGCAAAATTTTGCTTAAACGAAAGAATTCACAATCCCCAATTTTTTACAAGGATTCAAAATATGGCATACCAAACACAACTATTATGTAAATATGGGCCAAGAAAATACTTTACACCTAAAATAAAGTAAACATACAACCCCTTGGCTAAAAACCATTTGTAATGCAACTTACTTTTACCAACATTAGAGAAAAGGATCCACTCTAGTCCTTAGTATGAGTCCTGAAAGAAAAAAAAATGAGATTGTGCCATTATAATAACAACAAGAATGTGTAGGTAACATTTTTATTACAATTTCGTAAAATATTTTATAAGTTATGAAACCCAAAAAAGTTGGCAGACAAGAATTACCTAATCCCCAACTATCTTTTTCTTACTCAACATAAACATTTGGATATGTAGTAACAACTTCGTGGCACTCATCGCCCATGATCATCATATTTAAGCAAATAAATAGGTATTGCCAAAATACCAGTTCCTATGCCTTTGTGGGTAGAGCTCCTTTTAAATTGGAATATTTAGCGCTATTGGAAATGTAACCGACGAGTTATGATTGTGTGTAATTACATAATCGATTATCATCATCAGCTTGAATAGAAACAACAGTTTATTTAAGTTGATTATAAATTTTTAATAGCATTTAATCCCATTAGGTGTTACAACTAGAGTTAACTCTATTATTGTGAGTTCTTAAGCATTGCTTGAGTCAAATTAGCTTTGGTTCACATAAATCCTTTGCTTGATCTACTATCCTCTTCTTTGTATGGCCACTCTTTCATTATATTATAATGAACAGTTATTCCTATTTGTCTAATTAATTCAAAATTATGTGCAGGTGCATGTACATATCTATCAAAAGTTGGGAATTTTAAAAAGTAGAAATGCAAATTTAGTTTATAAGAGTTATCTATTACACTTCAAATTTGTATCTAAAAATTAAATTGCAATGCAATGCGCACATGAAAAAGCACGTATATAATACAAAAATTGATGGCAAACCTGTCATTTCCAAGTCAATCCAAACCAAAGGTAAGTTATAGCTTCCAAATGATGATAATGATGATGATGATGATGATGCCAATGATGACGATGGTGGCGGTGGTGATGGTGGTGGCTGTGGTGGAAGCAAGTTGTTATTAAATTTGTAACTTTTTGAAGAATCCCTTTTCACTGCTCTTTTACCATTCTTTTTGTGCCCAACTCCTGGCAAGAATATGCAAAATAAATTGATTTAGTGAACCGCTTGAATTTATGAATTTCCATGCATGAATATTTTGTTTTTGAATATGGCAAGCAGCATAACAGCACGTATATTTGCTTCAAATATTGCAAGATTCTTATGATTGTAAGAAATAAATGTTCGATTCATTGTGATCTACTAACAATTTTAAAAATAGAATGAATTTTGAAAAAATATGATAAACAAAATTAGTGTCTTTGGATGCAACAGTGTGACATACAGACCCTAAAGCATAGCAGATTCAAAAGCTGGCAAAATAGCACAGCAATATTGCGAATATGTATGGAAATGGGAAATGAATATGGGAAAGCTAACTTGCTCGCAACTCGTCACAAAAAAAGAAAACTTTGAGCCCAACCATGAATCGAAAAGCATTCAAACAAATTAGAGGGGTTTTCAGCGCCGCATGGTTAAAGTTTCTTCAACAAATATACCTATCTTACCGGATTTTCGCTTAGAGTTTTCATCACTGCCGGCAATGGTAGTAAGACAGGCAATCTGTTCCTTATCATCCTCCGCGTCCAAGTTGAGGACGGAGAAGAGGCTCGAAATCGCGCTCATACTCAAATTCGACTAAAATCCCTAAATGCCGTTTCGTGAACCTCAATATGAAAGATCGTATTTGTTGGGCCTCAAACCTTTCTCCCTGAAATGATAAAAGATAATATGATGTTTTTAATGACTTGAGTTTAAGATAGAGTTCTTATTCATTTTTAATTAGCTCCTAATTTATTTCATAAAAAAAAAAAATTAAAATCATTTTTACTCTCACTATAATTTTATATGTTAAATTTAAAACTCTAATATTCATAATTTTTAAAGTTATTTAAGAGCTGTTTGATTGTATAAATGAGAAATTAAAAATAATAAGATAACATGTTATTTCCATTATTTTGTTTAGTATTATTTAATTAATAAATATCAATATTATTTAGGTGCATGATATTTGGATCATTGTCATTCATGTTATATTATATATGAAGTAAGATTATCTCAATATTAAATTTTAAATTTAAATTGGAAACTATGATAAATTTCCACATCTATTTTTAAAATAACTAAAATAAATGCTAAAAATAATAAATCACAAAACAAATTTAATCCTAAATTATTCATAATCACCTCTGCGTCGGACGAGCCTTTGCATCAAACCAAAGCTCCGCGTCAACGAGGCGAGCGCGTCACGAGGTTCATTGGCGCCGCTTCGAACGAAGGCGGAAGCGGACGCAAGCTTTTGGATAACCTTAAGAATTCTAATCCTACCGATTGTCATGCCATTTTCCAATGAATGACATTATATGATAATTTTTGAGATGTCATTAACGAGACAATATTGATTCAAATAGCTCTAATCACAGATATTCTTAAAAGAGTATTGTTACATACATACTAATATAACTAAAATATATAGATGATGTGTCAATCAATATGTAAATAGATTATTGATTGAATACATATTTTTTATTGTCTATATATAAAAATTCAAAAAAAAAAAATTTTTTTTTATTTGTTCTAAATTTTTTTGATACATATTCTTATTTAAGCATAATATTTTTTTCTTCTTAAAAATATTTTTAAATAATATTGGTGAACTAAATAGCCCCTTGCATTTTTATAACTTGCGTCCGGCTCCGGTCAATTCATTCGGCGTTGGCGGCGGTTCAAAAGACATCTTCTTAGTCGATATTACAAAAGCACCACACGAGAACCCCTCCAATGTCTTCCCTCACCATCTCTCCCGCCTCCCCACCCCTCCTCTCCCTCCATGCCTTAGCTTGGCATTGGCCCTGTCCCATGTCTTCCGTCCTTTCCCTCCGTCGCCGCTTCGCATCCCTAGCTGTCGTAGCTGCCTCCGTGCGGCAGGACTCCTCCACATGGACCCTGGCCCCTCTTTCCCGGGTCAGCGCCGCTTCTGATGATTCCTCGCTATTTCACATCTCTATTGACGTTTCCGATTCCCCCGATATCGCATACACCCATACAGCCGCTGGCCAGTACCTCCAACTCCGCATCCCCTCTGCCGCCCACGCCAAGCCCACATTCCTTTCCATTGCCTCCCCTCCTTCACTAACCTCCTCTCGCGGTGAGTTAGATTTCCTCGTCAAGAGGGTCCCGGGATCCACTGCGGATCTTCTCTGCTGCCTCAAGAGCGGTGATGTAGTAGAGACGACCGGGGTCATGGGCCGAGGCTTCGAGATAGACCGGATTTCTTCGCCGGGAGCCGCCCAGACTATCCTTATATTCGCTACCGGATCAGGAATCAGGTGAGCATCATCACCTTTGTTTGTTGACAAATGACAAATGGTGAGTTGTCGATATTAGCACGTTACCATTTGTTAGATTGGCTAGTTTGATTTGATGCCAGTTCTGTAAACACATGAAAAGAAAAGTTTTTCACATTGCACTGTTTTACTAATGCTATTGTCTCCGGTTTAAAGAGCCTCGATTATCCAGTATCTTGTTTGCCAAATTTGTTTTAGCTTTATGATGAAAACTTTTGCAGAACAAAAATGCCATTGATTTATAACTTATGGAAATGCTTTATTCTGATATTTATAGTTGCGAAGGAATTTCATAATGATTAAATCAAATTTGAGCTTTATTTTGTTAGGTTGGCAAAAATAATCATACAGAATGCATAGGCTTAGGGGATTACTAGGCATTAGCACACTGTGCTGGAAATCGTAAAAGCAAGAACAAGAAGGAAACCGCACAGCACAATCACAAACAACAAGATTTACGTGATTCAGTATAAACACCTACGCCCATGGGGAGGGAGGAAGAATAATTTTACTATTTGAAGAGGATCTACAATAGGGTTTCACAAACCCTTCACCCAAGAACCTTAGACTGTGTTTATTATAGCCACAATGCACACGCACCATAGATACAAAAATCATATCTCGAAAAATGGCTTCAAAAAGCCTTTAAACAAGGCACACAAGCCGGGGCGCCAAGGCTCTGCCCAGCTCAGTAACGTGAGGCATTGAATGCACCGGAACTCGCCGGCACCACTTTGGCTAATCCAATCAGGTTCAGATTCTTCCCTCATTCCAATTCAACAATCTATTTGTCCGTATTTGGTCTTACTAATAATTTTTAATGGTACCATAACAAAATGCCATTGTGCTAGGAAGATTTAAAAACATCGAATATCTAGAGTTTGTTTGGTGATGAGGTTATTAAGATTTGTTAAATCTTAAATTTCATGATATAATAAATCTTGGAACCCTAAGAGCTTGTTTGGCAATATTAGAAGGTATCGAGAGCGTAAATCTTCTTAATCCAGCTAAAAATTTGAAGTTCATTAGAATTTAATAAACCCATGAACCTTGTATAGCTAAAAATATCTCTATATCCAAATAAAATGAATTTGAAGTTTATTAGAATTTAATAAGCTCATACATCTAAAAAATTGGCTAAATCCTGTATTTATCAAATCTTGCCATTTGGTGAATTTAACAATTCCCATTTACAAATCACACACACAACCAAGCAATTTTCTGGATTTAATTGGATTACTAAATCTAAAGCCAAATATTTTGTAGGACTTAACATTCTCTTGGTTTGCTAAATCTGAATTTAAGAATTTAGTAACATAACATGATGTAAATCCAAGTGGTTACCAAATATACCATAAATTTTGGAAACTATTTGGTATGCTTTTTAGTAAATCATATTAAAATTTAAATTATTGTTTAGTTACACATTTTGAGAACTTAAGGATTTAGATAAATAATGTGATTTATATTCACAAATATATTTAATAATATGCTAGTTACACTTTAAAATATTTGGCATAACAATGCAAGATTACTAAAATTTAATTGAAAGTTCAATTTATCATAAATGTTACTTAATTACTTATAATAATTAATTAATTGACAAATTATTAATTAAAATTTTTATTATTATAAACAATATTACTTGTAAATAAATAATATTTATTGGGTGAAGCATTTTTAAATTTTTAGAAAAGGAGTTTCTTACATGCCTAACATTTGTATTGCTTCAAATATATCAAAACCTAACCTTTCAAATATATACAAAAATATCTTTCCCCGCCTGATTTTTAAGGTGCATGTCTTCTCAAATTTACTTAAGAATGAAAAATTCTAAGATAAATTAAATGTTGTGCTTTCTTTGTAAATACCAAAGATCTGATGTCAATTATGTTTATTATAAAGATTTGAGTGTTACATATGTAAAGATCACAAAAAAAATTATATCTATTAATATATTAATATATTATGTATTTATGTCCCTCCTTAACTCCTTTGACTAACTTTTATATTTCTTGAACACTAATTTTGCTTCTCCTTCATTAGCTCGGGATATTTTCTTCTTAAATTCTGAAATCCTGCAAAATCTTGGATTTTAAGATTTATATATTCTTCGCTTTTTTACAAATTGACCAGATTTAGGTAGGAAATAGAGGATTTGAATATATGTTAAATGCTCTTTTAGCCACAAATACTGTTTGCGGATTTTAGGATTTATGTTATTTTGTGTAAATCCTGCAATCAAATAGGCCCATAGCTTCATATTAGAATAGCTTTAACAATTCAACCATTCCATGAGAAATCAGCCAATAAAAATATGTCAAATAAAATGCCGAATGATGAGGTGCTCATAAAAATTGAAATCATTATCTAAATCCCTATGTTCTTACAAATTTAGAAGGCTATATGGTTCGTATCTGGCGTGATTCAACAAATATACTGGTGTAATTTTCACTTGTTTATTTAGTTTGTCTTTTATACTAATGGAAGTACCGTAAGATTGGTTGGTTAAATTTAAAATAAGCATTCGATGCATTGCTGAAAAATTATTGTATATAGTGCTATTCTCCTACTTAATTTCTCAGAAACCACATGCAGTGATCTCACACTTCCCTTCATATCTCCACGATCCAAAAGGTAGAAGCTCCTGATTACTAACTCATTTTATTCTGAATATTTAAGATAATTGAATTTAATTTGGTGTTATTACACAGCAAAAATTGCAGTAGATATTAGATTAAATAACGTGGTATGGGTAAGCCTGAATTATTACCTTCACTGATTGGTTTGATATTAATTGAACTAGGTATTTTGTGACTGTAGCTTCTAGAAAGTGATGGAGGATATTTAAGAGACTACGGTTTTTAATGAAATTTATTATGACTAGCAGAAACTCATGTATCTTCTATTTTGCATGTAAAATAGCTATGCCTTTTAATCTAGGTTTTAAATATGTTGAAATTTTGTGAAATTTTGACAATTTATTTAAAGCTTCAAGTAGTTGTTGATAATTGAGTTACTTCTTGAAACCGAGTTACATGTATATTATGTATGCTGTGCTTAAAAAAGTGCAATTTTGACCAAGAGCTTTGTGTTTTCTTGTAAAAAATGAAAGCATTCTATAGTGGCGTATCGCATAATTCATAAATAAAACTCTCAACTCCACATACATAGCAAAGCATGAGCACAGGTTATTTTGATATAGAGATAATGTAAAGTGTCTAGAAAATTATTAGTTGAAGTATTCTATTTAGTGACTAGACTTAATTCTCTTGGTTGAATTTTGTTAAAACTTACAGTTAGAAAAACAAATTGATGAATTTTTATCATTATGTTTTATAAAGTTATTCGGTGATGATACTTGACATTGCATTCCCATTTTTGGGGTTCAACTATTTCAGTACTTGATTAAGGCATTCTCTTTTGTGATTTATAATTTGTTTTTTTGATGTACCTTTCAATAAATATAAAACAATGCTTTGCAAATTTATAATGCTAACGAACATTTATTGGTGAAAGGAATGTAATGTGCATAACATATATTAATTTTTAATTTTTCTAATGGCAGCCCTATTCGGTCTCTCATCGAGTCAGGTTTTAGTTCAACTGAAAGGCCAGATGTAAGACTTTATTATGGAGCTAGAAATATTTACAGAATGGCTTATCAGGTTTGGAATGAAGTTATTTAACAATTAAAGATTTACTAGTATGCTTTTCTTCTTACCAATTTTGTTGGGGTCTTGTCCATCAGGATAGATTTGAGAATTGGGAGTCTTTGGGGGTTAAAATTGTTCCTGTATTGTCCCAACCTGATGATAGTTGGAAAGGTGAAAGGGGCTATGTGCAGGTAATATCTTATGGTGAGATTTAATGACTGCACTAAAAGTACCTTTATTTATTCATTTGATTTTTTTAAAATTTATGCAGGCCGTTTTTTCAAGAGTTAAACAAATATTAGATGCTTCATCTACTGCAGCAGTTCTATGTGGGCACAAAGCCATGACTGAGGTTTGGCATCTCTTAATTATTATTTATGTGAATACTTTAGATTATTTTCCTAATATTAAAGAAGCAGTATTTCTCACAAGAATTTGTATGCATTTCCATTTGTATCCTCATGTGTTGCATGCCATCTTTTGTGTCTGCATGTGTGAGGTCCCGATGCCGGTTCGGCAGAAACTGTTCTGGCATCGGGTGAATACTCACCGCAGGATCATATCAAGCAATTTGAGAGAAAAAGAATACGCATATAAAAGTGAATGATATTTTTCATTTATCAAAAGTTCTTATTACAAGATCCATCATTGTACAAAACAAAGAAACAAAATAAGCAATTCAGCGCCGTCGTCGATCTTTTGAAAATTAAGGTTCTTGCTTAACCTCTTCTAGGAGCACCTGACCTGATATTGTACAGAAAACAATACTGGGATTTGAATTCCTAGTAATTAGAGAATACTCTAAGTACATCAGTATATAATAACAAATTGTTTTATAAAGATGCGTTTAGCAAAGGTAAAAATAATGCAGGATAGGTAAGGTAACCGCGTAAAATAAGCAAGTAATTTCCCGCAATAAGTATTTATCACAAAATAAAAGTTACTGATGTCATTTTCCAGTAACTATCCCCAAATGTTACTGATGTCATTTTTTCAATAACAATCCTGAATGTTATTGATGTTATTTTTCAATAACAACCCTGAATGTTGCTGATGTCATTTTTCCAGCAACAACCCCGAATGTTACTGATGTCATTTTTCCAGTAACAACCCCGAATGATACCGATGTCATTTTCCGGTAACAACCCCGAATGATATTACGTTGGTTCCGGACGACCAACCAAGCTTCAAATGGTTTTGGCTCAAAGTAAATAAGCGAAGAATAGCAGTAATAGAAAAATGCAAGATGTAATGCAAGTCATATATTGGGTACCTTTAATCTTTAAGTTCAGCAGTTCAACAGCTCGAATGAGTACAGTTCGCTCAATCTGCATTTAAGTCCCTGATATTTTTAAGTTAGCTTTTTAATGATTTAGGAGTTTAATTTATTCTTTCATTCTGATCTTCTTCCACTTTTGCAGTTTGATTGATTTAAGCTGCTATTAAAGTAGTTATAATTCTTAAAGAATTTTTTAAGATTATGATCGAAAAAGTCCGAATAAATAAAAAAAAGGAATAATAGTCATTTATAACAATTGAATCGTTCTCATTATTAATTAATGAGGATTATTCTATTGTGAATGACTAATACTAAACTTGATAGTTATAAAGAGACAAGATTTAGAGAAAACAAATGTGTTCTTCCAATTCCTTCTTCTTACTTTAGAATTAGGATCGTCGGAACACGGAGAGAAGCCGGAACGGTTTGGCCGAAGGCTGGCTGAGGGCAGTCGGAGGCGGCCGGGGGCTGCCGGGCTGTCGGAAGTTGCTGGAAGGGGCTGCCGGAAGGAGGCTGGAGCGGCTAAGGAGGGGCTGCCAGAAGCTGCTGGTAGGGCTGAAGAGGGGTGGCTGCTGTGGGTGACTGTGGGAAGGAGAGGGGAGGGGATGGGGATTATATAGGCACACGTAGTGGCGCCAAATTTGCGCCAAAACAGCGCCATAATGGCTCCTGGTCGGCGCCTGGCACGCGCCAGGGAGCCTCTGGCGCGGAAGCTTCTCCTGCCAGAAGGCGGGAGTGGGGTCGGTGGGGTCGTGGGAGTCGTGGTCGGCCCTATGGGCCGACAGCCTGCGCCAAAAACGGCGCAGGCAGGCGCTGCATGTGCGCCACGCTTCCGCCTGGCGCAGGAGAAAGGCCACATGCGAAGGAAGGAAAGAAAAAAAAACAGAGGAAAGAAAAATGGATAATTTTTAAACTTCAAATTAATCGCATTTTTTCGCTGTTCGGCATCCGAATGCAATGAAACTTGGCACTGAGGTGTGTTACGACATGACGAACACCCTCGCGCCAAAAATTTTCGATTCTGAGCAATACTTTATTTTATTTTAATTTTAGAGGTTTAAAACTTCGAAAATTTGCCACAATCAAATCGACCCTCAGAATTTGATGAAACTTCTCGAGCAGCTTTTAAATAATATACTTAACACGTTGACACTGAAAACGACGAATTCGGACACGTATTTCATTATTTTTGATTTTTATAATTTAGAAATTTTAAAGATAGAACGGGAGCTTCCGTCTTTCAGATTTTTCCTGAATTAGGGCTCTTTGATCTTTAAAGTTGTTTCTATCTATTGGCAGTTTTGTTTGCCCTTAAGTGAAATTCCTCGGGATCCTGATTCCTAAGAAGGGATTCTGACCTAATTTGCAAAATAACGACTTTGGGTCGTTACAGCATGTTTGGATATAATATGAATCATGTTTGAGAAGTAGTAAGTTAGTTTTTACTAATTCTCGTTTATGAATCTCACGTAAGGGTGACAATTCATCTGAAAGATCCTCATGCGAGGCCTCTAGAAATGTTCCAAGAAGTTCTACAGCAAGTGGAGAAATGGCAACTTCCTCATTATTATGGGTAACTTCTTTGACGTATAAGCTCTGAACCCCTTCAAAACTCTCAAACTCTCGACATAATGTTCAGTATTCAATCAAATTAACAATAGTGTAGGGACAGCACTCATGCTTTCTAGATATAATAGGTACATGTGGTGTATCAGAAGTCAAAAGTAAGGCGACAATTATAATCAATTAAAGTTTAGCCCCTTTCTTTGACTTTGATGAGATAAGTGTTGCGTCAGTACATTCCTTTTATAATGAGGGGATGGAACTGACATAGGTGCATGAAGTGACCTTGAAAGAGAACTAGAAAGTGTGGGAGGAGCCTTAGGATTTGTCCTGTGGGATAGAGTTTTATGATCTGATTGTTATACATGAAAGTGTACGTGTGCTCTCAGCCATGATGGATGATGTTCATGTCAAAAAAACATAGTCTACCCATTAATATTTATATCCATGAGTAAGCCGCCACAATAGATTCTATCCTCGTAACTCCTTGACTTTGCTGGCACCAAACACCTCTATGTAATAGGAAGAGAAGTACAGCTTACCCAACTCCCACTGAATAGATTTGTGGGTACCTCAATTTTTAATTAGCTTATATGCAACTTTATTGCATGCCATGGAGATATAAAAGCACTCAAACAATATACCACTCCTAAATAAAACTCCTCAACCTTAGAATTAAAAACTTCAATATCATTGTTGCCATGAATTTCTTCTAAATTATGTTAGTTCTTCATCCACAACTATCACTAAAACAGCTTTGCACCCATGCTTTAAGTGCCCCTTCCACTTGCACATATATTATAAAAGGTCTCTCACAAGCCTATTTGCCTAAAGCACCAAGTGTTCTAACTGATGTTTTAGGAGAAAAATAATAAATAAATTCATCAAAGAATTAACACAAATTAACTAATAGTTATTTTAATTTGATTCAACTCAATCATAATCTAGGAGAATTGTTTGGTGGCACACAAGCTCACACAGAGGTCACTCCATAGTTAGAGTGAGTTTTGAGGTCAACTTGATAACATTTGAGGTAGAGCTTACTACAATCAGGCAAGAATATTAAACATGTGTAAAACTTGCAATTGACATGTAAGTATATGTAATTTAATATTGGTAGTAAATGCAAATTTACGAAAAGCTTTTAAATGCAAGAATATATAAAAACTTATCTCGTGTGAGGGCAAATATATTAATATTCATGTATCAAATCTTCTGATTTTCCTCTTTGTTGATATCGTGCTAAAATCATTTCAAATTATCATTGGAGCATAAGTGTCTATTTTCATTGGTGCAAGTGACATTAAAATCTAAGCTTTGGATTGATCACAACACTTCCCAGAAGTTTGTGGCCTGAACAGAACCCTGATCAAACCTACTAGGCTTATTGGGCCAACAAGCGCTGTTGGGTCGACTTTGAAAGGCGATGGGTTGGGCTGACAGATGGTTGATCAGGCTGGGCCACAGATGGCAGATCTAACTCGACCGGGCCAGAGATGGCAGATCAAGTTTTTATGCTAGTGTTGGCAGCTTTAAAATGATAATACACATTGTTTTTATAAAATAGCAGCAACCCTAGCAGCTCTTACAAGGCACACCATACGATGACTTCCATCAAACGGAAATGCAAAAATATAAAATGCACATGTGACTACCATCACATCCCGTAATAGTACAAAACACCAAATACTAAATACAACAATACACAATGCTACAAATCTAGGTTAAAAACAATACAACAACAACACCAAGCCTTACTCTCAATAGGTGAGGTCAGCTACATGAATTCTTTGTTTGTATTGTACAGGACAAATAGAAGCCCCTGTCTAAGTCCCAAATAGTGAAGATCCTTCCTAATAATTTCTTCTCATGCCTTTTTGGGTCTTCCTCTACTTCTTTTAATATGAGCAAAATTTATGAACTTAATTTTTCTAATAGTCTACGCTTAATATACCAGAATCATCTAAGATGACATTCTCTAATCTTATCCACTATTGGAGCCTCTCCAGCCTTGATCCAGATAAACTCATTTCTCCTTCTATCCTTGCGAGTAGACCTTCTCATCCACCTAAGCACCCTCAACTCTATAACAATTATTTTATCAGTGAGATTCCTCTTTGTTGGCCAAAACAATCCTATCCATAACATAACTGGACATGTCGCTGCTCTATAAAAATTTCCTTTAATTTTAATTGGAATTTACGGATCGCACAAATGCTCTAGAAGCGTTCCTCCATTTCATCCAACCAACTTGGATTCTATTAATCATATTGCTCTTTATTTTGTCATTATTTTAAAAAATTAAATCAAGGTACATGAACCCCTCGCTCTTCTTGATCATACTGTCCTTAATAGTTATGTCCTCGGGCTATAATAGTTCATCATCACTTTTAGAATCTAAAATAATCCTCCATAACTCAAGTTATATTTTAAGTCCATCATTAATCTTATCAATTAATATCATCTGCAAATAATACGCACCAAAGAATCTCCTGTTGAATGTGTTTAGTAAGAACATCCATAATTAAAGAAAAAATATATGGGCTGAGAGCTAACCTTTGATGTAATCCAATTGAAACAGGAAAATTCTTAGACAAGCCACATTGTGATTGAACACACGTAACAATCCCATTATACATATCTCTAATAGTATCAATATATACAACACTAATCTCATTTCTTTCAAAACTCTTCAAAGAAATTCTCTTCATACTCTATCATAAGTCTTTTCAAGATCAATAAAAATTGATAAAAATCTTTTTTCTTTCTTTAAATTTCTTCAACAAACCTCTTAATATATGTATGACTTCTGTGGTAAATCGACTTTGGCATAAAATCAATTTGATTTTGAGATATGCAAGAATCCTTTCATATTTTGTATTCAATAATTTTCTCCCAAAATTTCAAATTACGACACATTAACTTGATTCCTCCATAATTAGCACAATCTTGAGCATTTCTTTTATTCTTGTAAATAGGTATAACAATACTTTTTTCCATTCATTTAACATTTTTTATCTTTAAAATAACATTAAATAATTTGGTAAGCCAAGAAATTCTTTCCTCCAAATATTTGTATTCATCGATAAGGATGTCATCATATCTTACTATTTGGGTCAAAACTAAACCCTAAACCAAAAAACACAAACTTAACATAACTTCACAAACAAAGATAAGTACAACATGAGTCAAAAATAATGTCCCGAAAAACACAAACTCAACACAACTTCATAAACAAACACACTGCTCCTACTCAACCTGCACAGATATGTTGATTTTATTATCCATACAAATGCAGAGAATTATTTCAGCACAATAAGTATATCAATTTTTATAAGTTTGATGATGATAATTTTAAAGCAAATATGATAGAAAAAAAAAAGAATTACTCTATAGAGATAATCAATGGTGCACGAAATGATACAACAGATTGAAGTGGATCAGTGAAGCGTTATAACGACCTAAAGTCGTTACTTTGCGATTTAGATCAAATCCTGCCTCAAAAATCAAGATCCCGGGGAATTTCAATTTAGAGCAAACAAAAATACCATAGATAAAAATAATTTTAAAGATCAAAATGCCCTAGTTTGGGAGAAATTCGAATAACAGAAGCTCCCGCTTTATTTTCTGAATTATTTAATTTCTATAAATCGAGAACACTGGAATGTGTGTCCGAATTCATCTTTTTCAGTGTCGATATGTTAAAATCCATGATTTCAGTAGATGAGATGCCGCTGCGCTTTGCTTGAGTGAGAGCTAAAGAAAGAAACAGAAAAGACTACGTAGCCAAGTATGAATCCCAGCGGATATGCTAATAGCTCTCTAGTATCTGAGTCTAAAGAGGAGTCCATAAAGCCCTCTCTTTCAAACTCAAAGACAACTTTGTTATACCCGTTCCGAGATTCAAAAAAATCGTCTTTTACTTCGCAAGATAGCAACCTACCCGGAGGGTGGCCTTTACTTTTTGATTTCTGAAAGTGAATAGTGAATTCCTCGGATTACCAGGGAGAGGCAAGGGAGTTTTTGAGACAGAGGCAGCACTAACTCACTCTATAGCTAGCTAGCCCCTGATTTTACATTGTTTTTTTTACCGGATTTCGCTAATCCGAATTCTCTTAATGATAGGAAAGCTAGTGAAGAAACCCATGAAAGTGAACCGAAAAAACCAAATTAGCCGGACCTGAGACAATTTCTTTAATTCACTTAATCTAATAGAAATCAGGGGTTTACAATGAAATCCTAAAGAGAAAGAAAAGAGAATATGTTTGCTCGGCCCGAAAAGGAATCACGTAAACTCTATATCCTCGCTGCGCTCGGATCCTTCACTTGAGATTTAGAATTTCATACAACTGAAAAGACATTATGCTTTCCTCAGCTCTCACGAGTTGGAAGAGCTATTCTCGCTCACTCTATTTTGTCATTTCTTTCGCCCCTACAAGTTATTATTTAATGGCTGCTCGAGAAGTTGCATCAAATTCTGAGCGCCGGTTTTATCGTGGTTAATTTTTGAGTTTTTAACCTCAAAAAATAAAATAAAATAAAATATTACTTCGAATCAAAAATTTTTGCGCGAGGGCGTTCGTTATGTCATAACACGCCTCGATGTGAAGTCTCGTTGTATTTGGACGCCGAACGGCGAAAAAATGTAATTAATTTAAGTTTAAGTATTTTTTTCTTTATTTCCTTAAGAATTCCTAAATTCCTTTACCCCCCTAAAAATCGCAACTTGCGATTTTCTTCCGCCAAAAGGCGGAAGCCTGACCCCTACGCCTGCTACCTGCGCCGTTTTTGGCGCAGGTTGGTCGACCCTCTTGGCCGACCACCCCCATCCTTCCTTCCTCTATTAATACCCCCTCCCTTCCCTCATTCTCTTCCCCACACAGCCTTCTCCTTCTCTCCCAACTGCCAACAACTGCAGCTCCCAGCTCCTCCTCAGCCCCACAACCCTCCTCCCTCAGCCTCACAGCAGCAGTAGTCTCTCCTCTTCAGTTGCCAGCCCTCCTCCCTCAGCCTCTCTTCCTCAGCCAACCAGCTCTTCCTTGCCGGCCGACCAGCAGCAGTCCAGCAGCCCCGCCAGCAACAGCTGCCTTACTAGACATCCAGCAGCTAACTACTTCATGTTGCAGCCTTCCCTCCATTTTTCGTCAACTCTAAACCAAGATATGAGGTGAAGGAAATTAATGAACAGTTTAAAATGATGCCGAGAGATGGTGGAGAGTAGATGATGCCCTGCAAGCCTTCCTCAAACTCAACCCTCCTACTTTTAACGGCTTAGCCAGACCCATGGAGGCCGAAGACTGGATCCAAGCAGTAGAGAGCAAGTTGGAGTTTAAAATGTCCTTCGAGCGAGGAAGTTAGACTAGCAAAATATTTACTAGAGGGTGAAGCCGAGAGGTGGTGGAGAATCACGTCGAGACAACCTTTAAAGGCGTCAATTTGGAGGACATACCCTGGGCAGAGTTCACGGCCGCATTCAGAAGCCGCTACATTTCTCA
Source organism: Gastrodia elata (assembly GCA_016760335.1). Taxonomy (NCBI): domain Eukaryota; kingdom Viridiplantae; phylum Streptophyta; class Magnoliopsida; order Asparagales; family Orchidaceae; genus Gastrodia; species Gastrodia elata. Next base: position 24,635,945 of record CM028677.1, read on the forward strand.
TTCCGCCCAGAGGTAGCTCAGGGTGACCGATCTGTGGCAGCTTACGAGACGGAATTCACAAAACTCTCTCGTTACGCACCTAAGCTGGTAGATTGCGAAGCTTCGAGATGCAGTAGGCTCTTAGAGGGTTTAAAAGACAGCATTATCACTAACTTGATTTCTCCTAGGCATACAAAATTTGTCGATCTTGACATCACTTTCAGTGTCAACAAATTTTGTCTCTATATGCATAATCCCACCATCGAACATTAGCAAGCCGTCAAACGCATCCTTCGATATCTACGCGGCACATCAAGCTATGGTCTATCCTTATTCCCTATTTCCAATATCAAACTTATGGTTTTCAACAATGCAGATTGGGCAGGCAACGAAGAAGATCGAAAATCAACTTCGGGATACTACATCTTCTTGGGTCCAAATCTAATCTCCTGGTCCTCAAAAAAACAACCCACCGTGGCTCGCTCAAATAGGGAGGCTGGATAGAAAGCTATAGCAAATGCGACTAGTGAAACCTTATGGATTCGCTCCCTCCTTGCTGAGCTCAGTTTCTCACTAATCGCAGGTCCCATAATCCTTTACGACGACCTCAGCTCTATTTACCTCAACTCGAAGTCCATTCTTCATACAAGAATGAAACACATAGATATTGATTATCACTTCATTCGTGAGTTGATCAAGCAGGGAAATCTTAAAGTCGAACACATCTACTCTGCTTCGCAGCTCGTAGACATCCTGACTAAAGCTCTTCCAATCAAGGCCTTCCAAAATAATTCTTACGAGCGCATCAGCCCAACGTCGCTGACCTTGCGGGAGAGTATTAAACAAAATCAATTACACCATTAGTTTGTTATTTCTGTCCTTAGTATATGTGTTTGTTGTTTTTCTATTTTGAGCAAAGCCATATGATCTATACGGACGTATATCATTTGTCCGATTGTAACCTTCGCCTCTCTATATATGAGGCTGTCTTGCCGCATCAATATAGCAGTGAAACATATATTTTCGTTTATTCTGTCATAAATCCCTTAGTAAATGTATAGTTTCCATGGTAGATATTTTCAGTATAAAATCAAATTGATTTTGTGATATACAAGTATTCTTTTGCAGTCTGTATTCAATTATAGTCTCCCAAAGTATATTGTGTAATTGATCAATTTTATTTCTTATATTTTACAGTCTTGCGTGCCAATTTTATTTGAGCATTGTTTCTGCCATCACGCATTTTTATTATGATGTGCTCTTTTTTTTTATTTACTAAGCATACTCTTTAACTTTATTGTGAATATTACTAGTAACTGAATTTAGCATAAGATTGACTACACTCAAAATCTCATTATCTAAGTTTTAAAACTTGTCTTTTAAAAATATCTAATTTAATGTGCTTAAAATCCTACCACATTATCTTAGGATAAATTTTAGATTTAGTATTGCTTTTGTTATTTTTTGTTTTCAAAATTTGAACCAATAAGTAATGTGAGGCTGAAAAACAATATCTTTTAATAATTTCATAATTATTGCAATATAAACTATCTCTTTTTTTTTAGGAGAAAATAATCAATCTAAGTTAGAAGTTCCTTTTGCTTCTCTTTTTTCGTAAAATAAATGTTTATAATCATAAGATTATAAGCTTTTTAGACTGCCACTCATAAACTTCGTTATTCTTTGGCTTGTGGACTATTAGTTGCGGTGGTAGGATATTGCTAGGATGGTCTAGTTGGTGCTGCTTGGAACTGGTGGTTTCCTGAACCTAGAGCTAGGTGGTGGATCTCTGAAGGATCAGGTTAAGGGAGCCTGCAGCAAGCTTCATGCTGATGGTGATTTGGATTGCTACTGGCTGCTCGTGTCCTGGTGATGACTTGAAGCTGGAGGGAAGATCTTGAGTTTGAATTTTAATTCATTTGTATTCTTTCTACTTCTGTTGATTAACCCTTTAGGATTACAATTGGTTAATCTTTTTGTGTTTAGCTGTTTTATTTTTATTTTTTGCTTTTTAGTTTTTTTTTCTTTATGTTTGTACATAACCAAACCCACTTGTTGTACGATCCTTCGAAGTTGCCTTCGCTAGGGTTCCTTCGCATGGCATCGTAGCGCCTTGTGAGCAGCGCTGCCACCTCCCTCCTGCGTCGACTCTCCATGCAAATCTCGCATCGGAGCTCGTGTGCGGTCTCGCGTGTTTCTCTCACGTGTCGCATCTGATCTTCGTGTGATTCCTGCATTGGAATCGGGATAGTGAAGTTCCTTGGTGCGGGTCTCCGTGCGTCTGAATCGGATCTCCGTGCAATTTATGGGTGCGGATACTCATCGCTGAAGGTTACAGTCGCATGATTTGCTGAAGCTCTGCTTCCTAAAGAGCAGGCTTTGCTGAAGTGCTGAGTACTTTTCGGGACTCCATGATGGATTCACAAGAGTTATGCCGTAGGGAGGTCCCCCTAAACCTACAAAACCCTCCTCTCCACCTCTCGCTCCCATCTCTTTCTTTGATCCACTGACTTGCTCCTCAAGTCCAGTCGGTATCAAGCCGATCTCGATGTTGAGAGGTAAACCGGCTCTCCTCTTGTCCAAGGAAGAGATAGGAATATTGGCTAAACCATTCGAGTTCACTTTGGTAGGGAAGTTTAACAATGGTAAACCCCCTATGTTGGTAGTTAGAAAATTTCTTAATGATCATAGTTTGTCGGTAGCTTACAGTGTTGGCTTAATTGATCACTGACATGTCCTAATAAAACTTTTATGTGAGGAAGATTATACGAGACTCTTCTCGAGGGGGTCTTAACCTATCTCAAATTTTCATATGAAAATCTTGAAATGGATAACATCATTTGATCCAAGTTGTCAAACTCATATGGCTTATGTATGGATAAACTTTACTCTACTTAAAAGTGCATTTAATCAATCATGGTGTTCTATACTTCTTGTGGTCATATTTTGGCAAGCCGCTCAAGGTAAATTTTGCCACGGCAAATCTTCTCAAATTGTCGGTGGTTCAAATCATGGTGGAAATTGATCGTGCCGAATCTTTTGGAAATATAATTTGGATAGGAGATGAATCTAATAGTTATTACTAAAAGGCAAGGTTCGATGATTTGCCTTCCTTTTGCTCATACTGCAATTTAATTGGATATGATTACAATATCTGTTTCAAGTTACTCTCGGTTCTTATTCCAAAGTAAAAGAAAGATAGTGCTCTAAATATCTCATGAGCCAAGCCGAGAATGATGTATGTTCCAAAATAAGGAGCTGTTTTGAACTGCAACCCCTCTCCAATTGTTGTGGGTGGGTATATACTGGCTGAAACTCTTATTGAGGAGTTAGAGAGCAAGTTCAGGTTGCGGATGGACCCTCTTCTTTGATGGTAGCTCTTACCACGACAACGGATGGTGATGGAACCAACAAGCCATTGGACATCATTGTTTCCGGAATAGAGGCTGATTTATCAGGCTACGAGGTGATTTCAGAAAATCAAGTTCAGTTGGATGGGGATGTGACAATTGTGATTGATGATCCTCTAATCACATTGGGTGCCCCCCCTTTATCCGATGTTTGGCCCATTGAGTTAGTTGTTTCTAGTCCTTCGGTTGGGCCAGTTGTTGAGGCAACAATGTCGGGTAATATCGACACTGAGGGATTATGCGGTGTTCTCTTCAAGTAAACTCCGGGGCGCAATTTTGGTTGCCCATGAAGTCTTGGGGTTCCGTGATGTTGGGATATAGATGGAATATTCTATGGAACTGCTCCAAAAATATTTATCTGAAATTCTTATAGTTCTGGGCTAGAGAGATTTGTCAGGGGAGTCTGCATCTTCTGCATCTTTCTATCTTTCGATTGATGGGGTGAATCTGAGGATAGTGCTGATTTGGATAGTACACATGCGGAGTATATCTATGATTATCTCAAACTCTTCTCAAGGTTAAGTGGAAAAAAAAAAAGAAGAAAAAGAATAAAAGATGCGGTTATTGGCTTCTCCTTTTGGAGATCTCTAGTTCCATATTATCATTTGTGAATTGTCATTTATTACGACCTCTTTTGGTGGGTTTTTTTTTTTGGAGTTTTGGTGATAATTTGGCTTTTTCTTATTTTTTTATATTATTTATTTTTTTCCTTATTTTAATTTGTTTGATGTTACCAAATTTCATACTTTTATATTCTTTATCATTTATAAACTTCATATCGTATATATAAAATCTAGCAAGTTTCTCTTTAAAAAAAGCACACCTCTTGTTGTACTTTATTTTCTATATTAATAAAATTTGTAAGTTTTATTAAATAAGTCATAAGAATGTCAAGCTAAAGTAAATTTCAAAATTAATTTTTCTTTTACATCAATCTCTTCAAAATCAAAATTATCATATAGGTAATTGGCACGTGGTCATTTATGGCTACATTTCTTAGTAATTTTGTCAAAATTTTAATAAAAATTAATGCTTAACTCTCTCTTTCATTGCAGGAAATTACATCGGTGTTGGTGGCAGGTGGTGTGTCACAACAAAAAATTTTGAAGAACTTCTAATAATTAAATACGGCACAAAATTTATTCCCATTTTTTAAATGCTTTATCAATTTTATTTATAGGTCCTTACATTCATAGCAAGTCTTCATAATATACATATTCAGCGGCACCATAACAATATACACAAATAAAAACACCATCAATTGAAAGTGCTTTTTATTTAAAAATATATTTTGAGGTGCTAAATATGTATGTTTTAATGTTTGGCTGTTATATGGGAAAGTTTACCTTTCTATTATTCGTAGAATAAAGTTCAAGCACCACATTGCATCATATTATTTAAAGTGCATATATATATATATATAGTTGCCTGTGTTGAATTTTTATCTGGCACGTTTTTTTTTGTTTGATTTATAATCTATAAAAAGGAAATTTTGAAGTTGGGGGATCGTATTTAATGTTTATATTATTTCTCTATATTCATCTCAATTTGATAAATGAAGATACTGTTGTAATTTGATGCAGCAGTTTTTTTATTTTTTTAGAAATGATACTTTTCTTAAGGGACTATGTGCAGCTTGATATATATATATATATATATATAATTGATAAATAAGTTAATGAATAGCTCATTCTTTTTTAATAAAGTAGCTATTTTTTAAGCTATCAGATCACAATGATACAATACATGTTTTCATTCTAAGTATCAACATATATATCAGTTAAAAAAGTTCCTAAATAACACAATGTATAGATACAGCGCCAATTTAATAATTTTAAGAAAACATTCAGTCATTTCTAAAGTTCACGACTACATCTATAAGTTTGATAAAAGAATTATAGGAATGATGAAATAATAATATTTTGTTTATGGACTTTTGTCATCTCCCCACTCCCCCAAATGTGCACCGTTTGGGAATGAAATCCTGATCTCTAATTTGACAATAGAACTTCTCAATCATCAAATTTCACCCCTGCGCACTCATAAAACATTCATTCAAATAAGCATAAACCTCTTGACAAATCAAAATTGCTAGTTTAAATCATACACAGAAAAAATCATTTGGAAAGATGAGGCCAATGGATACTTAAATATTATTTGTTTAAGGCAAAGATGGTTGCCAAATTATGTAAGAGAATAGAAACTCTAGCAGATAATGAGACCACTATGGGCGGTGCATAGCCACTGCTGATTCACCAGTCAATTTAGGGGTTACGCAGCATGCATTGGATATAATAATAATATCATCACCGTGAGGCGCTGAAAGCCAGCTGGATCTCTTCTAAAGATCGTCCTTTTGTCTCGACCACATTTCCTGCTGTGTACATAACTGCCAGCAGGCAAACTGCCGCGAATCCAAAGTAGACAACACTGATGCCGAACTTGTTCACAAAGCTCAAGAAGAAGAGGCCAATCAAAAAGTTGGAAATCTGCATGATCAAAAAAATCATTATTTGAAAATTTGAGATTTAGGGTTTAGTGCAAGGAGAGAACAACAACTATTGAGAAGCTCACCCAGTGCACTCCCAAAGACAACGCAACTGCCCTGGCTCTGATCCTGGAAGCAAATATTTCAGGAAGCAGAAGAGCTGGCACTGGCCCGGCACCGAGCGAAAATGATAATACATAGCTTTTTCCAACGAAAAAATGTAGGTTGTCATTAGACGAAGAATTTTGAGAAAAACAATGCAACCGTATGCTGCTGCTGGAAAAATCTTGACTTACAGAACTGTCCCGATAACAGCAAGTCGCCCGGAATAAGGTGCTAGAACCTTCCATGTAAATGTCAGAGAGAGAAGCAGCATTGAAGCAGCCTTGAAAAAGAACAAGGAGATATTTCAAAAATAGAGCAGTTGTAAGACATGAAAGTTCTGAGTTGATGTAGGCATAATTATCAAGGTTTAGTCTAAAAGAACTGAAATGCTGCTAAGAAGCTCTATAACTAAGGGTGAAGCAGCATTATCTTACAATGATCGAATGAAACATTAGACAAATATTCATTAATAGGAGGAGACTAGAGCCTACCATTCCCATAAAGCTAGTCAAGAGAAGGCTTTTCCTTCCTTTACTGTCCATCAAAGACGATGCTATAACGGTGCCTATTACACAATGAGATCGTGTCATAGATGCTGATTATTTCACTAATAAATGAAGTATATATATTGACTATCATCAACTGAGATAATAAATTGAATAGGGGTTAGGGCAGGTTCACCAAAGACATTCGATGCCCCGACAAGAGCACTAGCCGCAGCATCAGAAGCAATACCGGCACTTCTAAAAACTGATGTAGAATAGTAGACCACAGCATTTATTCCAGCCAATTGCTGAAATAAGAATAATGCTGCCCCCAGACTCACGACTGAAGTAGTTCAAAATTGGTTGAAAATGAAACATGCATTGTTAAACATTGAACATATAAAGACGTCTTCGCAATCAAAGCAGATATAACATAGTTTATAACTAAAAAATAAATGCGTTTTAGTATGCTTGATAAAATTTATGGAATAAAAATCGGGCATATGTGAAGCAATATGCAATAAAAAAGACGCGCATCATAATAATTGCAATAAATGAATAACACATTTCACCACGGCTGAGAAAAAAATTTAGCATTTTTCATTTTGTAATAATATGGAAGTATGATATAAAATATTCAATCAACGTAACATTTAAATATTAAAATACGAAGTCTTTAAGAGTATCTTAAGATAGCATATATTAATGCATATTAATAATGATTTTAAAATGGACTTGTTAAGACTGAAATTATAAGCAGAAAGTTATAAATACATAAAATTATTAATGCCATTTTTCACATATAAAATAAAAAATATTAAATTGTGTCGAATAAAGTTTATAAAAAGATGATATTATTCCATCTATCAAGTAAAAATAGCAAATGTTCAAAATTTGTAAATAATCTTTAAAGTTTTTCTGAGTTAACTTTTCATTTAGCTAAAAAAAAGTAATGAGCTACAGAATAAGATAAAAAACGACACCACAGAGCCTTAGCCCCACTAAGCGAGGTTGGATGCATACAAGAGTGTCAATATATGATATGACGTGCAAAACCAACCCAAACCAGACCCATGAAAATCCATGTTTGCTAACTCAGATCATATGCAATTTCTGTTTAAGAACTAACACCTAACACATTTACTACTCCAGATGAGTACGGATTGATTCTTGAAACTTGAAACAGCCTAATTTGACTCAAAAAAGTAATGAATGGGTTGGATTCATGTTAAACAAGTCAAGTTCAAACAACTAAGTCATGTCTAAACAAATAAAAATTCATCATCTGTTGTAAATAAGTCCAGTTCGGTCAAATGAGCTGAAGTCATATCATGACCAGTTTTTAGTTTATGTTCAAGTCAATCCAATTTGTGTCATGTTATTTTAGGGTTGGGACCAAACTCAACATGTGAACCTAATTTGACACCTCTAACTGCATAAATGATATTTCCCCTCTAAGTTCTATCAAAAAACATTTCCCTAAGCTCCTAGTACGTAAAATCATTCATAGTAAATTTTACTATAACAATTTTGGCCTTTCTCTTTCTCTTTTTATATACGAAAACTGCATTACCTCAATGCATTGGAGCATCTAACAACTTGGGCTAACAAAGTTCGAAACATTTAAGGCAGAACCAATAAAAAAGAAAATAGTTGTGAATGCCTAGCTTATTTTCCCCTCTAACACACACTTTTTCGACTTAATGTGACTTGAAAGTTCCTCTTGCAGAAAACTCTTGAGGTATTGGACAAAGATGTCCTTAGACGCACTTTCTCACCTCTCAAGCCTTTTCATTGAACCCAACTTGTTCTCTAGTTTCCAATCATTTTTTGACTCTTACCTCATTCTTCCCAACTCCAAAATTATGTGCTCCTATAGCCTAGGCCATCAATAGCTTCACTCGAGCCCCACGTGATTTCTTGCTCCAAAATTATGTGCTCCTATAGCCCTAGGCCATCAATAGCTTCACTCGAGCCCCACATGATTTCTTGCTATTAAATCCATGAGACCATGATTAATGTTAAAAAATATCTAATCTCCTAAGTTCCACTAGTTTAGGGGTTTAGGGTTTATATCTTTCTAGTTGACAGTGCACAAAATGGTGAATAAATTTAATTATTGCGTCAGCTATGTAATCAATGGTTTACTCAGCAGCAATGGTGAAAGTAATTCTATAAAAAAGTTACTAGTTGTGTTTAGCTAAAATGAATGTTTTAAAATTAAAGAATTTTTGGAAATTTTTATCTTCGCATGGAGTAAAAGGATAAAATAAGCAAAATCATGTCTAATGATTAATGCTCTTATGTGTTGTTGATAATTACGTGTGCTAAAAGCAATTGAAATGCAATTGTAACTAAACCAACATTCATTTTAATAACAGCCCAAATTAATCTCAGCCGCCCAAGCTTATTGGGGTTCTAGCAGATTTTACACTGCAGCTATATATAATTGCTTGTAACCTCTATTATATGATATATTATTATGAATCATTTCAAATAAACTTCTCTTATTCTTTCGCGTGTCTCTTCATGATAGCAGAGCGATAATCTCCTCCAAAGCTCCCTCCCTCCTCATAACAACCCTAATTCTCGCATTTTGCTCAGCGCATCTCCTTCAGATCAGCGCTTGTTCAATGAGCCTTCCTCAATCTCCAGCCTGAGCTCCAATATTCTATCAAGGAAGACGTCCTCCTCAGTCATGTCGAGATCCTATCTCACTTCCCTCATCCACCCTTTATCATCTGATCGATGCTATACTGTAAGCTTCTTCATCTATGGAGTCCGCAAACATTGAGTATCAAATCTGTGGCAAAAAACTGTTGACACCGCATGAATTTCTGTTACAACAACACTCCGCCCCACTCATAGGCCTTAGGCACAGACGGTTCAACAGATCTCAACTATCTCGATTTCAGAGCTTCCACCCATGTCACTAACGACTTCAGTAATCAACCCATTGCTGAGTCCTATCAGGGTACCGACTGGGTGACAGACCCTTCCAATCTCCTTTATTGGCAATGGTATCCTTCTAGTACCCAATCGTAAGTTACTTTTCAAACACCTACTTCACATTCCTCGTTGAAAATACAATCTTCTATCAATTCACAGTTTAACAACAGATAATTCATGTTTAATCTCATTTGATCATACTGACTTTATCATAAATGATCTCCAAACAGCAACTCCTCTCCTTAGAGGCCACAGCACCAACTGACTCTGCATAATTCGCCCGTCACCCGAACCTTCTCCTTGCCAGACTATCCTCCAATCATTCACAATAGCAACCACACCTCCATAGAATCTGCGACTAGGTCACCCTAGCCGTGACATCCACCATCTACTTGTCAAGCATTCACCAACTCTTGACATCAGCAGCAGCTACGTTCCATGCTCAATTTGCATTACAACCAAGCATCACAATTACCCTTTCCTAAATATTCCAGCTGATGTTACAATATTTTTGAATTCGTATATACTGATGTATAGGGCCCTGGTCCAATTTTACCCAATGAAGTTACAAATATTCCATACTTTTTATGGATGATTACTTAAAGTTTACATGACTTTTTCCTATGAAACAAAAATCTAAAACATTACAAAAATTCCTTCATCTTTACAAATTCATTGAATGCCAATTTAATGCACATGTCAAAATCCTCCAATCTAACGGAGGTGGCAAATATACCTCTAGCTCTTTCCACAATCTCCTCAAGAATCTTGGCATTCATTACCCAATACCCATATACTCCGCAAACAAAACGGAGTTGCCGAACGCAGACTCCGACACATTCTTGAAACCGCTCGCGCTCTCCTTCAAACCGCTGACCTAACCGAGCACATTTGGGTCTAAGCAGTTCTCACTTCCACTTATCTATTAAATCGCCTACCATCTCCAAACATTAGACATACCTCCCCATTCCAACTCTTGTACAGCACAAAACCCGATTACAATCACCTTTGGGTTTTAGCTGCCTGTGTTTCCCTTTTCTTCCTCCTACAAAAACCACCAACCAAGAACCCAAGTCTCTACCTTGTGTTTTTCTCGACTACTCACCAGACCACAAAGGCTACATTTGTTACAACCCAAAAACCTCTACTCTAATCTCCCGCCATATCAAATTCATCGAACACATCTTTCCCTTTCTCCAACTCAATCAAATCACCACCATCTCCTCCTCTACCCCACATCCATGTACAGACCCTCTCACACTCATTCCCACCTCATCATCTCTGCCTCAAACACACTCAATAATTCCAATCCGAATGCAGCTACCTCAGTCTCCTTACCACTCTCACCCAGCTCACGGCCCTCCACCTCCTCTTCCAGCTCCCCGCTCAACCGACCTCTCCATGAAAGACGAATATTGCGCTCTGAATGAGCAAAACACTTGAACACTAGTATCTCCACATCTAGCTTAGAACGTGCTCGGCTGTCGCTGGAGAAATACAAGGATGACGACATAGTGGCCCCTCACAAAGCCAGAGTGGTTGCTCAAGGATTCAGCCAGAACTATGGAACGGATTATCTGGAAAATTTCAGTCCTGTCGCCAAAATGCCAGCTATCAAAACTTTATTCACAATCGCCACTCACCATAAGTAGTCAGTGGTATAGTTGGGCGTCTCGAATGCTTTTCTTCACGGACATCTCAATGAAACCATTTACATGAAACAGTCTCGTGAATTTGAGGATCCGCGGTTACCCAACCATGTCTGCAAGCTCAACAAGGCCATCTATGGCCTCAAACAATCACCCCGACAATGGTAGTCTACTCTCACTAACTTTATTCACTCCAAAGGCTTTTGAACTAGCCACACTATCCCTCCTTCATCCACAAAACCACACCCAACCGCACATACATCCTAATATGTGGATGACATACTCATCACCGGTCCAGATCAAGCAGCCCTCAACTCTCTAATCCAAGTTGCTACTCACCGTTTTCGCATGAAACATCTTGGGGCACCCTCTACATTTCTCGACATTCAACTTACCAAAACAGCAACCGCCACCATCCTCAGTCAAGCACCATGCGCATCCAGCATCCTCAAAATCTCTGGCATGAAACAATGCAACCCCACACTCACTCCCATAGCCACTTCACCATCTAACACAATCACGTCCGCCCCATTCAACCAGCCAAATTACTCGCCCAGATCTGAGTATAGCCATCAACAAGATCTATCAGCATATGCACAATCCTACAACAGCCCATTTCAATCAACTCAAACGCATCCTTCAGTACATCAAATGGTCCCTCGATCTTGGGATTCCAATTGAACCAGGTAACCTCCTCCTTCATGTTTACGCTGACTATGACTGGGTCGAGGGCACAGAGGATCGCAAATCAACCACTAGCTACTACATCTTCTTAGGCACCACTCCCATCTTGTGGAGTGCCAAGAAGCAAAATACCATCTCTCGCTCGTTTACTGAAGCTCGTGCACTCGCCACAGCTGCCACGGACATCCTCTGGCTCCGTTGTCTTCTACAAGAATTTGGTATCACTCCAGACACTCCTACCTCCCATTTTTGTGATAACAACTCGGCCATCGTGTTGGCACATAATCCAGTCTTCCATGCTCGAACTAAACAAGTTAAAGTTGACTGCCACTTCATCTTAGACAGCATTCAAAAAAAGAAAATTCAGCTTCTCCGCATACCCACAACAGATCAATAAGAGGACATACTCGTTAAGCCTCTTCTTGCAACATGGTTCACCATTCTTCACTCCAAACTCACAATCTCTGTCCAAGATCATTTGTTTGCAGGGGGAGGGGGCTAATAACCGCCTAAATTAATTCCAATCGTCCAAGCTTATTGGGCTTCATCCGATTCTGGCAGGTTCTGCACTGAATCTATATATATGTTTGTAACATCGCTTATAAGATATGTATTATTAGGATTCATTTCAGCTAAATTTAAGTCTCTTGCTTTTTCTCGCGTCTCTTCACATTTTTCATTAGATAATCTTATGATTTGAATAAGAAATTAAATTTCGAAGTGGATATTTTTTATAATTAAAATATCAGAGCATTAGAAGTTTAAATTACACATTTTTTATTAAAATTGTATAAAATAAAACACGTTCATGTCACATCATATTTTAATTTTTACAATTATATCCCAGTGTTCGTGTTACAATAGTGCTTGTATTTTATAAGCTACAAACAAAAAACAAAGCTAATTGACACAGCATACGATGCATGAAATTCCACAAGCAATAATTCTTCAGAACACAGACAGACACTTGAAGTTTTGTACTAGACAGCACAATACTAAATGAAATTGATGTATAAAAAACACACCTCTTTTGAGAACATATGTACTAGTTGATCCTTTAGACTTCTAAGAGCAAGGAAATTCATAAAAATCACAACTTTTACCGAATGACTACTATTTTTCAAACAACTTTTTGTACATAAGCCATGAATCTGCTTAGATCATTCTGCTACAACAATTATAACGAGGGTGACTACGGCAGCTCCGCCGTCAAAGGCTGATCAATTAGGGATTCTAAATGTCTAAAGTGACTATGATGAAGCATTTAACTCATTGCGAGCAGATATCTGAAGATAAAATCTAAAATTTAGGAGGATCAAATTGATTAAAAAGTTTGAATTTACTTTTTTATTTAAGCAACTTATTTTTATTTTCATGATTTGTGTGGGCTCTTTCTTAAATTTTTTTAACTAGTCATTTAGCATTCTAAGAATCACACTCTAGTTCAGCTACTATTTATGCAGGACAAAAAAGCTCACACGTGATAGAATCATTACAAGAGCCCTCAAGATGAAAAACGGCATAGTTTTGAAGTCATTTTCATTTTTTTATTGAATTTTATATTAAATCTAAATTTTAGATTTTATTAACTTTATTTTGAGTTTTATTTGAATTGTAAAAAGAAAGGAATTAATTTAAATATGAGAATTATATATTTTTTTTTGGGAGGTAGTCTAATTTGGTAAGAAAGAATTTTCTTTTCTTATGTATTTCCTTTTTGAGGGATAGGACAGCTTGGTAAGAGAGTGTTTCTTTCCTTAGCTTTTTTTTCTTCCCTATAAATAGAAACTTAAACCCTCTTATAAAAGCTATTGTGAAGATGATAAAAATTTAGAAATTTTCTTCCAAGCTCTCTGTGTTTTGAGTTCTTATTTTCTTGGCGGTGTGGACAACACAACCGACCAAGGCCTCGGGGTGTGAACAATCCCAGGATGCTGAAGAAATGTACAACCAGAGGCATGCATGGTCAGTACAACCTGCAAACCTTATCTCGTTTCACTCCCGCTCATCCGCTCCGTCGTTGTTGCCTCCAAATGTTTGCTTCCTCGCTTCCCTTGATCGCAGTTTACTCGCCACCTCCAAATGTGTCAACGCATCGATTGTCATCGTGTACGTGGTGCAAATAACCATCATAACCTTATCTCATTTCACTACCACTCATCCACTTCATCATCGTTGCTTCCAAATGTTCGCTTCGTCTCTCCCCTCGATCCTCATTTACTCACCACCTTGAAACATGTCAACGTGCCGACCGCCATCAAATTTGGTATCAAAGCGAAAATTTCCTTAAACATTTCAAACATGTGCCGATATGCACGTTCCCCCCAACCGCATCCGCCCGAGGCCCCCTACGCGCCCCCACCGCCTGGGCACCCCTACCGTGCGCGCCCGCTCTCACCTGCGGCCTCCGTCAACGACACCAACATGGGCGGCGTGAAGACTCTTCAAAGTGATTGGTGATCTGTTCGCCCTTCACGAAGGCACAATATTGTAATTCTTGCAATTTTGCTCGTTTGTGGAATTTAGGAATTCACTTTATATTTGGACGTCATACATATCAATTGCAAGCCCGATTGTTGTATTGTCGTTTTGTTCCAATAGTTAACTCCACCTCACACATAACCCGACCGCTTGTCAAAAAACCTACCCTAACCTACTTGAGTGATGCCCAAGGGAGTGTTCTACTAAAATTGAGCACCAAACTTAGTTTGCAACCATAAAATTCAAAATTTCTTTTTCTTTGAAAAAATAAACCTTGAATTTTTTTGGAAAATTTAATTTTTGCAAGATAATTAATTTGTGTGGACATTTAATAATTTTCGGAAACTATTTTGAACTTTGTCAACAAGCCCTATATTGCCTAAGGAGAGCTTGGGACGTAAGCGGCCCACGGACCTCTTCACCTGGAAATTATGGTAGATTCTAGGATTACTGTATTTAAACACAAAGTTACCTTTTTTGTGATTTGTTTCCAAAATCTTAAAATTGTGATTTTTGAAATTAAACGCAATAAGAATATCTCATTATGAAAAGGAATAACTAAGAAGATCTTAATCAACGCAATGTGACCATAGAAACTGCAATTTGAAGCCTTGTGCAACGTTTTGACCAACACTTCTCAAACCATCCACCTAAAAGGCAAAACAAGTCCCATTCCTCCATTCCATTTAATACTAAAATTTTTGAACTTGAACACAATTCATCCATTCCATTCTCGTGATGATTCGGACAATTCTAACTCTGATCATAACTTTGAAATCAGGAATAGACACAATAGATACAATTCTAACTCTGATCATAACTCTAAACCCTAAACCCTAAATCCTGAACCAATCGTTTTGAGAGAACATTGAACCTGATCCACTCCATAATATTAAAGTCGAAGAACCTACCTACAATGGATCTCACGACACGAATAAATTTCTAGATTGGTTGAATGAAATTGATGAATTTTTCAAATGAAATGATCTTAGCAATTCACAAAGAGTAACATTTGCCCGAATAAAATTGGTAGGACACCAATATCTTTTGGAACAATTTTTTGTAAAAATACGACAAACATGATAGAAAATAATGATCTGGGAAAGAAATGTGAGAAACCCTAAAAGACAAATACCGCCCTAAGTACCATCAGAAACAACTACACACTAGGTTCCTCGCCCTTAAACAAGGATCACTTTTTGTCACCTAATATATCAACACTTTTGAGGACCTCTTAGCTCGCATTAACTGTCAAGATTTTGATTAGCAACAGGCCAACAAATTTGTCTTATGATTAAGAGCTGAACTTAGAAACCAAGTTGAATTAAATGATCCTCAAACTTTAGAAGTTGTCCATGATGCTCTTTTAATAGAAGCTCAAAATAAGGCATTTTCATCCAAAGTCAAATTCTCCCAAATCGCAATACCTAGCAAATTGACTCCCAAGCCTTCCACCGTATCAACCCTTGTTAAGGCATTAGAAACCCCAACAATCAAAACCCCTTGAGATGTTGTTTGCTACAAATGCAATAAGAAAGAGCACTATAAACATGAGTGCAAATCTATCTTAACCACCCGCATCACAGAAGAGGAAGATGATGAAGTAGAAGAACTTTACAATGGAGAAGTTGAGATAGATGAACTAGATCCGAAGAAAACTCACCTAGGAGTTGTTAGATGCCTTAGCACTTCAATGGAAGAAGTCTAGAGGAGAATAAACATTTAGTGTAGCAATGACTTGCAACGGTGTAGCTTGAAGGCTAGTAATTGATGGAGGGAGTGCTATAAATGTAGTTCCACTCAAACCTTAACCAAAGCTAAGCTCCAAGTTAAACCTCACTCAACCCTTTCCATGTTAATTGAGTCAACACCAAATCACTACCCATTACACAAAACTTAGTGCCAATTAAAATGAGTAGCTACGAATACCATATTTGGTGTGATATTTTGCCTATGGACATAGCCTATATTCTTTTAGGAAAACGTTGGCTTTATGACCTAGATGTCATCCACTATGGGAGATACCACCTATAGTTTCAAATTTAATGGAAAAATAATGAAACTCTATCCCTCTAAGTCCACACCTAGAAACCAACTCAAAACTCTTCTGGAACTAGCACCCCAAAATAACCATCACCCCCAATCAAATTCCTAAGAATCATAAAACTCAATCTAAACACGGAGACAAGCTTCAACTCATCACCATTTCCCCTTATACATCTCATCCTTCACCTATTAAACAAGAGAACCACTTTCATTTACTCGCCACTGAGGCTTAGGATTAAAGAGACTTACGAAAGAATTTTTTGATTTACTAACCATCCACCTTCTCCATGTTAAGTAAATCTCCCCCAACCCCTATGAAATCTCACCTGTTATTGTTGAACTACTTAAAGAATACCCTGAAATAACTTGGAAGAGTTACCTGACCAACTAGCTTCTCTTAGAGGCATTCAACATGCCATTGATCTAGTTCCCAGTGCTCAACTTCCTAATCTATTTCACTATCGCATAAACCCCATCGAACAAGTTAAACTTCAAAGACAAGTCAACGAACTTTTCCAAAAGAGCCTCCTTAGGGAATTTTTAGGCCCATGTGTCGTCCCTACCCTTCTAACCCCTAAGAAAGATGGCTCTTGGAGAATGTGTGTGGATAGTAGAGCTATAAATAAAATCATTGGTAAGTTCAGATTTCTCATTCCCCATTTAGACGATATGTTGGACCTAATATCCAGCCCAAGCCTATTTTCAAAGATCGATTTAAGAAGTGAATACCGCCAAAATCAAATTATACCAGAGGATCAATTAAAAATTGTCTTTAAAACACTTGAAGAACTGTATGAATGAAATAACATGCCAAAATCATGCCTTTTGGCATGTCAAATTCCCCAAGTACCTTTATGAGATCAATGAACACAATTCTAAAACCTTCTTAGGAAAATTCTTGGTGATTTCATTCCATGGTATTTGATTTTTAGCCTTGATGAAAAAAGTCACTTATCTCACATTAGACTTGTGCTAGACAAACTAAGGGAGGAACAAATGTATATCAATAAAAGGAAATGTTTGTTCATGCAATCATAAATGATATTTTTGGGATTCATTGTTTCTCATCTTCCGGAGTCAAACCTGATCCCACTAAAGTGCAAGCAATAAGTGACTGGCCAACCCTATAAGGATGATTATTCCACATGTCCTGACTTCAATCTCATCTACACTGAACCCATTCGTCATATCACTTAGTCGAAGGATACCTATTTCGAGGACCATTGTTGTGTATTCCCCGCACCTCACTTAAGATATTTTTGATTCAAGAATTATATTCAGGAGAGATTACTAAACACTTAAGACGTGACAAAACAATTCATTTAGAAGAGAGTAAATTTTTCTAGCCCTCCTTGAAAAAAGATGTAGAAAATTTGTAACTAAATGTTACGCTTGCCAAACTTCAAAAATGGCAACAAAAACCCAATAAATACACTGCCCTACCCATTCCTTATCAACCTTGGGAAGATATTTCGATGGATTTCATCTCAGAACTTCCCTAAACCAGTAGGCAACATGACAATATCTTTGTTGTAGTTGATTGATTCTCGAAGATGGCTCATTTTATTCTGTGTTCCAAAACCAATGATACATCACACAACAAAACTATTCTTTAGGGAAATTGTTAAATTTCATGGGTTGCCCAGCACCATAATGTCTGATAGAGATGTCAAGTATGTATCATATTTTGAAAAACTCATTAAAAACTCTTAGGAACTCAACTAAGACTCTCATTCGCCTTTCACCCCCAAACTAAGGTTGTCAATATGAACTTCGGAAATCTTTTAAGATGCCTAGTTGGTGAAAATTTAAGGGAACTAGGATTTGCGCCTTCCCACAATTGAATTAACATATAATAGCATCATCTCCCAAACCATTAAATGCACTCCTTTTGAGATAGTCTATGATTACAATTCGAGAAAACTTGCTAATTTGATGGATCTTCCTCAACATGTCTTTTCTGATGCGGTATTCACTTTTGCGCAATAGTTTCACAAATTACATAATGAAGGACTCAAATTGAAAAATCAAATGATAAATACTCTTCCAAAATTAATGAAACAAGAACTAATAGGGAATTAAAAGTAGAATATATTTTAGCTCGCATTCACCCGGAGAGGTATGCCACAACCAAATGAAGGTATCGTATAACAACAAGTTTGTACTGTAAGTACTGTTGTAGAATGACTACTATTTTGCAAACAACTTTTGTACATAAACCACTGGATCTGCTTAAGATCATTCTGCTATAGCAAATTTTAAGGAGGTGACTGGCAATTCCACCAGCAAAGGTTGATCAATAAGGATTGTAAAGGTTTCTCTGTCCTAAGTGACAATGATGGAGCATTTATCTCATAGCAAAGAGTGAACTGTCAAATTAGGAGGATCAAATTGATTATATATTGGCTTGCATTTACTTTTTAATTTAGGCAATCCATTTTTTTTTGTGATTTGTGTGTGGTCTCAAATTTTCATAAATTCTATTTAGCTCATTATTTAGACTTTTGAATCCCAATTCACCTACTATTTGGTTTGTGCCATATAAATTATCTAGACCGACAAATTGTATCAAAATCTGTTTTTACTATACTTAATAGATAAAGATAGAGTAAATATTCATAGTATGGTACAATTTATCTGAAAAAATGTCAATGACATGAGGGTGCTTCATACAAATATCCATCACTTTTTGATGATATTAAGTTTGGCTTTTGGAAAATGAGAACAATGAACTTCAAGTAACTGGCTTATTTTCGCATGCAAATACAAATTGAGGAAAGCTATACGAAGCCAACTACACCGCATTAAAAATGAACCGAAGAATAAACTAAAGAAGGCAATTGAATGCCAACATACTCTATTGTTTTTCTTATGCTCTAAAGAGAAAAGTTTACACATGAGGGCCACTATGCACAATCGATAAATAAATTTCAGACACTCTTTGTGTATGAGCAAGTAATTTTCAATGGATGTAGAAAATTTTAAGTTGTAAGAAGAAGGATAAAATGATCATATTTTGTTTAAGATACAACAAGCGGAGGAGCCATCCACTAGTGGAAACTATTGAGGAGATAAAGAGTCTAAAGATCGAAGTTTTTTAAGAACCACATTTCAAGACTATACTCAAACATTAGTTCTCTCATTTCATTTCGTGTCTACATTTACGAGTTGTGTAAAATGATGTCCCATGATAGCTCCTCCAGCCAAGGCTTTGAGATGAAAGGAGACACCACCATCTCTCTTTGCCAACCAAGCCTTTGAGATGGACGATGACTTCAACAGTTTAACCACAGAGCATGGTCAAAGAGGGATTATAAAGAGTTCTCCATCTGTAGTGACTGCAAGAGATTATTTCATTCATTGTGAGTATAACTTAAGCATAAAAATCTATGAAGGGTGGATGTACAAATAGGAAGATTCAAATAACCATAATCAATTTGTATTTTATTTAATTCCTAGAATTATTTTTTTATTTTTAACATTTGTGATTTTTATTAAAATTTTGAAATTTATCATTATCCCTTAAACCCTAAACCCTAAACCTCATTGTGTGAATTTTAGCAATAATTATGGTTGTGCATACTTTTAGTGATTAGATAGAGATTAACTATCAACTTTTTTATTATGGCTAAAGCTTTTGCTTATTGATTTTGAAATTTCATAATAAATCATACCTTTAATTTTTCATATTAATTCAATCTATTGAGTTCTTAGAATTTTAGCTAGTATTGTAACATGATAGTTGTTTTTGCTTAAAATTTTTGTTAATTTTATTAGATGGTATATTTGTCATACAATTAGGCTTTTCTATAGATCTTTATCTTCTTAAAAGTATAATTTATATTTACTTCAAACAAAAATATATCACACAAGCATTGTTAAATCATTATCATTTTATTTTTTGTGATAATAAATATGCATAATTTGTTAAATGGTTGCATTTTATTAAAATTTATACTAGGGATGTTGTATTGAGAAGGTACAGTGAGTTTCTCATTTTACATTTATTGTACATTTACCTTTATTTTTAAATATCTTACACATGTTAATACATTACAAAGGCAATATTGCACATTAGATATCATCTTTTAATTCCTACGAGAATAAAAATGCACAAAACTGCTGATTAATTAGACAATGACTTTGAATAAATTATTAAAGTCTATGAGAGAAAATATAAAATGTATTAATATTAAGAGAAGTTACTGTGAATTGTTTTGTATTACATTTAATTTAGTTTTATACACTCAAAATAAATTTTTTTGGTAGTATAATTTTATTTTCTTTAATCACTGTTTTTATTATACTGAATAATATAAGAAACATTTAAAAGTTAGAATTTTTTATTTTCCTAAATATTGCTTGACACACTCAATAGACGCTTTTATCCAAAAGACAATTAAAATAAATGAAGAATATTGGGTAATTTGGGCATTTCAACTTTCTAAATAACTGAATTTAGGTAAGGATTGAGAGCCCAACCGGGTTCTTTTTATCATGTGTCCCATTTCTTTGGGAGGGGAGCCCACGGTGACCATCGCAGCAAGAATTATGCACCATTCCATGAGGTCTGCAAGCCAAAGGTGATAAGTGGACTTGAAAGATGGTATAATGAAGAAAAGTCTTAGGCTCTTAAACAAACTATTCGCATTGACAATCAATAGAACTTCTTGCAAATATCCTAGCATGTGGCTAGTCTATGATAACTTGAATTACATGAACTAGTGGATTGATCGCAATCACTAAGCAGCCTCCAGCAATGATAGAACCTCATTGAAACTGGTACTAAAAGTGTTTTTACTTGTGCAACATCAAAAATTTTATAATATATATATCCAGCACACAAATTATAATATTTATGAAAAAGAATTTCCCATCTCATTTCTAAAGTGAGCAATTCCTCATAACAACTTATAATTACAAGAATTCTAAGATTAGTGAAGCTACAACTTTTTTTTTATATATTAAAGTTTTAGGTATTTATATGTATATTATAAAAACTATGTATGTAATAACCCCAAATTTAAATTTTAACACCAAGTAGTGGCGTAGAAATATTTATTATGTAAATTATCTATCACAAAACTAAACAAAATGATTCTTCTAGCATGCTCAGTATAAAAAAGCAAAGGCAATCACTTCATAGTAAACCAAAGGTAAATAAAATGGTAAATATAGTCTTAAAAATTACCAAGTAACCTGGAAACATGAATAAAAGTTTAAGAGCATTTATAAAAGAAAAAACTTGTACTTAAAAACAATTTAAAGTTTAACAAATGCCAATGCAGATATTGATACCGTTCATTGAAACTACTTTCTTTTTTGTTACATTTATTATTTTTGCAGGAAAAGCTTTACTTTATCCCATAGCAGCTTTTTAAGGCATGATTTGTAGTGGCTATAATACCCCTTCACCAGCAGACAATTATTTTTATAATACACATCATTCATCAGCCTTCCAAGACAGACAGTGGAACTTTTATGTTTGGATATAGTCGAGAAGTATAATAAAAAAAACAGGCATAAAATTACAGCTTCGCCATTGTATAAAAATGTTAGGAATTGGTACGTACTTAATATGCAACTTTAAGGAAAACTGAAATTATTAACCATTGTCTAATATATCAGCATTGCAACGGTATTAAACAAAAAGCTCATAACTCTCCAGACCTAACAAGTACTAATGATGCCCTGATATCTTATGTGCATACCTTTCCAATATCGATTACTAAAAAGATCAATCCAGCCAGCATCTTGCTCTGTGTGACCTTGAACGCCTGCTTTAAGATCATGCATAACCTCAGCAACCCTTTCTCTTCCATAAAGGGTCCTTACAGCACTTTCTGCCTCACGAAATTTTCCTTGCTAAAAGAGCACAGCATCAAGTGAAATAAAATACTAATGACAGTGTATAAAATGCATCACCAAACTAATATAAGCAATAATGATGTGTTAATTGGAACTATCCAATATTTATTTAGATAAAGATACCTGAACAAGCCAACGAGGGCTCTCAGGGGACAAAGTCATCCCTAGTGCCAACAGAAATGATGGAATAATTGCAATACTAAACATTGAACGCCACCTAAATAATCAAATAAAATATAGAATAAATCAATGGAAAATAGTAGAAATGAATATTAATATAAAGCTGAGTTCAAAAAAGAGATGTTCATTTTTTCAAACCCCTAAAAAGCACAAGGGATCTGGCCACCTAATGTCCAGAACACAATGCTCAAACCCAATATCTAGAGACTTTGAAAATAACCAGACAGTTCGTTGAACAGTTGTAAAACAGCGGATGTGCCTTAGGTTTCAGTTGTAGGTTGTTACTGTAGCAGTGCATATAATTCAAGCATAGTCATCCTCAAACACCCTAGATTTTAATTAATACTTATTTGACCCAGACACCCCAAAATTGCCGCTGATCAACTCCGGATCAATTGGCCATAATCTAATTATGGTTTCATCTTTTACCTAGTGTTAACTGATATTGATTAAAATATTTGTTAATGATTAGCAATATATCACTCGTAATTTGCAAAATTGTTCAAGATTTACCTGATTACTCACGATAGCCCCAGAAAACTTTTCTATAGTCAGACACTCCCAACTAGTCATGGGTTAACTAACTCAAACTAGTTTGGCAAAAGTCAATCCGCTTCCTTAAATGTAACGCCTTTAACTGGCCACAGTTGATTTCTCCAGCCGTTATTGACTTTGGCTCGGTCAAAATGGAGCACATTCTTTAGTGTCTTTAACATGAGTGTAAGATGTAAGTGAAACCACTCTACATATCAAAGAAAGTCATAAAGCCAGCACGCCCATCGATCTCAAAGTAGGTATTCCAAAAAACAATGAGCCTGGAAAGGTCAAGAAGTCAACTGAAAGAAAAAAAAAAAAAATCCAATGAAGCTAAGTTTGCTAAAATTGGAGGAGCTTCTATTCTTGTATTACCGACAATTATGTTCTTCCTAATCTAAACGAAATGAAATTCCTAAAGAAACCAGCAAGTTAATGATGTGGTTTGAACTAAAGCAAAAAAATCTAACTGGCAACCAAGATACATCTCAGTTTATTGAACAAGTACAGCTTGATATGGCATGGGTATCACAACCTGGCCAGTGTCACGAGATTGTGCTCGAACAACAAAAACATAGGCTTCGCATTTTCAACTTCCTTACTAAATCAAACTAATGGTATTCCAAAATACTTGAACGAGCTACTATCCATTCAATAAGCTTTTCACAAATAAAAGATCCTCAAAAAAGAAAAAAATTAATATAATGAGATTAAATATTTGATTACTGTGCATATTGAATTTTATTTATCAATATAAAGCAGGCTTAAGAAAAGACTTTATATATATGTGTGTATATATATATTTATGGTAACTATTAAATTTTATTAGTGATAACTATGAATACAAAACAATTCAGAATGGTAATCTCAAAAGAAAAAAACTAAAAAAATAAAAAAACAAAAAAAAACATAAAAATGGTTACCAAAGATTCTCACAAAGAAATAATCAAGTTTAAAAAAAGAGCAAACGAGATCCTCTATTCATGCTTCAAGGTCCACTCCTTTTTCCTTTGATAATATCAAAATTTTGAGAAATTAGAGCTCTTCTTCTTTATTTGACATCTGTTAAAGCAAGCCTCCTCCAGCACTCTCACCCATCACTGAAGTTTTTGGCAAATACTCCTGTCTAGCAGGTCTCCCATGTATTGGGGTGGGTCTATTCAAGTTCCTTAGATGGAGCTGCATTTTTTAGTTCATGGTGAATTTTGAAGCATAAAGTAATGTTATGTCCCAAAATATCACAATATTTACAAAATTTGGGCAAGTATCCGAAAAAAGCATCTTGAAAATAACTATTATCTCCATCGCCAATCCAAATTTCATGCTCAAGAATTTCAATTAGGTCGATTTCTACTATAACTCTTGCCACTGAGGGCCGCAATAGATTAGCAGTGGTCAGTAACCACCTTTAGAGGCTTACCAAAGTAAGGCACCAATGAAAAGATGATAGATTGGGTACTGAGATGAGCCTTTAGAAGCAAAAAGTTAAGTCAAATAAGGACAATTGGTCATTCAGGTTTATGATCAAATTTCATAGTCCACTTCAAGAATTTTAAGAGAATTTTGTAAAAAAGTAAGAACCATAGGAGAAGAGGCGAGTATAGTGCCCGTCAGAAGACAACGTCACAAGAATATGACAGTGATCAATTAATTTGATTGAATAGGTACCAGAGAGATCCAAATTGCTGAAAAATTTGCGAATAATAGGCATCAGAGGTTTTCCAAATGCAATTTTGGCCACCAAAGCATACTCAAATAGTTTGAATAGGAGTTGAATCTCATTTTTGGTGTAAACAAGAGCAATTTTGGCTCTGTAAACAGTAATAGGTTTGATACCAACTGACATATCCGCTGTCAAAGATGCAATGGCCGCCAGAAAGGATTTGGGGGCTCTTGGGGGACAAGGGGCTCAACGAAGATTAGGGAGCGAAGAACCCCCTCCGCCATCGGCCATTGCGCACTACCTCCAAATCGCAGCAAGCAAAAATGCATCGAAATGGAGCGGAAAAATGGCGCCTGGAATCGCGTACGAGCGATCAAATCCCTAACGATGAGTATATATATATATACTCATTGTTGTTCATTATAATAACTTTTAAACAATTTTAAGTGAGATTACAATCTACACTCCTTATAAAAATGTTGTCCACAAAATTTCATTAAATATAGATGCTTTTAAATAAATACGATGATCAATAAATAAAGAAAAAAGTCTAGTAGAGAAATTCTCCTTTACGATTATTTCCATAGTTTGCACACTAACGGGAGACAATACTAGGTAAGTGGTTGTTAAATTCATATTTCAATTTCTTCAGTTCAAGATATGGCAAATAATAATCTGAATATGACTTTTGAGTTCTTCAATGACCTCAAGATCTAACTTCATACGTCTAACTTTCTCTACCATAACAAAAAAATCTTCAAATTCTAAATAAACCAGGGGTGCCATATGGCAACCTTGAATTCATCTTAAAATATCACATTTATTTGTTGGCATAGAAATCAGGTTCTGCACATATTTTGAGAAATGTGCGTACTCTTCTTCGTATTTGGAGACAAAATAATCTCCCTAAACCAGCTTGAGAAACTTCATCTGTATCTCACATACAGCAGAAGGTAGTACATTCAAATTCTTAAAGACTAGTGAAATCATCCTGAGTGATAAAAGAGTCGGGACTCTCCAAGCCTCTGTTGTTGCTGACTTAACCATCAGTGTTCGACTTCTCTATATAGTATGAATGTTACTAAGAGTGCCTTCTTATCTTCGGGGCACAACTTTCCATTCAAAAGCTTCTCCATTTCTCTAAGCTAGTTCTTGACAACAATAGGATTGGAGGTGCCTATCCAACTTTATGCTACTATATTATTACTTGGCTCATTAATCTTCGATTGCTACAATTTATCTCATTGGATCCTCTTGAGTCCTAATTTAAATATTCTCAACTTTTTTGTTAGATATCTTCTCTTCAATTTCTAAGAGATCACCAAGCCTAAAATGAAATAAATATTCAGCTAATATTCAGAACCCAAAAATAGGCAAAATAGCCAAAATGCTCAAATGAGTTTCGTTGGATTTCAAACTTCTAGGGTTAGGTTTAAATGACCCATTGAGTCTAATGGAATGAAAATCAAAGTTTTATTTAGCTTAAATTAACTTCGATTAGCTAGGATAACAATTAGAGTTGTTACACTTTCAGTCTTAAAGCTATGCTTTTATAGACTTCTTCTATTAACTCTTCAGCATTTAATCTGCCATCCTTTCCAATTCTTTGAGATTTGAAATCCATTAAATAACTATTTTGATAAGCTCTTGGAAAAAAGAGTTTTAATGTGTTTACAATTAATCCATACAGTGGGAAGAGGAGGAATCCTGACTTTTGGCTTTTTCTATGCTGCTTTGAATGCTCTTGTTTGGCAAAATTTACGGCGGGCGCTACGGCGCGCGGTAGCGCCAAAGTCTCGATTTGATTTTTGCCACAGTGCACTGTAGCGCGCTGTAGAGATATTCTTCCAGTCTTTCAGATTTTCATTCTCGATTTGAATTGAGCTCTTCCTTGTCCTAAAAATAACAAAAACACAACAAAATATACAAGTTCTAAAAAAGTGTTTGTTTTTATTGATTTAAATTACTATAAATCATAGATTGATCACCCCCATTAGATCGAGTGGATCCAATGTCAATCTAATGCACTAGGATAGATTTGTGATGCCTTGGATTCTCTTCCTTAGTCTCTAGGAAGTTTGTGCAATGGTATGGATTGAGTTGGTTCAATCCAGACAGTGAGAAATCACTGTGTGGATGAACCTCTATCCAGACCAAATGCCGACACCTTTATGGCAGCTCAAGCCTAAAGCCCTGTCCAGTCCCATTCTTGATCATTTGTGCAAGTAACCAGACTTAATGTGATTGTCTCTGGGGTATGGGCTAGCTCTTATCAATCATTCTGATTGATCGAGTTTCACCGTAGTCAGCAGCCAAGCTCAAGTAAGATCCCAGTGATCTATCGCCTCTCGTCCTACATGGATATAGGGCTTCAATCCGCCTCACCTCCAGGATGGTGTTGGGATCAAGATCTGGTCAAATGGCGGCCTATGTGAGGAGAATTAACTCATCACAGTAAACCATAGATGTATGCATAGGGCCGAATCGAAGGAGTAGCCATCTTGCGATCCTGTGCTTCCCAGAGAGGGCTTTAAGGTGGAATCAACGTGTCTGAACTCAATGATCATGTGACAAACAAGATGAGGCATTGGCATGGCCTGGATGTCGAGAATTGTCCTATGGAAGTTTTACCTCTTCAGCTTGTCGAGGGAGGGGCGAGGAAGATGACACTATAGCTTTGGGCTTAGTCAGCCCAGGCCCGAACAATGCGATAGTGCCGGCTCAATCAGATCCCGCTTGACCCATACTTTCTGGATTTTGGGTCGGCCACTTAAAATGAATTAGGAATTTGTTTCCTTCTAACAATTAAATGGATAATTAATATAATTATTAAGCATATGATAATTTAATCAAAATGATTCAGATTAAACTAATTGAATAACTTTAGCTATACTGATCCAAGTGGTGTGATCAAATATACCATTTTGATCAAAATAATGCAAGGAATACTAATCTAAAATAAAATTCCACTTTCTGTAATTAGAATTTCTAATTTTTTCTAAACTCCCTCTAAACTTAAATATAGAATAATTAACTCATTTAATGACCAAATTGCATGAATTAAGTCCCTAATTGTTCATATGACTATGAAGAACTTATGTATGCCTTTAAGAACATTTTTAGAGTTCAAAATTTGCAATTCACCTCTTAATTACCCTAGATTTTGATTAGTGTCTAATGACTTATTTTAGCCTCTGGTTTTAGCATTATTTAAGGGCGAGAATCACTAGTGGAATATTATTACCATCAAGAATTTAAGAAACTCCAACAACTATGACAGCAACAAGCCTTAATCCCGCTAGATGAGGCTAGCTATATGAATCGTTTGTTCCCGTTGTGCACGATCAAATAAAAACTCCTCCGTAAGTTACAAATAAAAAAAATCATTTCTAGTTGTTTTTTCCCAAGTCTTTTTTAATCTTCCAAATACTCTTTTAACATGGTGAACAATCTACGCTTAATATGCATATATCATCTAAGCCGATATTATTTAATCTTATCCACTATTGGAGCCACTCCAACCTTGCTATGAATGAACTCATTTCTCATTTTATCCTTACGAGTAAACCCGCTCATCCACCTCAAAAACCTCATCTCCGTAACACTTAATTTATCGATGAGTTTCTATTTTAATAGCCAACATTTAGCGCATATAACATAGCCGATTGTATAGCCACTTTATAAAATCTTCCTTTAATTTTGAGTGGGATTTTTCAATTGCACAACATTCAAGAAGTATGCCATTTCATTCAATCAATTAGGATCGTATTAATCACATATCTCTCTATTTCACTATTATTTTGAATAAGTAAATAAAGGTATTCCAACCTCTACCTCTTCTTGATCACTTAATTCTCAATAGTTATGTCATTTAGCTTAAAATTTCTAATACAAATTAATTTATACTCCATGTATTATGTTTTAAATCTATTTAGATAAAAACCTTTATATTATAAAGTAATCCTCAATAACTAGAATTTTACTTTAACTTCATTCCTAATCTTATCAATTAATAGAATGCCATCTATAAATAAATTGAACAGAGAAACTTCCTCTAGTATATGCTCAATAAAAGCATATATAATTACTGCAAAAGGATATGGACTAAAAGCATAACATAAATATATGCCATTAGTAACACAAAAATCATTGGACAAGCCATCTTACAATCGAAGACATGTTACAGCCCCATTATACATAACTTTAATTACATCAATATATATTTTACAAAATTTTTTTCTCTCCAAAGCTCTCAAAAAAGCTTCTTTTAGTACTCTCATCATAAGCCTTTCAAAATAAAAAAAGATTAAATGAAGAGTTTCTTTTATTTCTCTAAAGTTTTCCATTACACTTTTTAGTAAATATATGACTTTTATAGTAGATCTTCCTAGCATAAAATTAAATTGATTTTGTGAAATACAACCATTCTTTTATAGTCTACATTCAATTAATCTCCCAAAATTTTAACGTATGACACATTAATTAAATTCTTTAAAAAATTTCATAATCCTAAGCAACATCTTTATTCTTGCAAATAGGTACAATGACACTCTCATTGCTTATCTAGCATCTTTTAAAACTTTAAATAACATAAAATTCTTGATAACCCAAGAATTTCTACACATGATGTTATCTAATCTTATCAATTTTCCACTATTCATTATCTTTAAATTATTCCAAATCTTAACTTTATTACAAAATCAAAGTAAAATGTAATTTCTTATTTTATAGCTATTAAACTCCTTAAATTAACTGTATCACTTTCCTAAAAGGTTTAGTAAAATACTTCATCAATTTATATTGAATATCTCTATCCTTAAAAAAGATTTTTTTAATAATCATATTTGATATATTTTACTTCAATCAAGTATTTGTTCTTTTAGCTCTTAATTTAGCTAGCAGCAATTTTTAAAAATTTTATCATACAAATTTTTAAATGCTGTAATCTTAGTATTATGAACTATTATTTTGAATACACAAAAAATTAATTCATATTTCTTCTAATTCTCATATTACAATTAAATTATTTTTACAAAATATTTTTTATATCTTTTATCTTGATTATCTTATTTTCACCACAAGCATCTTAATTAATAGGTTTTCTCCCTTTTGCTTCACCAAATATACTCTTAAGTTTATTATAGATACAATTAACAATCAAATTCAGCATAAGATTGGTTTTACCCTCAAAATCCTAATGTCTAAATTTTAAATTTTCACTTCTAAGAATATTACCATTTTTAAGATTCCTTCATCTAATTTTAAAATATATTTTAGATTTATTACTATTTTTTATTTTCAAATTTAAAACTAATAATTTATGTTGTTAAAGAATCACCAGACATAATCTTTCAATACTTGCAATAAAATTATCTTTTAAAAAAAAATAATTATAAGTAATAATATACTCCCCTCTCTTTTTAAAATAAGTATTAACAATCATATGATCAAATATTAAGGCAAACTCCAAAATCATTCTTTCTTCTTTATTAATCTTTCTAAAATCAAAACAACCATAATATTATCAAATTTTTTAGTCACCCTTCTAGCATATCTATTAAAATTACTTATATAAATAGCATTTCATCTTGAGGTACTCCTTAAACCAACTCCATCATGCCAATTTTTTTTATTTACACTCATATCCAACCATATTTGACGGCCATACACTTAAAATTTTAAAAATTACTTCATTAATTATAATTTTTAAAGATAAAATTCTACCTCTCAACTACTTAGCTTCAATTACATTATCCTTTAAATTTTATTCAGGATAATACCCCACCATTACTATGCCGATTTTTACCCGAGTACCAAAATTAAAACATAAACTATTAATTTATTTAGCTTTCTCTTCCACCCACATTATTTCTTGAAAGCATAAAATATTAATAATAATATTTAGTAACTCAAAAAGTTTAGCAATGAAAGTGACAATATTAAAACTACTTGATCTTAATTTAATATCTTACTAACCTCTTTACTTGTCTATAATGTGGGAATTGTCGCTTAATTGGCACTACACCCGAGCACCAATGTAGTGACCATTGCACACTTTTCACTACATGCAGGCAATGCTGTGCGATGTTTCTAGAGGAACACTTAGCTTTAGCAGACTTTTTAAAAAAAATCATGTCATGAAAAGATTCAATAAAATTTTACGTTGATTGTTATCTAACTAACACAATTCTCCTTTCTCATCCGAGATTTGGGATCTGGCAATAGCAGAGTTTAAAGAAAATTTCAACAAGAGAATTTATTTCCTAATTTGAACAAATCATTCAAAGGAAAATTCAAACTAAATAAATATATCCTTCAATCAAAGATCGATTAAACATATTTCAAAAGCAAATCAAGGTTCTACCAAATCTCAATCGGGCACATTTGAGAGTAACTGAAAGAATTCCTAAATTAAATCAATCAATTATTCAAAAGTAAATATGATCCATATCTTTTTGAAAATGAATAAATAAAAGCTGACCTTTAAGAAGAGCACGCATACACTCAAGTCTTAGAATAATCTGATCAGTTAATTCTACATTCTTAACAGTCGTCCAAGAAGGAAGCAATTAAAATTCAGGAAGTTACTTATAGTTAAAAAAGGGCCTAATTCTAAACAGCCCTAAACAGTAAAAGTAAATCAAATAAACAAAACACTTAAACCACAAAATTCAGGGTAGCTCAGTTGGACCATTACTTAAGCAGCAATTCCAAGGAAAATGATGTTGTATCGAATAGCTGTCCTGATTATGTATCATTCTTTCTTCTTTTGGCATGCCATCTTGGACACCTAAACTGAATCCCCCGTTCAATACTAAGCAAGGCATTGTTTGCATTTACCCCACCCATCCCATATACGTGGTTTGCCCCTATATGATAATTTTCTAAATGGACACCCATCCTATGAGTTTTCTACTATAATCATGCTTAATTATGGAGTTCTTATTAAGAGATCCATTATTATCTCAAAAGGCACATTGATGATATTTTTTTAATCTTATAGTCTTGATGTTTTCCTCCATTTCAATGTGAATTTGGTTCATTCCTACTATTTCTCTACTAACAGCATGCCAGAGCTCCTTGTATGAGAAACACCTTATTTGAGCTTTCATACCCCAACAAACATGCCCCAGCAATCAAGCCGCACTCTCCTCGGAAAGTTATCGCCAGCCCACCAGCTTTCACTTGTCCGCCCCCAAACAACACATCGTACTAAAAGAGGTTCTGCTTTGGTATCAATTGTAAAGCCCCTGGCTTTACTAAACAAGGTATTATTCACTTTAACTAGACCCGTCCATATTAGGTCGTACCTCATAGTTTTATTTCTAAATGATAACTTCCCGAATTACCTACGTTAGGAGTGCTCTAATACGAGCACATTATAATTTTAAATTTCATAGGAAAACTCCCCTGTTATCTCAAAATGCATCTTGATAATCATTTCATGATTTTTATTTATAGTCCAAAATTCTTTTGCTCATGTCTAGTATTGATTTAATTCATATATGCCACTTTATATCCTAAAAACCTGCTAGAAGTTGTTTCTTGTCAGAGCTGCACTTGGTCAATCCTCACCCTTTTCAGGTTCAATTCATTTATGTCATCTCGTTTAAGTTTAGTTGTCTTGATTATGTTGAATATGTTTCACCGTTTAGTTATCCTTTTGGCTAGCGCACATGTTAGAAGCCTAAATTAGCATATTTTTAAGTTGTTTTTAAAGGATTTTATTTCTTTTTATTTTATTAGTGACCTATTTCAAAGGGCACAAGATCTAATATAATAAAATTCTTGATTCATAAGAAAATCTTAGGTTACAATTTATCTCTTCCTCTTGTCAATGTTTTGTTATCCATTCCTTCTTCCTCTTGCGATTCATCTAATATCTCTCCCTCAGCCCCATCATATTTTCTTCTTTTCTCCCTCAAGTTTTCAACTCCCCACCCCACTTAATATTCACTTCAATAAAAAAAGGACAGCATCTGCCCATAAGTACCTACAGAGATGTCCAACCCTATCATTCCACTCCCCCTCTCCTAAAATTCACTTTAATATAAAAAAGTACGTAACATCTGCCGATAAATACCTACATATGTCCAACCCTATCATATGCCCAGATGCGTTACTGTAGTGCAGACCAAGAACCTTGTCCAGAACATAATTTTTGCTGCCCAGAAAACATTTTTATAAACCAAGAATTGTGCATTCCATCCAAATCCTCGGCAACCCCTGTTTGCACATTCAAGCAAGTTTATCCCGATTAATATAGCAAGCAGGAATTTTGTCCCCACCAGACTAGAAAATCCTAACAAAAAGAACCCTAATTAATAATGAAGAAAAAACAAACAGCATATTAAAAGAATAAAAGTAGAAACCCAACCACTGTTAGCTGGGATTGATGAGGGAGTCATCTCAATTTGTTTATTTGCAGTATGAGATGATCATGTCTTAAACCTAGTGATTTACATTTCTAAAGATGTTGATCCATCATCATCCATTTGAATGCTTAAGAAGATGGCCTGCTAACTCAGGAATCCAAGATCACCTTATCTATTGATTGACAATTAAACATATCTTATAAATGTTCCTTAAAGGCATTAGACGCTACTTGTTTATAAATATTTTAATATGAAACCTTAAAATTTTGTTTCTGATGACAAGTGATCAATGAGTATAAATACATCTGTCCTTCTATCAAAATATCTAAAAAAATAAACGCCAAAACAGCATCATACCACATAGGGTTTGCTGACAATGGAAGCCCAGCCACCAGAGCAGCAAGGATTCCAATACAAATAAAAAGCTGGTTAACAGATCCAAGTGCCCCACGAATTTCAGTTGGTGATATCTAAAATAAGAAAAAAATTTAGTATTAGGGGTATTTCAACTAGCTGCATAGATATATTTGAACTATTAGTCTCTTATTTGGGAACCTCTGATATGTAAAGTGGCACAACAGCTGAAGAGATTCCAATCCCAATTCCAGCAAGTAATCGGCCAATCAACATCGCCTGCACACTCTGAGCTGTAGCACTACAGTAGTCTTCACAGTAAATTATTTACTATTCAAGAAATGAGCTAAATTAAGATGAATTACAATCAGAAACAGGAAGACAAAAAACCTTAGAAAAGCACCAACTGCTAGTGGAATTGCATCAAGCTTAAAAGTTTGTGTTCTACCAAATTTATCTGCCAATGATCCACCGGTAAAAGAACCAACTGTAGCACCGGCAAGTAGCGCACTAACCACCCATCCTATACCAAAATGTGATTGTTGTAAGGAAGACAACCTTCCAAATTCATAATATATTGTTAAGGCTTGTCTAATGAATTCTAAAATTAAAATAATCTAACAAAAAAATTAAAAAAGGAAGAAAAGCACACGTACAAAAAATGAATATAGAGAATTTGTATAAGAGTACACAGAAAAGCCTTTTGTTACACTTCCATTGTGTGGGATGATGGAGGAATTCTAAAGTATGAATAACAAGTACAGTAGAGGATAGCATTGTGGCTATCTATTTAAAAAAAAATAAAAAAGTACAGTAATTGATTGAATTTATAGTATAATTGCTTCCTATCTAGTGTGTAATCGATATGTAGTCAAAATGTCGCCCATCAACCATCACCCTTCACCTTTACAATGAAAGCATTTATAGGCTCTTGAACCATATTCCACACGGTTGTCACTTTATGGCGTAGCATCCATGTATTGATGAGCGTTAAGCCATGATGATTGCTGTAGCATCTCATGGAAAGAAACTTCGGCGGGCAAGGAATCATTCTGTGTTACACTATCCATCAGATGCTACAATTGTGAAACATGGTTTGAGTGTTCCAAAACAAGAACAGGTCAGAAAACCACAAAAAGGTCGGCTAACTTGTGAATCAACTGAATCAACACTTGCTGCTGGTATGGAAGCGCTGACGGTTAGGATTGCACAATGAAATATGAGTACCTTTAATTGATTCTTGAGCATGAAAATCTTGCAAATTAAGTGCTTAAGAGCACCTACAACATGAAAAAAAATCTTAGGACAGTTACATAAGGCTAGCTTCGAGTTGAGTTAGCCAAGACGAATTCGAAATTTTTGAGTTGAGTCAAACTCGAAATCAAGCCAAGAATTTCAAGTTCGAGTTTCAAGTTTCGAGTTTCGGGTCAAATTTCCAACCCTGCAGTTACAGTATTCCTTCTTCATCCAGATTGTCAAGCTGTTCCAATTCAGATGTTGGCATGCTTGGAACCTCGAGAGCATATGTGAAGGCAAAAGCAAATTCTGAAAAGATAAGTTGTTTGGTTGAAATTTATTGTTTTTGCATATGATAATGTTATTGAACAATTTGAGTGTTAGTTAGATAGAGAGCATTTTTTTGTGTTATTTAGATAACACAAAACAAAAATATTTTCAAAATAAAATTTAAGTTAAAACATAATATGTATTTGGTAGAATGCTATCACAATATAAAACGATATCATAACATTACTAATACAATTAGGCAACCAAACAACCATCTAACAGGCGGAGTTAACTGACTAAGCAAATGTAGCTAATATAGGCATGTGGGCGGTTAGGTTTGTATGATGAAAGCTGAATTTAACAATATAATAAACCCAATAGCGTACCTAACGTAAATAAAATTCTAAGCTAATATATATAAATTATCACTTCAAAGAATTGTTTTTTAAGAATAATAAAAAATGTAAAATTTCTTAAAATCATTATAATAAACAACGGTCAAATTTAATACCTTGTAGTACAGTATTTTTAGAAATTAAAAGATCCTGAGAAAGATATTCAAGAGCTCCATTCACAACCCTGAAAATAATACAAATTATTGCGTAAGAAAAAATTTAAAATTGTTTTAATCAAAATAAAATACTTTCAAGCTCCAAAAATTTTAACAAGTTCATGCATATCATTACTAGTCTTGATGAAAATGTTGATTTTTAATGATAAAATTCCAAGGAATTTTTGAGCCATAAAATAAGATAAAATGAAAGAATCCCTCCAAAATCAAGTCAAATTAAAATAACAATAGTAAGGCATGTGAAATATCGCCTCTAGTTTTAGAACCATACCCAAGGTGATATCCAAATAAAAGAGCGCCCAAGCAAGTAATACCAACATACGGCAAAACTGTACCAGAAGATTTCTCTCCTTGAAGGTTATTGGAAGAGTTATCTTCGAAATCATCTGAAATGGCATTAGTCACCACCAGATTTCAAAAAAATTTCAAAAACACTTCTCCAAATAGTGCATCAAGAGAATGGTAAATATATAAAGAGTGAATCAAGAAGCGATCACAAGAGAAAAACTCTCCCTTTGCATGCTTCCTAGAGAAATAAAGCTAAAAGAAAATGCATGAATTCAGAAGGTTGTCAAACACTAGCTAACAGTAGTTATTAATTAACATGAAAATGAGCAAACTGTAAGGGTAGCGATCAGGGGTGAACATAATGTCAATGTGATATTGTGATTAATTAACAAGAAATTCATATAAAAAAACAGTTGAAAAAAAGTATAATGCTCTTTAAAAAAAATTTATAAAGCAATTTGACAAAGAAATCCTACTACCCATATGAATAATCCAACATACTTTTTTAGTTCATATTGTAAAAGTAGTCTGAAAAAATCTCAATAATGCAAAGTTTAAAAAATAAATGTGAGGAATAGCCATGGGACATGGAAAGCAATCTAAGCAAACTAGCAACTAGCACCGGCACACAATAATCATTTGCAGCAACCAAATTCAAGCTAGTATGATTTATATATTTCATATGCTTTTGTTTAATAAAAAGCTCTTGATTACTGGGTTTATAAAAATTATTTATTTATAAAACAACCAAATAAAGTTAATTATTTGACCTGGATTTGAATGTAGGGTAGCAAAGAATTAATTTGGGTTTTCAACCTTCTACGCCCTAAATCCTAAGCACTAGTATTAATAATGCAAATTAACCTTAAGCTAAGGAAAATAAATAACTCTAATAAAAAGTTTTGGCTCATCAATATTTCAAAAACAATGAACCAAAACAAAAAATACGAGAGGTGAAAAGATTTGAATTAGATAAGTAGTATTTAAAATAATTAATATTCCTGCTATGAATATGATGGTGCCATATATTTATGGGGGAGGATAAATGAGTAACAAAAGTAAAATATATATACATTTTAAAGATAATGACAGTCTATCCAATTTTAATCTATTTTTTCATAGCTATAACGAACCAAACCAATATATTCAGTTTGGTTAACCTTTTGTAAAACAAGCAGCAGCCAATTGTGTTAAGGTAATTAACCACACTTTGAGACCACCTCATCGTTGTTGTAGAAACACCGATGGATTGATCAGCTTCGTTAGCTTTGGAATCATATGCAAGACAAACAATAAAAGCAGGTGAAAATCAAAGCATCCAAAAAACACAGATTTTACATGAAAACTTCAAGGCCTTAGAAAAATCACAGAGCCACATCACGAAAAATTTCAATATGATAATAAAAAAGAATACACAAGAGAGATCTCACTCTCTTCGTGAGCTCTCAACTTTTCCCAGCCTGCTGACAGCTTCTCCGTCATCACAGCACTCCGCCCTCACAGCTCCAGCCTCCAACCACCACACATCACAACACACATAATCCTTAAGCATCTTTTAAGTATTTATGTAAGGGCCTGATGCCGGTTCGGCAGAAACCGTTCTGGCATCGGGTGACTACTCACCGCAGGATCATATCAAGCAATTTGAGAGAAAAAGAATACGCATATAAAAGTGAATGATATTTTTCATTTATCAAAAGTTCTTATTACAAGATCCATCATAGTACAAAACAAAGAAACAAAATAAGCAATTCAACGCCGTCGTCGATCTTTTGAAAATTAAGGTTCTTGTTTAACCTCTTCCAGGAGCACCTGACCTAGTATTGTACAGAAAATAATAATGGATTTGAATTCCCAGTAATTAGAGAATACTCTAAGTACAGCAGTACACAATAACAAATTACTTTATAAAGATGCATTTAGCAGAGATAAAAATGCAGGATAGGTAAGGCAACTGCGTAAAATAAGCAAGTAACTTCCTGCAACAAGTATTTATTACAAAATAAAAGTTACTGATGTCATTTTCCAATAACTATACCCGAATGTTACTGATGTCATTTTTCCAGTAACAACCCCGAATGTTATTGATGTCATTTTCATATAACAACCCCGAATGTTGCTGATGTCATTTTTCCAGCATCAACCTCGAATGTTACTGATGTCATTTTTCCAGTAACAACCCTGAATGATACCGATGTCATTTTCCGGTAACAATCTCGAATGATATTACGTTGGTTCCGGACAACCAACCAAGCTTCAAATGGTTTTGGCTCAAAGTAAATAAGCGAAGCATAGCAGTAATAGAAAAATTGCAAGATGTAATGCAAGTCATATACTGGTTACCTTTAGTCTTTAAGTTCAGTAGTTCAATAGCTCGAATGAGTGACAGTTCGCTTAATTTGCATTTAAATCCCCGATATTTTTAAGTTAGCTTTTTAATCAAATGATTTAGTAGTTTTAATTTCTTCTTTCATTATGTTCTTCTTCTGCTTTTGAGGTTCAATTGAATTAAGCTGCTATTAAAGCAGTTATTAAAGTGTCTTTATGATTATCATACTAATGTATGACAAAAAGGTCAGAATAATTGACTGAATTGGCAAATAGGAAATAGTAATCATTTATAATAATTTGAATCGTTCTCATTATTAATTAATGAGAATAATTCTATTGTGCATGATTAGTCATAAACTTGATAGTTATAAAAAGAGTAACCAGATTAAGAGAAAACGAATGTGTTCTTCTAATTTTCTCTTCTTACTTTAGAATTAGGATCGTCGACACACAAAAAGAAGCTGGGACGGGTTGGCCGAAGGATGGCCGGGGGCTGGCAAAGGGCTGTTGGAGGTTGCTGGAGCTGCTGTGGGGACTGCCGGAGATGGAGCTGGCTAGCTGAGGAGTAAGGTTTGCTGTTGGAGGCTGCTGCTGGCTGGGAGGCTTGCTGGAGGGGGCTGCCGCCGGCTGCCGGAGGCTAGCAGGACTGAGGAGAGGCTGTCGGAAGCTAGAAGGAGGAAGATGGGGGCTGCTGGAAGGTTGGTCGGCTGCAACCTTATGAGCACATGGCATTTAATTGATATGTTAATTAATTATTTATAAAGAATGATAGTGTGATAAAATAATGTCTTATTTAATTAATTATTAATACATCTAAATAATTATTTAATAGTATTGATTATTATTTAATGGCAATAATAAATCATATAAATATCATAATAATAATACATTTAATTACTTTATTTAATTAATTAGTATTTATAAATAATTAATAATATAATTTTTATAAAAATTAAATTAGTAGCCAACATTAATTAAATAATAACTATAATCAAGTAATTAATTGAAGATGTTAATTATTAAATAACACATTATAAATTAATTAGTTGATGGAATTAATTATACAAATTAACATAACAATTAAATAATTAGTTATCATTATTGATTAAATAATTAATAAATAACTATAATTAATTAACAATTTTAATTTATTTATTTATTTAAAAATAACATGCTCTATAAATTAATTAGCTATCATTAAGTAATTAATTATCAATATTATATACATAATTTTTTAAATACTAAAATCGACCAAGCAAATGCTGAAGTTTGCAAGTCACTTAACTACAGCTTTTAGGGGATTATGATGGATTAACAGATTAGCTAACAAAGTTAATTCCACCCTACTTAAGTTAGGGGAAGCTTGCAACCAAAGAACCGCTAAAATTAGCAACCAAAAAACCCATAAAGACAAAAAATTAGGTTACTTTAAAATTAGTAAGAAATAATAAGGTTTATTGTGATTGCTTAGTGAAATAAATGTTTAATTGTTTTCAGTTCAAAGGAAGAGCAACATCAGCATGTGATAATGCATTTCCGGTATAAAGTGCTTTTTGGGCAAGGAAAGTTAGTCACAGTGATGCACAACATAAATAAAAAGAAGAGGGAGAGACAAGAGGGTATTGAACGCCCTTAAAGCTTTGAAAAAGGGAATAAAACTTTAATTCAATACAGGTTTGAATCAAAATTTATAAACTTAATCTTTAATATATATATAGTGATCCAGGAAAAATCTATAATTATATTAAAAAACAAGAAGAAACTAAGACAAAAGCAGTCCTTGACTAAATAATTGGTTGCCGCCCAAGAAGTGATCAATCATTAAAATAAAAAGGGCTATTGCATATATGCCACAAACGAAAATAACACCCAAAATTTTAATTATACTTCTTTAAAATATAGCAAAAGAACACCACTAACCCAAATTCCAATTGACTTGCATGCCAGCTACCTCACCGCCAAAGGAGAGGAAGCCAAGGAGTGGATGAGGATCCACTCCATTGTATATGGAATTTAAATTCCCACTTTATAACTAAGCTCCCACTTAATCATGTTTGCAAATCAATCCTTTAAAGTTAATTATTGAAATACTTTTGAAAGCTTCCCAAACCATGACTTGCTATTTTAGAACATTTGCAACTTCGAAACAGAACTCTTCTTAAAACCTTGGTGCCCTACACCCAAATGTTCGTTCATCTCCTTTTTCATGCATCCATGAACTACAAAGCAAATCAAAATAATTTATTTTTCTTCATTCAATGCAAATTAGCAACTAAACTGTTTAATTATGATTTTCACCAGAATGATATCTCCTAATCTTTTTCTACCATCAGTTGAAAGATATCAATTCTGATGTGCTTGCTCCCTCTTAAAGAACAATTGTAAGATGAATTTATTATCCTGTCCATGAGCTCATCTCTCACCATGTTTCATAATTAAATTTTGCAAGAGTATCTCAGCTATTTTCTTTTAGTGGCAGCAATAAAATCCTGTTCAGTTCTTTCCCCTCTTCTCTTGCATTCACATGCATTTATGTAAAAAGAATAAAGGTGCTAGATTAACTGACTTGTATTATAGAATAAATTGAAATTTCTGCAGCATGTATATGCAAATGATAACCGCCTATACAAAGGGAAACAAGGAAATCAGTTGAAAACATCAAGATTCCAAAAATTTC
This sequence comes from Gastrodia elata, assembly GCA_016760335.1. NCBI lineage: Eukaryota > Viridiplantae > Streptophyta > Magnoliopsida > Asparagales > Orchidaceae > Gastrodia > Gastrodia elata. Next base: position 24,676,568 of record CM028677.1, read on the forward strand.
TAGTAGCTGCGCATGTTCAAGTTTTATTAGTGAGCTATTAAATCTGTATGCTTTGGCAGTGAAATGTGGTGATTGCACAAAGTAATGCTAAAACCAATAATTGAAAACAAGTATCAAGTTAATATCAATCTCAACAATAATTTATATTAATCTATATCATTAAACCAAGACAATCATTTTGAACAAATCATTATTTAAGAAATCATATTCTTGTAATTGTTGAAATATCATGATTAGAAAACGGTTTTGCAGGCATCAATGTAACAGCTATAATAAATGTTAATATAAATTAGTTAGGTAAAAAAGGGAATGCCAAAATATTGGCGAGAAACTATTAGAAAAGATCACACATACACATAGTTAAGACCACTTAGAAAAACTATAGCTTGCCTTTTTGTTGTTGTTGTTTTTGTTATTCATATAAATAATTTAAATTTTAAACGAAAAGTACTTAAAATTTTCAAGAGAAAGGAGCCAACAGTCTTGCTAATAAGTTGAATATAAATAATAGTTATGTTGGCAGAGTGCAACCTGGACGGGCCTTTTTTAATTTGAAGGTGCACTAAAGATTCACAGATTTTTTGAGTACAGCAAAGAAGAGGTTAACATTAAAAAAAAACTAGCATATTTAAATTGAATTAATCATATTGGAAGCCTCGTACAGCCACACTCATCGAGGTCATCCTATAATTTTATAAACGCAATTCTGTCACATCAAAAATAACCAAAGGAAGGAATAGCATCAAGCACAACTCATTCCAGTCGTGCATAAATGCAATTTTATTGCTCCAATTATCAATAAAAGTTACCAACTAGCAAAGAAATGCAAGAGGTAAATCCTTTATAGCATCAAGCTAACGGCCAATATCAAGTAAACAAGAAATTCACAATTAAGGAAATCAGATATGCAGCTAAAGCATGTCATCACGATACAAAATACAGTACAAACCAAAATTCACAACGGGGTGCAAAAAAAGCGAGAACTAGTATATCTTGGCAAGAAAAAAAGGGCGGACCAGCAGCGTGAGCGCGAATCAACCCAGCCGTCCTTGTCAGCCTCAATACTTTAGCCATTCCAGTCCTCATCCTGGTTAATCCCATCTTTATGGATCCAATCCGGGTCCCTCCGCAGCACAATCTCCTTGCAGGTATCACTAAATCGGCTGCAGTCCTCAAATCCCTCCCACGAAAAGCACATAACTCCGCAGAAACCCTACTTTTGGTCGATAACCCTGCGCCAGTTACACCCCCACAGCCAGAAATCGCAGCTGATTGCACCATTCTCCAAGTCGCGCAAAGTCGCCTCAAAGTTTAATCAGATTGAGTCCTCTTGTGAGAGAAGTGGCAGTGCGCTCTCCGAGGAAGCCTGTCGATGATTTCAGAAAAATGTTATTCTTAAACAATAAAATATACATCAAAAAAATTATTCTAAACAAATAAAAAAAATAGTAATTTTTGCATATAAATTTTAAAAAATATATATTCAATTAATAATTTATTTACACATTCAATTGATAAATATTTTATATATTTTAGTGTATATTAGTGAGTAAGTATAGTAATACTTAAAAATGAATTATCTGTTGAACTATTTAGCACAGAAATTTATTGTGCATTATAAGATATTAAATTATAAAAATAAAATGTTATTTAAAGAATATAAGAAAACAAAAGTGTAGAGATTTGCCAATTTTTGTTTTAATCTATTTCGGTGGAGAGGAAATCAATGAGCAGTCGGGTGACTTGACCCTGCAAAGGTTGAGATATCCGAGGAGCCTACAGAGAGAAAGTGACTTAGCTTGGTGAAGAGAAAATAATAAATTTAATACATATTACAAGGGTTTGGAAGCTTTGCTTGTGAGTATTTGCAATGTGACATTTCAAATAATGGAACAACTCGCAGTGAAGATTTGGGCAACGTAAATCGCACTCTTGTTATTTTTTTATTGCATAAGGTGTTCAAAATCTTCCAACAACATATATGCTTGTTGAGGAGGCTCAAATATAATGCTCAATATTTTTTGTTTCGTCATATCCCCAAATGCAAAGATGATTTTCTACTAAGTCATGCCAAAAAAGTCATTCTTTTGTAAGAAAAGCATTGTGAATGAGTCTCCAAAGGAAAATGACTTCACGAGGATGTATATTTCATTTCCATATGTGCCCAAACTGCTAATGTTCATGGTAAACTTGGCGAGAGTATGATATATTCTTGTTGTTCGTTTTCCATGGGGCATAATCATCATTATTATGATTCAAGCACATATGTTTGTTAATCAAATCGGGCATAGGTCGGCCAAAGCAATTGATCACTGCATGCAGATAAAGTCGGCTCCCCTCTATAGACTCAAATTGTTACTATGCCTAATTAGAGTTAAATTTGGCTAAAAAATCATGATCTTAGATGACTTCAAAATAAAGTCAAACCAAAAATATATTTGAATAAATCATATTTTGTGATCATAATGCTCATATTTGAGAGCAATATAGATAACAAATACTCTTGAATTAATATCTAAATATTTGAAATTCAAAAAATTATGAAAATTAAATACAATTCCAAATTTGAATTAGTGATTTTAGTGTCATTGGATTAAGAATGTTATGAAATGACTATACAAAAAATATCATCAAATTTGAAACTCCAGATCGACTGTAATAATTTTTTTTTGTAAAAAGATTATATTTCCTAAAAAAAATCCTCACCCTCTCTCTCTCACGCAAGGGTTAATGGGCGTTGGCAGTGGCCGACTCGGAGCGCTGAAGGTGACTGGGGGAGGGTCGCCTAAAGGGAGGGAGATGACAACTAAGCTGGAGGCAGGGGCTGTTAGAGGTGGGAGGAGGAGGAAGAGGAGAAGGTGTTTTGGTGAGAAAGTAGGAGGGGCTTAGGAGGATTTTATAATGGAAGGGGATAAGGGGAGGGGTGCATTTGGAATCTCATAATAATGGAAAGTCATAATTATAATAACCCAGGGATCATAGTCGAGAATTTTCAAGTAATACTTTATACTTAAAATAGAATTAATAAAGTAACTTAATTAGCATAAGATTATTGATCATACACTAAGTCATTATCATTTTTATAATACAAATATTAGTCAATAAATATAAGAAAAGTTATATGGCAATAAATGCAACTCCATTTCACTTATTTGATCTTGAGCTCTTAGATTCCCAAACTGATCTCTTTTTAATTAGTTCTCAAAATCTGAAATACTGCAACATTGCCAATCATACACGAGTACATAGAGCATTAAGTAAAAGTTAATTTCTAGGATCTTATATAGGATGTGAATCAATAATAAATGTTAATTCAAAGAGAAAATGCATTAAATGATATAAATGAGTCAAATTTTATATCATATAAATGAGTCAAATATAGTGTATCAAATTATGCATTTAAGAGCCCAAAAGAATCACATGACAGAGATCTATGGATTGATCACAAAAGCCCCATTTAAAAAGCATTGAAATACCTATCCCAACAAATCCTATGGTTTACTGTGGAGGGAAAATTATCCCTCCACAGTTAACCAGACGAGTGGAAATTGATCGCAACACATTTCTTGAGTCAAGGCCGACCTTAGGAACGTCTTAACCGACGAAAAAGCATGCGGGAAGGATGAAATGCGAATTTGGTATCGAGCACTGTAAAACCCCGTTGTGCAGGCCCAAGCCGGATACCTCTCGATCAGGTTCTATCGAACCTTATCGACAAGGACAATTACCTCTAAAATTTCTCAATTGCAGAAATAGAGATTAAGGTACTCGACAAAGGAGTACCTGGGGATGGAGGAAATCGTCGATTTGTCGAATTGCAGACTAGCTCCAAACGCAGGCGCAGCTGATCCAATCCACTCCTAATACTTTAGCCGATGACGAAGAACTTTCAGGAAGGTGCTCGACTACTTGCTGGCAGGTTGAGATGCAGATTCAGTGCCACATGTAGCCGAGAAATGGGGAGTCACCTCGAGCTCAGCAGCTCCCTCAGGAGCAGCCGAGATGATTTAAATGAGCTAAGGAGTTTGTTCGGAGGTATAAGGGAGTGGGGATCAGCGGTTGCAAAGAAGGACAGCGGTGCTGCAGGCCTGCGCAGAGGCGTGGAGTAGGGCAAGGATCGTTGCATGCACGCTTGGCGCGTGGCTCACAGGGTGCGGCTAGGGAAAAATAGGGAACATTTCCCTGTCGATCTGGGCTGCAAGATCGAATATGGCCGCCCAAGTCTAATCTCGATAGAAATAAAACGGTGGGTTGATCCACAACCGTTGGATCTTGCCTCCGATCCAATGACTGAATCTCAATCGAGTGGCCGAAGCTGTGCTGGTCGTCCCATCCGGATCACTCAACTGCTCAACTATTATTATTAACCCAAACTGTGCTGTTCGGATGGCGATTAAAATTGTTAACTACCATTTGAAATTAAATAAATAATATTTAATTAAATTCAAATCTTGAATTTTCTATTTCAACTATACAGACTCCAAAAATACAAAAAAAATTACCCATAATTAATTTGGATGTTAGGAAAATAAAATGGTATTTTGATTCGATGTCAAATTAATTATTTTATTTTTCTTAATTAAATAATCAGCTAAATTTGACGAATGATCTGATTGATCTATGAATCGAACCAAAACTTCGGGGTTTGCTTCAAATGATGATTACTAATTGAAGAGATTTGAGGCTGTTTATACTATGTTTGGCCTAAGTAACAACCTCGAGCTGTTACAAATATGTCCGTCGTTTGTTTGATGATATTCCCCAACCAAATGTCTTTTCATGGAACTCCACTATAAGGGGCATATCCCATGATCAAAATCAATATAGAGAGCCCATTTCAATGTACAAGAATATAATGTTCTATGGCTATATTAGCCCAAACTCTTTTTGTGGCGACCCTCACCCTTAACCCTCAATAGGTTTAGATTAAAGGTGGAGTGTCACTCTGGTTAACCCCTCACTTAGCATTGGATTAGGATAAACTCCACAATCCACCTGATTAGAGAAATGTTAACTCAGAATCAATCGAGCAGTCACTATATAAGTAAAAATACAGAGTGCGGAAGCGATAAATAAATGACATCCAAGCATCATAATGTATATAAGAAGAGAAGTATAACTCTGAAAAGTAGCATAGTGAAATCTGAACACACAGTCATAGGTACCTGTATTATTATATCGATTAAAGTTTAACAAAATAAATGTTCAAAATCCACTCATCCTCATAGGCAGTAAATGACTAGATATCTTCTGGCCTCAACTGCTGCGCCTCCTTTAAGTAAGGCTCCTCATCGGGTGCAGGCTCCTCAAACTGCTTTAAGCCTGACATTGTCGGTTTCACAATGTAGGGCCCCAGCCAAAAAAAAAAAAAAAGAGAAAATTTGGTTAGACAATTATCTAATTATATTTTAAGTTGAATTTTTAATAAGGTTATATAATATCACCATTTTACTATTTACTTCTAAGCATGATGTGTAAATACAGAAACAGTAAGCAACACAAGTAAAAAGGCAAACTATAGACTATGCTCTATAGTATAAACAAGGCAAAGAAATGAGGCTTAAGCATGCCTCGCATAACAAGTAATCAAGGAAAGGCATATAAGTGTAAATATAACTGAATAAATGCTGGAAGAAAAATTATACATCCTAAACATGCTGGTGATCAATAAAAATAATATACTAATTAAAAAAAATAAATAACTCAGCAGTGATATATACATATAGCAGCAAGATTCTAATATATATAAAGCAGTACAAAGAAATAGTTGACTGAAAAAGAATATATTAAAATAACCACAACTGCATATAAAACTATATTACATCAACTGCCATACAAAAAAGAGCTACATTAGCTCGCCAAAAGAAACTGAAGATCTTAGCACGATACGGCTAGGGCTACTCCTAGCTCGATACGACTAAGCCAACAACAGTCACATATATGGCCCTAACATGATGCGACTAGGGCTACTCCTAGCTCGATACGGTTAGGCCACCAACTATCATACCGAAATATCCTAGCACAGTACGGCTAGGGCAACTCCTTGCACGATACGGCCAGGGCAACATTCGGTATGATCAAAAGAACACTGAGAGGCAGCTCAATCACATCAATCCATTATCATTTCACTTATTTACTTTAATATATTCATAAGGAATCTAATGAGTCTCCATAATTTCCTAACATTTTATTTATGCATCAAATGTCTTATATGATATGTTCAAAGAAAATATAAGGTACAAAATTATAAGGTATGCGTAGCAATAAATAACAAGTAAGCAAGAGACTCGACTACACATGGTGATATCATTTGTTTTTTACTTAACCATTCTAACTATTCTAAAATTATACAAGTTCAGGATCACCATTTTCCTACTATCGAGTGTAATTTGGAAACTCGTCCTTATAAGTTAAAAGGATTAGAACTAATCAGGTTCTAATCTAGATCAATCAAATAGATGATTATAAATTAAACAAATAAATCATACGTCCTAATTTTGTGAATTTAGATATTCTAACTAAGATCTGATCAAGATCTTCTACACCTATAGATTATGGATTAAACACTACGAGATTTTAGGTTTAATCACATAATCTAAACTGGATAAGACTTAAGTTCTAGGTTTTATACTATAAGTGATCTACTAGTTAAGGCAGATCCTATTAAGTAATCAAACTTAATAGGATGAATCTCCTATCTTAAATCTAAAGTTAAAAGATAAACTAATCAGAATGGGTTACAAAACAAAATAATATCTAGAAATTATCAAAACCAAGGTTTCACCCATAGGGTAACCCAATTTTACCTAATGAATGAACTCTAACCTAGGATCTAGTCCTAATCTCAGGAAAGGTCCTAAAGGTGGGGGTGCTTAAGACTTAGGAAAAATTATTAGAATTCAATTTAATGACTTGTTTTATTTACTTATATGGCACTAATATAATTACATTATTAATCCTAGTATTCTAAGATTTTAATTAAGGGCTAAAGTTGAGTAAATCTTCAATATTAAGATAAAATGACCATTTTGCCCATACTTTAAGGGTCAAAAAGTTAACTTTTGAATTAAGGGTCCAAACTGAGTTTTCTCTTCTCCAACTAATTCCTTACTGTCTAATTTGAAGATAGACAGTAAGTACGTCCAATTTGGACGAGAAACGATCGAGTTATGGTTAAAATAAGGCTAGGGGTATTTTGGTCATTTCCCTAAATTTTAGGGTTCAAATCCTAAATATTATTTCTGTGAAAATAATGACATTGAAATTTTAAACTAGGTAGCTTCTTGAATTTTTGGATTTGGAGTTAAATTGACCAAGTTATGGCCATTTGAAGTCCAAGGGCATTTTGGTCATTTTTCATTAAAGTTAACTCTAAATTCTAGAGTTGACTTTTTGTCCTGATATCCAAATGGGAAAACTAATACTACCACGGTGATGGGGCCGCTCTCCTGAGCATTTTAAGACCCATATTGACTATGTTTCGATAATCGGGTAAAAAGTTATGGGGTCTTAAAGAGATCCTAAAATGCTACCCTCGTTATACGTACCCCAAAATAAATTTTTACATTACGTTATTTGAATCCTTATATTTTTCAGAGTATTTTAAGACCTATATTGGCTATGTTTGGATTATCCTACAAAAAGTTATTAAACTTTTAAGATTTACTATTCTAAAATACAATTTGAATTATTTTACTATTCATTTATTCAAATTGTATTATTTTACTGTTCATTCCTAAAGTTTTTTATATATATTTCTGATTTTTAAATTAATTATATTAATTGCTGTAGCAAAGTAATTAGTGCTAATTACTTTTTAATTAGTCTTAATTATCTATTAATATTAAATTAAATTTAATTAATTAGGTTTTACTGTTCAAAAGTAATTAATTATCCTAATTACTATTTAGGATTAAATTAACAATTAATTAATCATTAATTAATCTCTAATTATAATTATTTAATTATGGTTACTGTTCAAAAGTAATTAGTACTAATCCTAATTTAATTAACCACTAACAGTAATTAATTAGGGCAAAACAGTAACTAATAGTAATTAAATTTTAATTAACTGACAGTGGGGCCCCACTGACACTTGGCACTGCCAGAGGCTGCCACGTGGCACTATGGGTCCCACGAGCTGCTGACTCAGCTCGGGTGACTGGACAATGGGCCCACCTGACACGTGACACTGCTAGAGGCTGCCACGTGGCACTGTAGGTCCCACGGGCTACCGACTCAGCTCTGGTGACTGGGCGGTGGGCCCCACTTGACACGTGGCAGTGTCAGCGGCTACCACGTGGCACTGTGGGCCCCACTGGGAGGCGAACCGCCGCGGGTAAACCCGGGCAGTGGGCCCCACTGCTACGTGGCGGGCCCAGAGGCGGCCACGTGGCTCGGTGGGCCCCACTGGAGAAGCCGAACTGACGCGGGCTCGGGCTGTGGGCCCCCACGTGACACGTGGCGTGCCCAGAGGCTGCCACGTGGCACTGGTGGGCCCCACGACCGAAGCCGAAGCGACGCGGGCTCGGCGTGTGGGCCCCCACGTGACACGTGGGGGGCCCGTAGACGGCCACGTGGCTGGGTGGGCCCCGCCCGCGCTGACGCGGACCCGACCCGAGCGGGTTGGGAGCGGGCCGACCCGGCCCGGCCCGAAGCGGCGACCGTTCGTCTTCTGGGGGTTCGGTGGACCGAACCCCGACCCCTTCGTGGGTCTGGTGCGCCCGATCGGGTGGGTTTGAGCCCGATCGGAACGGTGAACGTGAAGATGTCATCCTAATCTACCTATCCTACAATTATTGCAACGATCGAACTGTAAACGAGGGAGATCGGGGTACCTGAAGTTCGGATCGGCGAAGGATTCGATGGAAAAAAAGGGCTGAATTCGGGGATTGATTCCGACTCGATTCGTGCTCCGATCGGTGCAAACCCGGAGCCTAGGGGTCGGCCAAGGTCTTATAGACCGGACGGCGACCTCGCCGAGGCCTGGATGCGGCCGGATTGGCCAGAAAACGCGACGGGCTGCCGCGTGTCACGCGGGCGGAGAGGGCGAGGACGACGCCTCCGGACCGTCGGATCTGCGCGATCGCGGACGGTCCGGATCGCGCCAGATCGCGCGACGCGGATCGCGGCCGAGGGCCGTGGGATCCGCGCGCGATCGGACGGTCCGGATGGATCCGTCCGATCTGACGGCGCCGTTAATTAATTAATTAATTATTATTATTTTTTTTAACATTTTCATAAAAAATTTTGAACATGTTTTTCCTAGCTAATTTGGGGTCAATGAATTCAATGGCGCAGTCAGATTTTCGATCCGATGAGTATTTTGATACCTCGATTTCCGTGATAGTTTTATTATTAAAATATTCGTCAAAATTTCGACGACTTCCGATTGACACGAAAACTTCACCCCAAGCTAATTTGGGATCAAGGAACGCAATGGCGGTGTCCGTTTTTCGATCGGAGATCAATTTAAATAGGTCAATTTCTAGGGTTTTCTGGATTTCTAGAAATTAGGATCTTCCAAGTTGACTCCTGATTTGGGCTGGGTTTAGGAGGTTGACTTCATTGACCTGATTAGCACATCTAATTATGTTTAAGACTTAGGATTAATCCTGATTATCTAAAGTAACAACTTAGGTTGTTACACTTTTACACTTGCTTTTGTCATGAAGGCATGCTCGAGTATCTCGGCCTCTACCGAGGCTGGCAAATACATTCTCATGCATGCAAATATGACATTGATTAAGTCCCTTGTTTAGATCGGGTTGCTAAACTGTTATGAAAAGTGCAAGGAGCTTATTTTGCTCGTGCTATTTTTGATGATATTTTGATAAAATTTTGATAGCTTGGAATGCGATGATTAGTGGGTATGCGAGGATTGGCATGGTAAATGAAGATTCGGACTTGTTCAAGAAGATGCAGAAGGTGGGCATTTCTTTAGATGAGATCACGATAGTGAGCGTATAACAACTCAAGTTGTTATCATAGTCAATTATGATTAATCCAAGTTTTGATTTTGATCTTGGTGCACTAATTAAGTCATTAGTAGTTCACCACCGTGACTTAGTCCAAATCAGATGTCAAATGGATCAAATCCTGATTTTGGAAATTTCGGAAACCCAGGAAAGTGACCTAATTATTTTGACCTCAGATCAAAAATTGAACTTCACAATTGCACTCATTGCCCCCAAATTAGCTATGGGTAATATTTTGGTGGCAATCAAAAATTATCAAAAATCTGTCGAATATTTTAATAATATTTAATTAATTAGAAAATTGAGATATTTAATCTGACCTCAAAATCAAAATTCGACATTGTCATTGTGCTCGTCACCTCTAAAATAACTAGGTATCGAAAATTTTAATGTAATTAAATACCCCGAAAAATAGAAAAATTAAATACCCGTTGGAATCAAAATCTGACTTCGTCGCTGGATTCCTCACCCCTAAATTAGCTTGGGGTGAATTTTTTGAATTTTTCGGAGTTCATTTATAAAATTTGATTTTTAAGCATTAATTAATTTATATAAATTAAATTAAAATTAATAAAATTCATTTTATTAATTATTCTCCTTCTTTTCTCTGAGCTGGGACCCCCCTCCCTCTCCATTTGGCACTCCCTCACCCTACGCACGCAAGAGGCAGAGACCATTCTCTTATATATTTTCTCCCCTCACCTCTTAGCTTCCATAGCCCATGCCTTCCCTTGTTGAATATAAGCTGTAACAACCCAAGATTGTTACTCAGCTAAATTCTAGTTTAACCGTATCTTAATTAAATCCATCCAGTCACTAGACACCAATCACCGAAGAGTTTGTGCGATTCGGAGATAAATCAAATTTTTTGAATTATTTCAATATTTAATTAATTAGGAGATTGAGATATTTAATTTGACCTTTAAATCAAGATCCGACTTCGTCATTGCAATCATCACTCCCAAGTTAGTTATGGTGATGTTTTGGACGCGTTTGGAAGTCATCGTATTTTCGCAAATATTTTAATATAATTAAATGCTCCGGAAAATAGAGTAATTAAATAATCGTTGGAATCGAATTCCGACTTTGCCGTTAAATTCCTCAACCTCAAAATAGTTTGGAGTGAATTTTCAGAATTTTTCGGGGAGCGTTTGTTTAATCTGAACTTTTAGCAATTTATAAACTAAATAAATATTTATTTAATTAAGAAAAATCATTTTCCTTAATAATTTCTCGTGACAGCCATTTCATTCGGCATCTCTCCCTCCTTTTGCACGCAAGGATGGCTGAGACCATCCCTCCCCTCTCCTCTTAGCCATGCCTCCATCCCATTTTCTTTTCCCTTATAAATGGAGCTTAGTTTCCTCTCCTCCACCCCTTGCTGTCCATCTAGAGCTCCCCACCTTCCCCTCCATTGCCGAGTTATGCTGAAGAAGAAGAAGTTTGGCTCCTCTCCAAGTTTTTGGACAAAACAAAGTATCCTCTTCATCTTCTAAAGGCTAAAGGTACCCATTTGCTTACTCTTCTTGTACCCATTTGTTCCCATTCATTGTCTCCTTCTTATTGCTACTATGCTTGTTTGTATCTTTAGAAACTCATTACGGTGTATGGAAGTCATTAAGTGTGACGGTCGCCCCTTTTTAATCATAAGGCTTAAGGAGTGGTCGTCACTAAGTACATCCCATACTTAACATTAGGTTGGAATTTAAGACTCCAATCTAATCTTAAGAAAAAGAGGTACTTTTCTAAATAAGGTAAAGATTAACAATCACTTAATGAGTATCAGAGTGCGGAAGAAAAGTAGCAACTAAAGTAAACATCCATACTATAAAATAAAGATATTTAGTTCAGAATATATACAATGCAGGAAAGTAAAGTACAAATAGTCCTATATTATTATTACAAACATTTAAAATTTAAAGAAAACTGAAATGAAAAGAGTCACTCATCCTCACAATATAAAAGCAATCTAATAAGTAGACTAAGGTCTCTCAGTAGTCTGGACCTCCTCCTGGATTTGCTCCTCAGTAGGCTCTATCTCCTCAAAAAGCTCAGAATCTACCATTATCGGTTTCATAATGGTAGGGCCCCAGCTAACAAAATAAAAATTTTATTAGACAAAATGTCTAAGTACATTTTAAGGTAATAAATTTTAATGACATCACAACTAAAATTAAGCATAATATAGCGGTAAAGCACAAAGAAAGGAAGAACAAGTATTGAGGTAGAAACATACCTCAACTCAGGCTGCAAAATAATATAAGTAAAGTACAAGGGCAATTCTACTAAATACAAAGAAAAGTCATAAGTAATATGATCAATTAATATATCAGTTATAGTATAAGTAAAAGTACTGTACTGAAAGTATAAGACTAGCATCCTAACATGCTTTCAAGTAAATAAAACGACTGACATACAGAAAGTTCTGAAATGTAAAGGAACTGCAGAAAATGAAAAATATGAAAGAAAGAAAAGTGTACTAAAATGGTAAAATAAAGTAAGTCTGAAGTATAAGAAAGTATGTAAAGTAACTGTAAAGAGTCTGAAAAGTAAATGTAAGTAATGTAGTTTAAAGTCTTGCATGTGTGAGATACTCTTACTTAGTTTGCCAAAAATTAAAGTTCATCTGGTAATCTAGGAGAAACATCCCAGATTAAAGTAAAGTTCATCAAAAGAGGCATCTAGGAGAAACATCCCAGATCCTAAAGTAAATCCACAAAGTATCTAAAGGGCATATAGGGAAAACATCCCAATACCAAAGTAAAGTACCATAGGAGAAATTTCCTAGGCAAAAGTAGTTCTAAAGTAAAGTCATACTAAATAGCAGGCTAAGTAAAACATAAACCACAAGTATAATATTGTTTATTAATGTTTTTTTTAAAATTGTGTATATAAAATGTGAATGAAACTCAAAGTATGTTATAAAATATGTATCAAGTATTTAAGTATGTCCAAAGGTGTAAAAAAGCTCAAATGATAAAGAAAGCATAGCATTTCAAATTCAAGTAACCAATAGCACTACACAAACTTTATGATATCACCTGTTTTCTAATTTAATCGTTATATCTACTATAAGTTACATAAGATTCAGAATCAATAATTCCTACACTGTCTGTAACTTAGAATCACGAACCTACTAGTTAAACATAATTAGGATTGGCCACATATTAATTATAAATGAATCAAATGTTACTTATAAAGTTAAATAAGTAAATCAATCATCCTAAGCTATTATTTTATAAATCCCAAACCAAATCTTGATTAGCCAAATCAAGATTGAAAGGATTAAGAATCAAACTCCAAAGAATGAAGTTCAATTACTTAATCACAGGGTCATCTTAAGGACTAAGATTTAATCCCATTTCACTATTTAAGTGTTAAGGCAAATCCTATTGAATTAAATCAAGTTCAATAGGATAGATTTCTAATCCTAATTCTAATGTTAAAAGACCAAATAATCAATTACTAAACTATGAAGAATCTAATAAACTAGTAAGATCAAGGTTTCACCTTAATGAGTAACCCACTTTACCCATTAGATGAATTCTAACCTAAGATCTAATCTTAGTCTTAGGAATTAAGGCTCTTAAGTACTAAGAGTATCACTCAGACACACATCCTAACTAAGGTTATAAGACCTAAAGGATGATCTAAGGAGTTCAAAGGAAAGAAAGGATTCTCAATTTTACTTAAGATTTTTGCTTAAGACTAAATTTAGGATTTTCTTTAAATTTCTAATTTGAGACTTAGAATTATCTAAATCAAGGACTAATTCATTTTAATTACTATTTGATATGACTTAGAGATGAAATTAGGTCTAAATTCATTAAACCCTAATTTTGGGCAAAAAGACTGTTTTGCCCCTACTTAAGGGTATAAATTTCACCTTTATGAATTTGAGCTTAATTCTAGATTTTAATGATGTGGAATGATTACTTATTGTCTAATGTGATTTTAGACAGTAAGTTCATTAATTTTAGTTAAGTATTAAGCCTTATAAGGTCAATTTAAGGATTTTGACCTATAAGGGTATATTGATAATTTTACCTTAAGGACACCTAAGTTTTTTGTTAGTTTACTATAGGTTATATTATAAGGTTTCTATAGAATCAAAGATCATTAAATTCTGATGTGTATTGACTGAGTTATAGCCAAAACAAGTTTTAGTTTTTAAAGGGTAATTAAGGATTCTTAATTAAGGGTCAAAAATCATAACTTTGTCATTTGGTGTCTAAATTGAATAATTTCAGTGGCTGTATGTCACAATTAATCCACTAATTTTAATAACTAGTGATAGGTTCAATTTGGACTCCATTTGGCTAAGTTATAACTTAGTTAATATTTAGGGTGATTAGTGAGTGATTAGTGAAATTAATTACCCAATCACTAATCCAACCCTACAGCTAGGTTCTAATGGACTCTATGAGTTCTCTGAAACTTAAATTGTCTAATTTTGATAATTAGATTTGCTAATATTTACTAATTATATTTTATGGTAATTAGGGGTGATTGTCAAATCTAACCATTAGATCCTAAATATTTTTATAGATCTCTGTAGATTAGGTTTTGTTGATCTAAATTGGTATTTAGATTACCTAATTTGGAGCTAAGATGACCAACTTATGGTCATTTGAAGTTCTAGGTAAAATTAGGCTAATTAGGGTTAGATCATAAATATCATTAGTCAAATACTAATCCAAACAACAAAGTTAATATTACTAGAATGTTTCTTAGGGTTTTGTGAGTATTTTAAGACCCATATTTAATAGATTTAGATTAATGTGTGCAAAGTTATGACTAATTGAAATTTTGTGATATTATTTGAATTAAATTAATACTCCTAAATGTCTATGTGATATGTTGATCCTATAGCAAAATAAATGGCATCAGTAAATTCCCCATATTTTTTTGATTAATTTGATATATTTGTTTGCAAATTTTGGATATGTATTTTACATATTAGAAATGCTTAAAGTTTAGAATTTATTTGAATTTAATTAGTTATATATATATATTATATATATATATATATTGGTATCATTGTTTTGATTTAAAATAAATTTATAAGTTCTGTTAATATATATATAAATTAGTTTATCTTCTGATTTTATGAATACATGTATGTATATATATATACATGTATAATAATATACATACATATTATATGTTTTACAGATTTTAAATTTATACTAAGTATTTCTTTATATATATATATATATTTATATATAATAACTTTCATTTCCTGCAGGTGGGACCTACGCGGCAGACAGACGAGACTGCAGCGGGACCCACCATCCTGCATGGTGCTTCCTCATTGGCCGCAGAATAAGGAAGTGGGGTCCACCGATGCCAGTCGATGCAACGACGGGACCCACACTCGGCTGCCGTTGAGATGATAGCGGGGCCCACCATAATACATGCGGTCTGACCCGGTTTTGACAACGCATGCGAGTCGGGCCCTCACACACACACGTGGACGAGCCCGCACAGAACGAACGGGTTGAGTGCGACCCGAATTCTCGGCCCGAGTCGCTTCATCTCCCTCAAACGGCGGAACTTCAGGGTTAGGTTTTCGAAAAAGAGAACGATCGATCGAACAAAATGACTTCAATTGATCAAAATAATTGACAGTACTACAACAATAATGTCTATCCATGACCTTAGAACACTTGACTAATTAAAGAGAAGGGAAACGTGAGGTACCTTGATTCGAGCAGATAAGATAGGCTAGGGTTTTGTAGTGACAGCTTTGATCGATGATCGAATTTCAAAAGGTGAAACTGGGACTAGGAATAGACAGGGGATCTTAAACTACCCCTAAAGTGGTCGGATACGGCGACTCTAGCCATCTGGATCGACTGGCTTGAGCCACGCAACGGAGGCAGGCGATGCGTGTACAGTCGCAGGACACGCGCTGCGAGCCCTGACCTCGCGAGGGAGATGATCTCTTGATCGTCCGATCTCTTGATCGGACGGTTCGGGAGATCCGTTAGATCCAACGGTGCTATTAGATTTTAGGGTGATGGCGTTAGACCTAATGGACGACACCGTTAACAGGAAATAAAATAATAATATTAATAAATTTATTCCAACAGATTTAATTAAATAAAATTAATCTAATAACCATGTTCCAAAAATTTCCAATATACCCCCCCTTACTAATTGAGGGGTGAGGAACGCAATGGTGCGATCGGATTTTTGTTTCGATGAGTATTTAATTATTTGATTTTTCAAGATATTTAAATAATATTAAAATATTCGTCGAAAATTTAATGACTTCCAAATGCATTCAAAACTTCACCCCTAGCTAATTTGGGGGTGGTGAACGCAATGGCGAAGTCAAATTTTTAATCTGAGGTCTAGATAAAAAGTCAATTTTTAGGATTTGGGATTTTTGAGAAATCAGGTTTTTGATCTAATTGACTCCTAGCTTGACCTAGATTTTAGAGATGAGTTCTAAATTACTAAATTAGTAAATTAGAACCTTAATTAAGACTAAAATTTGTCCTAATTAATCTGAGTAATAACCTGGATTATTACATTAAGGCTCATTGAGACATCTCATTACTTTGAAAATCGCATGCTCTATTTTTCGTTCATTTTGTATACCCTGGTCTTTATCATTATTTTTTGTATAGTTAAAATGATTCGTTTATGCCAATTTTAGTGTCAATAGAAAGGTATCGAAAAGATATTTCCATTAATATATGGTACTGCTCATGGAATGCTCTGGATTGGGAGTATTTGAGCTTGAAATGAGACCTATACGGGTTTCGCACTGGCGAAATTACCGTCTGGCGCTGCAGCACCCAAGTTGCAAATGGACCGCTGCAGCATGCCATAGCGCGCTATAGCGGGCTGTAGTGTCATTTTAGGAAAAATCATATAAAATCAGTTAATCAACTAATTGAACAGTAACCCACAAATGGACCGATGCAGCGCGCCATAGCGCGCTGTAGCAGGCTGTAGCGTCATTTTAGAAAAATTATATGAAATATAAAAAATAAAGTAGTTGAATAGTATTTTCATGAGTTGGATCGCTGTCGCGCGCCACCGTGTACCGCAGCATCAAAAGCACTGCAGTGCGTCACAGCATTAAAAGCGTCACAGCGCGCTATCGCGCGCCGTAACATCAAAAGCGCTGTCGCGCGCTAGAGCATTAAAAGCGCCACAGCACGCTCTCACATGCCACAGCGCCTAGAAACTATAAAATTGCCCAGAATTGGCTGAAATGTCCAGAATTTCTTTGTTTTTGCATTTTAAGGTCCCTAGAACCCTAGTGGGACTGAATTATATCAAACTTAACTTATTTTAGCTAAAATTGAGCATTGCATAAAATTCTATGTGGAAATTAAATTTAAAATTTTGTCATTTTTAACAAGTGCTCAAAACATATTATGTATTTTAGCATTGAAAATACTAAAATAGTAAAGACTGAATACTGAAATAATAAGAACTGAATAAAAATTTTAATGTAAGCCATACCCAAAATGATATCATTATCTTCAAGTGCAGAGGCGGGTGTTAGCATGTATACCCTTGCAGGAGCTGTGCGTTGTTTGCCCTGGGGCCGCTGACTTTGACGATTATAGGTTTGCTTTTGCGCAGGTACAATTACCTTAGCATTTGAAGTAAGGGCTGGCATTTTAGCAGGAGAAGGCTCTCGATTGTTTTCTGGCTGAGCACGGAATGCTTTCTTATGACTGGAGTGATTGATGAGTACTCCATCGATTGTTGATTTAGCATCGCATTCGAAGAAACGATGGCCCTTTCGACCACATGCAAAACACACACCACCAAAGTGGTAGCATTTCCCATACGGATGGTATTTCTTACATTCAGAGTTTTAGGGTTGGGACTGTTCAGCTTCGATGTTATAGACTTTAACCACCTTGCAGTGACCAAACTGCTTCTTCCTTGGCTGCACAAATGCAGCCTTACGCTTACGATCCATCTTACCTTGAAATTCTTCTTGGAGGCTAGCCGCCTCGATCAATTCTGTCAGAGTTTTGATTTTGCGGGACACTAGGTGAGCTTTTATAGAGTCTCTCAGACCCTTCAGAAAATGGTGGCATCTGATGCTTTTGTCCTAACTAGATCCAAAATAAAGCGGGACAACCTTCGGAATTCTTGTTCATAATCGAACATTGAGTTGTTTCCTTGAGTGAGGTGGAGGAGCTCATCCTCCAGGATTGCTTGGGACGATGCTGGTATGAACGCCTCACAAAATGCTTCCAAAAGCATATCCCAGGGGATATCTTATATTTCATAATCGATGAATTTGTTGTTTCGCTCATTCTCCCACCAATATTCGGCTTCCTCTTAGTACAGATAAGTCACTAAGCGAATAGCTTCAGAATTAGGGCACTTGATACTAGCCAAGTTCTTTTCGGCTATCTTGAGCCAGTTTACTGTGTCCATAAGATTTAGCACTCTATTAAATATAGGAGTTCTAAGGTAAAGAAAACTGTGTAGGATTCTGTCACAAGTAAAGTGTGAAGATGATGAGAACCCTGATGAGGGTGCAGATTATTGCATGATAGGAGAATTAGAGCATGTGTCTCTTGTGCTTGTTGCACATTGCTTTCTATTAGAGCTTTCATCAGACTCGCCATTGTGTTTGATTCTTCGGGTCTGCCAAACGACGAGACCGCATTCTTAATCGAGATATGGGCTGAAGGAGATCCTGGATTCATGACTGCAACTAAGCATGAATTTAGCAAATGAAATAAAGATCTACTATTCTTTTCAATCATCGCTTTCTCAAAAGAGAAATTACATAGGTAGACAAAAGAATAAATTGGTATGAAAGATAGGTAAGATTTATATAAGGACATTAGCTATAATATTCTGCCCTAAAAGCAGCACAAAAATCATCGAATGTTACTAATCAATGCTTCCTAGATAATCTTCTATCTGTCTAGTACCACCATCTATCGGTAGAACCACCAAGCAAAAATCCTAGGATATGGAGATGGTAGTCATCAGGACAAGGTGTCTCTCAAAAAGCAGTGGTCACATGGTCCAACCATTCTTTGGTAAGAACAGGGATACTAGTTCCTCTGAAGGTTGGACAAACTAAAATCTTATATAGCACTTCTACTATACGAGGAGATACTCCTTCTATGATCCTTCCATAGATTTTGCCCTCTTGGAAATCATCTACCCAATACTCGTTGAATGATGTATGATAGTAGAAGAAATCGAACTGCTGATATTCTATCCTTAAAGTTTCATTCAATTATTAGTTCTATTTTTCCAATGATTTCAGTTATAAGCGTTAAATATATATATATATATGTTACTTCTTTAAGGTTCATTTAGATCCTAAGATGTCATATATTACTTGTTTTTAATATTTAACCATATTTTACTCGTTTATGTTCGTTCAATTCCTAAGGTGTTATTTTCAGATATTCTTAGTTTTATTTCTGAGATTTCAATATAAGGAACTATGGATACTACTTTTCTTACACTTAGTAATTGTGATCATATCCGCTGCAGAGAATAGATCATAAAGTAGATAGGAGGATTTCCTTATCTGACACTTTATGATACTTCTCTGATACCAACTGTAGCACCCCGCCCCGTTGCCGCGCGCAAAAGAGACAGTTATAATCAATTTCGGTGGTGGAGTAGCGCGCCACTTGGGAAGGAATAACACGTCTCTCCAAAGTAGCCTGAAACACCCAACCCATCTAAAGGATTGCTGACTCAACCTCAATGAGGGTTGAGAGCTAATACTTAAGATAAGAGTAGTATCTTTATCCTAAGTATTAGACAAATACATATATTGGATTTAGAATACAATAAGAATCCAATATATGTATAAGCTATCAGCATTTCCAGTATACTGATCATATCACAATACTAAGTATAAGTAGTATATAATAGAGTGCAGAAGCTTAAAGCAAATATCCAAAAATATTCATCACAGAAGCTGTATGAAAATATTTATCTCAAAAAAGAAAAGAAAATACATTCACAATTATTACAACCAGTTACTGAATTACAGACATAAAGCTAAGTACTGAACTGAAATAAACTAAACAGAAAGGTAGTAAAACTGGAAAAGAGCCCACTAGTACTCCACGGGCTCCTCTTGAATCACCCGAGTGTCCTCTTGACCTGGCTCAATATACTGCTCAAGATCTAGCAAATTGCCAGATCCCAAAAGTACCATGTGTTAGATAATAAGACCCGTGTTAGACAAGTCTATTATCTAACACATTGAAACTAGTCTAAAAAATCTTAGTTATTCATTTAACATTTACATAATGTAATTAAGTCTACAGTAATACTGTGAAAATAACTGAAGACATAAAACTGTATAAAACTGTACAAAACTGAAGTAAAGCAAAGTAAAGTCAAACTATAAACTAAATACTGAAAATAACCCAAAATAGTAATAAATCTAAAACTGAGTGATCATCTGTAAAATTATGTTGTATGTCACTAAAACTGTGCATTTGAATATGCCATAACACTGTATGATACTGATATACAACCAAAATATTATTGAACTGCTATGAGTAGTACGGTCCAATGTATACATACATACAGTTAGGAATACCATTTACTATGATGCCGATGCATCCTGAAATTCTCTAGTCAATGTAAGCAATATTTCGTAACTCATAAATCATCATTGATACTCATACATTATTCTGATACTCACACGTCATGCTTATGCTCATGCTTATGCTTCTAGCTACATGAGATAAATCCAAAAATTCAGAAAATACTTTGAAATCTGATAATGAACTCAATGTCTTTATTGTACAGAGTCATGCTAAAAGGATTCTGACTCCTAAAATTCTAACTTCGATAATTAGTTAAAGTTGAGAGTTTACTTAAAAGTCATTAGCTGGGATGATTGCATACACATATTTAGCATGTTTGCAAGAAAAATGGATTTAACTCTTAGCTTGTTTAAACTGCACTTATCGAAGCACACTACAATCAGAGGCAGAACCCAGTTACAGTTTACATCTCAAGCTAAGATGTTAATATCCTAACTACAAGTATACTTAGTGTTCTACACAAAGTGACTTATGATACTTAGTTTGCATAAATTGCACTTATCGAAGCGCATTATAATAGTAGGCAGAACCCGGTCGTAGTTTATATCTCAAATTAAGGATTTTATTCACTAATTGTAGCACTCTTAGGCTTAGAAGATTTACTTTAACGAGACTGTATTTGTCTAATCCCTTGGGATAGTACCTGGTCATAAGTTCACATTAGAGTGAATTAACCAATCCTGAATATTACTGAAATAATCCAGTACTATGGGTATACCCTTGTAACAGCCCAAACTCTTAAGCACCAAGGTATTGTCCGTTTTGGCCAGAAAGGCCTCACAGTTTTGCCCTCAGAAGATAACTTCCCAGTATATCACCCATCCTAGGAGTGCTCCCACCTGAGCACGCTTAACTTTGGAGTTCTTATCAGGAACTCCACCATTATCTGAAAAGGCGCCTCGATGTTTAAGAGTTTCACTTATTACTACTTAAGTGGGTCTTCACAATCTCCCCAACTTAAGTAACTGACGTCCTCGACAGTATCCACACACAGATCCAAGAACCATCCATTGGGTAGATAGGACTAGAGGTGACCCCTACAGGCACAAGAGGTACCCACAACCATGAAGCACCTTAACCATCATGGGTTCAAGAGGCTGCTCACATAAAGTGGTACTTTGCCCTATATGGCACTTAGCTCCTATCTGACACCCTATGGTTTGCTCTGATACCATTTGTAACAGCCCAAACTCTTAAGCACCAAGGTATTGTCCGCTTTGGCCAGAAAGGCCTCACGGTTTTGCCCTCATAAGATAACTTCCCAGCAGGTCACCCATCCTGGGAGTGCTCCCACATGAGCTCGCTTAACTTTGGAGTTCTTATCAGGAACTCCACCGTTATCTGAAAAGGCGCCTTGTGTTCAGAAGCACTCAATTAGCTAGGATAAATATATTTTTTTTTATCATACAATAAAATTAAATATTAAGTTAATTAAAATTTAATTTAATAATTATATATATTCCTTATCTTTTTATTTTCTTCTCATTTCTTTTCCTTCGCATCCTACCCTAAAAAAAACCGATCCCTTCACTCGCACGCGATCGATCGAAATCGAGCCCTCTCCATCCTTATCCTTCGAGCGAACGGAGGAGAGCCGACGACGCGTGGTTCGCGCCGCTAACCCTCGCCAATGGGAGGCCTCGTCGAGGATTAGATCGTCGTTGCCTCATCAAGTCGTGTGAAGGTAAGCCGACACTACCTCCTTATTTATTCGAACCTCACCGTCTCGGTTTGCCAGTATTGACAGGTTTATGAAACAACACAAAGCAGACGATCTTCTAAACCCTAGCATCAATCCTTCAATATTCAACTCAGGTGCTCCACCCAATTTCTCCTGTTAAGTTTAGATTTTATAAAATTTACTTGATGGATTAATAAGGATCGTAATTAATCTTGTGATAAGCTCTTTTAATAACCTGTTAATAAAATGGATGTTTCTTTTTAGTTGATTATTATTTATAGCAGTACACAAGATCACCAAGATCAATTCCTTCCAACATAAAGCACTAGCAATACAATGATATTAATATAAATTTAAATACTATATTCAAAGGAAGTACAAAATATGTGCATTGATAGCTTAGGTTTTTATTTTCAGTTTTATTAATTTATGCAAAGTATTTCTATGATGACACTTCCTAAGAATTTTAATCTCTATAATTTTAATTATCTTGCTGGTACGAGTCATTGTTGTAGGGTTATAAATGGACCCACGGAATTTCCTAGTTCAGTTGCTCTAGATCTCTACTTTGAAATTAATTTTGAAGCTGCAATACCATTCAACTACTGCTGACTTTACATGTTGGTGCTAAGGGTGGATTTCAATTTTTCGTTGAATCATTTGATAAGTTGCTGGTTACATTTTTATATGAAGTTTCTAATAGCCAAAATCACAATAGCAATTTATGAACTCCAAACCATCACTGAAGTCATTAATTTTGGTATTAATGATATGATTGATACTCTAATGTTTTAAACTTCTCTCTTTTCTTTGAGTTATAAAACTAATGTTGTGAATTCCATCTCAGAATGCATAGTAACTAATGGTCTTTTTATTAGAAAAGTATTTTGAATCTTTTAATTATTAGCACTATTAGGTTTAATATGCAGAATTAAATGCTATTGTTCCTTATCTTTCAATAATATTAAATTAAGTGTTGAGTAGTTGCATATTATAAATAAAGTGTGCTACCTGCTTATCCATGAATTACTACTTCTAGATTTCAAATCCAATTATTTCTTTACTATATCATTATGGTTAACAAAATTATTGAGCTTTCAATGTTATACTATAGCCTTCTTCATGCATGCATCATTTAGCCATGTTTATAGCTGTTAAGTCTGCTAGAATTTAAAGTGTTTGTGCTTAGGTTTTTCCATCCGGTAAGTATGTTCATAGATTGATACAGGTTTTGCTGCATTGAGTTATCCAGTATCAATTCAATTTTTATTACACTAGTATTGCTGAAAATGATTATCGTGTCTATTTAAGGATGAAGACAATTTTCAAGCAATACAGTCTTAATTGCATTTTAGGCTATCAAATAATTTGGCAAGCATGGATTCTTATAATACATTTGCTGAATTTGAGTTCAGAAATATTGAGACCCCTGCTATGCTTTGAAACTGGTTAATTTGCAGCATCCTTATTGTCATTAATTTTTAATAAAACTGGCATCTTCATTGGCTTAGTTTTCTTATACTTGTAGAATGTTGGAGTTGTTGAATTTGGTTGGTTGATTTTCAAGTTTGAATTTAAATTGAGAAACTGTTATTATTATGAATTTTTCATTTAATTAATAATATATTAGTTAACATTACTAATTTAATTTTAATTGCAGCAAATTTATTGGTAATCAGCGTAACTATGTATTTAACTAGCCAAAGATCTGGAAAATTTCTTACATTTTATGTATAATATTCTACTTTAAACTTTCATCATCTCTAGCCTCTATTTGAAATGCTGAGTCCAATATTGCCTTTAATTTTAATAAGAGATCATAAGAGAATGTATGTTACCATCTAGTGTATGAGGACAAGTAATCAAATGTTATCATATCTCAATAAAACTAACTGCCTTACATTTAAAAAGTGAAATCAAATTGATCGAAAGTTGCTTTTAATTCCAAAATGAAATCAAATGATTTTTTTTAGAATTCAATTTAAATGATTCTTGTTTCCTTTATATTTAAATGCTAATTTTAATGATGTTATTCTTTGCAGATTGAGTTAAAAATTAGTATCAAGAGAAATGCTTTGCTAAATGCTATTATCATATAGCAAAAATAAGCCAAAATAATGCTGCCCCTATAAATTGCTGAATTAATTTCTGCATCTTCTAATATTTCATAAATGTTGAATTAGGATGTATGAAATTATAGGTTGGTAGATTGTTTTGTTTAAATTTATGACTTATAAATTATTGTTCTTTATTACCAAAACTATATTAGAATTGGAAATGAGCAATCCTATAAAAAGGATTGAACTCTACTTTAGAACTGGAAATAGTCAATGGATTGACTTATATTTTGATTGTATAAATTTGGAAAATTTGAACGAAAACAAAGGAGATTCTGCCAAAATTTTTAAGAATTTTAAGACTTAGAAAATTTATAGGAAATATAGATATTTTCACAATTTCTAAAAGTTTCATATAAATTGTATTTTGAAAATATTAGTCATAAAAATAATTAATAAATCCAATTATCAATATCATAAAAACCTATTATTACAAAATATATTAAAATCATAAAGCATCAAATTAATAACTTAAACTACTTTTGGCAGATCAAATAAATTAAATTGGTTGATTTTAAATCAAAACAAGTCAGGTACACAAATCTACTTATAAGTTTTATTTTAGTATTCTTATATTTGAGCCATTTTTCCATTTGAATATTATTTACACTGCTTACCGCTTTATAATCTGCAAAAAGAATGATATCGAATAGCATGTAACAAAAAGATGAAACAATGAATATA
Organism: Gastrodia elata; assembly: GCA_016760335.1. Classification (NCBI taxonomy): domain Eukaryota; kingdom Viridiplantae; phylum Streptophyta; class Magnoliopsida; order Asparagales; family Orchidaceae; genus Gastrodia; species Gastrodia elata. Next base: position 24,701,610 of record CM028677.1, read on the forward strand.
TTATTATGGTGTTTGTCTTTGGAGAGTGGAACGCAACACTGAGAATCTGTACAGATTGGGCCAGCTAGCAGCCCTTGGGAGTTATATGGAGGGATTTAGCCTCTTGTAGGAAGTAGGCAAATCCAGAGGAAAGACACACCAAGAATTATTATTTGAGTAAGCTACCGACGGGTGGCGAGATAAGCTTCCTACAGATTTATGCCCATGGGTTTACCCATTTGGGCTTAGGGATCTCCGGACTCGACTTATTGTTACATATGCTTTTGATAAAATTTATTTCATATATGTTGATCTTCACAGCTATTTTGCAGGGCAGAAATTGCATTTGGAAATTGTTTACTTTACTTGCAAATTTTATTTTCAGTCATTTTCATATCTGATTCATACCTATTATAGGATGCTAGATTTATTCTTATAAGAACAATTTGCGTACTCCTACCTGACTGGTAAACTGAAAAATTAATCTCCCCAACTTAAGTAACTGATGTCCACGTCAGTATCCACACACAGAGCAAACCATAAGGTGTCAGATAGGAGCTAAGTGCCATACAGGGTAAAGTACTACTTCATGTGAGCAGCCTCTTGAACCCATGATGGTTAAGGTGCTACATGATTGTGTGTACCTCTTGCGCCTATAGGGGTCACCTCTAGTCCTATCTACCCAATGGATGGTTCTTGGATCTGTGTGTGGATACTGACGTGAACGTCAGTTACTTAAGTTGGGGAGATAGTAACAGCCCAAACTCTTAATCACCAAGGTATTGTCCGCTTTGGCCAGAAAGGCCTCACGGTTTGCCCTCAGAAGATAACTTCCCAGCAGGTCACCCATCCTGAGAGTGCTCCCACCTGAGCACGCTTAACTTTGGAGTTCTTATCAGGAACTCCACCGTTATCTGAAAAGACGCCTCGATGTTTAAGAGTTTCGCTTATTACTACTTAAGCGGGTCATCACAACCCTACTATACCCAACCAATAATCTAGGTTCAGACAATTCTATTTAATCAACAAGGACTTATCAAAGCTATTAATCCTCACTCTAAATGGGTGAGCCATACACAAGGCTTTATGGATATGATCAAAAGATCACTCAATGTAGATTTCTACCACAATAAATAAGTCATATTTTAAGTATTTTAGGTGATTCCTATCACAAAGTATCAAGTTCAACTTCTAAAGTTATGAAGAATCATCTATGTTTCTACCTCAAGAAGTTACAAAACTTCTTCCTGCCTCAATGTATCAATAATTAAGATCTTTAAATAAATGATCATATAGTAAGACCCATGAGATCTCACTTTTCTACTTCTTAAGATAACATTCAAGATTTACTTATTAGTCTTGGATTTAAGTGATCAGATCAGATGAATAAAATCTATCTGATCATACTCTATTCTATAATCACAGGATGAAATCAAATGTATTATTAGAGTTAGATCATTTCATAAATCATTACAATTTTATTTTCCATATTATGCCAATAGTTTTATATAAGAGAAAATCAAAGATCTAAAGTTTAGGTTCAGATAATTCAATCACATAGATTTAATATTAACCTTAATACTTCTAATTCAATGATTTAAAATCATTAGTAAATCAGATGCATTATTAGAATAATGTCAATTAAATTATTTTTCAATCAAGTTAAATGATTAAGTGATTAAGGTTTAGATATTAATCAAGATAAGTTAGGGTTTAACCCCTAACTCTTCTACCATTAAGACTAAAGATTAATTTAAAGGTCAATGACAAATCAATGTATTATTAATATATTATTAATGTCAAATTTTAGATTTAGATTAAGTATCATCTACTTAATCAAGTTACCAAGATTCTTATGTTTAAGTATAATATAATGTCAACTAAGCATATTTAAGTATCCAAATAAATGTTAAGGTTCTCTAACATACATCCTAGAATCACAAAAGCATAGAAATGTAAATTTGACATAAAATGGATGGTAATTAAGGCTAACTAAATTCTAAATCAAACCAAAGGAGTTAGCGCTTGATTACAAATCTAAAGGACTTAGGTTTTCATGCCATTTGGTTATTAAGATATACCTATTCAACACAAGCATTTAAGGGTTCTACTGTAGCGCCCCGCCCCGTCGTCGAGCGCAAAAGAGACAGTTATAATCAATTTTGGTGGCGGAGCGGTGCGCCACTCGGGGAAGAATATCCCATCTCCCCGAATAACCAAAAACCAAACCCCTCTGAAGGGCTGCTGACTCAACCTCAAGGAGGATTGAGAGCTAATACTTAAAATAAGAGTAATATCATTATCCTAAGTATTAGACAAATACATACATTAGATTTAGAATACAATAGGGATTCAATATATGTATAAGATATCAGTATTTCCAATATACTGATCACATCACAATACTAAGTATAAGTAGTATATAACAGAGTTCGGAAGCTTAAAGCAAACATCTAAAAATATTTATCACAGAAGCTGCATGAAACATTCATCTCAGAAAAGAAAAGAAAATACATCCAGAATTATTACAAATAATTTACTGAAATAGACATAAAACTAAGTACTGAACTAAAAATAGTAAGCAGAAAAATAAAATTGAAGATTTTCAGTATACTGATCACATCACAATACTAAGTATAAGTAGTATATAATAGAGTGCTGAAGCTTAAAGCAAACATCCAGAAATATTCATTACAGAGGCTGTATGAAACGTTCATCTCAGAAAAGAAAAAAAAATACATCAAGAATTATTACAAACAGTTTACTGAAATAGACATAAAACTAAGTACTGAACTGAAAATACTAAGCAGAAAAATAAAATTAAAGAAGAGTCCACTAGTGCTCCACGGGCTCCTCCTGAATCTCTTGGGCATCCTCCTGACCTAACTCAATACAATGCTCAAGATCTAGCAAATTGCCGAATCCCAAAAGTATCTCATGTTAGACAATAAGTCTAACACATCAAAACTAATCTAAACAATTATAATTATTCATTTATCATTTACATAATGCAATTAAATCTATAGAAATATAATAAAGATAACTGAAAGTATAAAATTGTATAGAACTGTACAAAACTGAAGTAAGGTAAAGTAAAACTGAATCGTAAACTAAATGCTGAAGATAAACCAAAACAGTAATGTATCTGAAACTGAGTAATGATCTATAAAAAACTATGCTGTATGTCACTGAACTGTGCATCTGAATATGCCACAACACTACATGCTACTGATATGTACTCAAAATATCACTGAACTGCTATGAGTAGTACGGTCTAATGTATATATACATCCGGTTGGGAAATATTACTTACTGATGATGCCGATGCATCATTAAATTCTCCAGTTAATGTATGCAACATTCCGTAATCTATAAATCATCACTGATACTCATACATCCTTTCGATACTCACACGTCATGCTTATGAGATAAATACAAAAAAATTCTTTGAAATCTGATAATGAATTCAATGTCTTCATTGTGCAGAATCCTGCTAAAAGGATTCTGACTCCTAAAATTCTAACTTCAATTATTAGTTAAAGTTGAGAGTTTACTTGAAAACTATTAGCTGGGATGATTGTATACACATATTTAGCATATTTGTAAGAAAGGTGGATATAACCCTTAGCTTATTTAAACTGCACTTATCGAAGAGCACTACGATATGAGGCAGAACCCGGTCACAGTTTACATCTCAAGCAAAGTCGTTAAATGTCCTAATTATACACATACTTAGAGGTCTACGCAAAGTGACTTAAGATACTTAGTTTGCTTAAACTGTACTTATCGAAGAGCACTATGATTGGAGGCAGAACCCAGTCGCAGTTTACATCTCAAACTAAGGATATTGTTCATTAATTATAACACTATTAATCTTGAAAGATTTACTCTAATGGGACTATATTCATCTAATCCCTCATGATAACACTTGGTCATAAATATACATTAGAGTGAATCAACTAATCCTGAATATTACTGAAATAATCCAGTACTATGGGTATACCCTACCATACCCAACCAATAATCTGGGTTCAGAAGATTTCATTTAATAAACAAGGATTTATCAAAGCTATTAATCCTTACTCTAAATAGGTGTGTCCTACACAAAGCTCCAAGAATGTGATCAATTGATCACTCAATATAGGTTGCTACCACAAGGAATAAGTCCTATTTTAAGTACTTTAGATGATTCCTACTGCAAGGTATCAAGTTTAACTTCTAAAGTTATGAAGGATCATTTAAGTTTTTATCTCAATAAGTTATAAAAGCTCTTCCTACCTCAATATATTAATAATTAAGGTCTTTAAATATTTTAAGAATGATCTTAAAGTAAGACCCTTAAGATCTCATATTTTTACTTCTTAAGGTTTACTTATTAGACAGGTTAAAGTAATCAGATCAGATGATTAAAATTCATCTGATCCTTTTTTATTCTATAATCATGGGATGAAATTAAAGATCTTATTAGAGTTAGATCATTTCATAAATTATTACAATTTTATTATTTATTTTATATTAATGGTTTTATATAAGAGAAAATCAAGGATCTAAAGTTTAGATTCAGATGATTCAGTCACACATATTCAATATTAACCTTAACACTTCTACTTTAATTATTTAAAATTAATATCAAATTATATGTATTATTAGAACAATGTCAATTAAATTATCTTTTAATCAAATTAATTGATTAAGTGATAAAGGTTTAGATCTTAATCAAGATAAGTTAAGGTTTAACCCCTAACCTTTCTACCATTAAGACCAAATGCTACTTTTAAAGGTCAATGACAAATTAATATGTTATTAGTATATGATTGATGACAATTTCTGGTTTGGATTAAGTATCATTTACTTAATCAAGTTATCATGATTGTTATGTTCAATTATAGGTTAATATCAATTTAAGCACATTTAGGTGTCCAAATAATGTTGAAGTTCTCTAACATACATTCTAGAATCATAAAAGCATAAAAATGTAAATTTGATATAAAATAGAAAGTAATTAAGATTAACTAAATTCTAAATCAAATCAAAGAAGTTAGCACTTGATTACAAATCTAAAAGACTTAGGTTTCATGCCATTTAGTTGTTGGGATATACCTATTCGATACAAGTTTTTAAGGATTCTATTATATAGCAATATGCACAATACAATTAAGATACATAATAGGTTTTGAGCACTTGATAAAAATGATAAAGTTCAAACTTAATTTTCACATAGAATTTTATACAATGCTCAATTTTAGCTAAAATAAGTTTAAATTTGATATTATTTAGTCCCACTAGGGTCCTAGGGACATTAAAATGCAAAAACAGTGAAGTTTTGGCCATTTCAGCCAAAATTGGACAGTATTAAGGAAATTCTGAGCATTTTGCAAATTCGGGAGCTACAACGCACTGCAACGCTTCTGCCGCTGCAGCGCGCTGGTGTGCTGCAGCGATCAAACTTACAAAAATACTATTAAAATTTGTGATTTACTGTTCAAATTGCTTAATAAATGATTTTATATAATTTTTGCCAAAATACCGCTGCAGCGCGCTATGGCGCTGCAGTGGCCCATTTCGCAACTTTGGGCGTTGCGGCGCGCTGCAGCGCTAGACGGTGATTTCGTTAGGTGCGAAACCCATAAGGGCCTACTTTCGAGCTCAAAAACTCATAATCCTGAGCATTTCATGAGCGGTGCCATATATCAATGGAAAGTTCTTTTTAATACCTTTCTATCGACACTAAAATCGGTACAAATGGAGCATCCTAGCTATATGAAATATGTGGATAAAGGACATTGTATACAAAATGGACAAAAACAGAGCATGCATTTTTCAAAGAAATGAGATGCCTCAATGAGCCTCAATGGTTTCCTTACTCCATTATGAGTTTCTAGAGCTATAAACACGCATAGTAGCAATATGAAGAAGATAAAGGAGAGGAGCAAACGGGTACCTTTAGTCCTTGGGAGGAGAGGAAGAGAACTTTGTTTTCTTCAATACTTTGGAGGTGGAGAGCTGTACTTCTTCTTCTTCAGCAAACACCCAAAGAAGGAGGAAGGAGGGAAGAGGAGCTCAGCTTTTTGCAAAGAGAAAGAAGAAGGATTTGAGCTCCTTCTTAAAGGAGAGAAGGGAAAAAGTGAAGACATGGCCTAAGGGGAGGGGTGGCATGGCCTAAGGAGATGGAGCTATGCTCCATTACATGGGAGGCATCGAATAATAAGTATTGCCAGTTGAATAGAAAAATTAAGAAAGAGGAAAATTGTAAATTAAGGACTAGGTAAGATTACCTATTTATTTTCTTTAATTATTTAAACATTTTAATTTTAAAAACGTGCTCCAAAAATTCCAAAAATTTACGCCTAGCTAATTTGGGGGTTATGAATTCAACGGCGAAGCCGGAATTGATTCTGACGATTATTGAATTATTTTATTTTCCGGTGCATTTAATTATATTAAGATATTCGCGAAAAATCCGACGACTTTCAAATGCGTCCAAAACATCACCCCTAGCTAATTTGGGGGTGACGATCGCAACGGCGAAGTCAAATTTTGATTTTAATGATAAATTAAATAACTCAATTTCATAATTAATTAAATATTAAAATAATCCAAATTTAGATTGAGCTCAGAATTGTTCCAAACCTTCAGGATTTGGTTCTAATGATAAGATGAATTTAATGGAATGATAATTACAATATGATTAGGCATAAATTAAGCTAAGTAACAACCTTAGGTTGTTACATCTACTATTTAGCATTTGGCACAAAAATCATTAAGGCACATAAGAGGTTTTTGCACATGTCATAAGGGGAAAATTTTCAAAGTTGATTTTTCATATATAATTTTATGAAATCCTCCAAATTAACTAAAATAGATTCAAATTTGATATAATTCAGTCCCACTAGGATCCTAAGGACCTTAAAATACAAAAACAGAGAAGTTGTGGACATTTCAGCAAATTATGGGCAGTTTTATAGTTTCTGGGCGCTATAGCGCGCAATGGCGCTTTTGGCGCGATAGAGCGCTGCCGCGCTTTTGACGCTGTGGCCCGCTGTGACGGTCCAACTCGCGAAAATACTGTTCAATTAATTTAATTTTCATATTTCATATAGTTTTCCTAAAATAACGCTACAGCCCGCTATAGCACGGTATGGCGCACTGCAGCGGTCCATTTGCGGTTTACTGTTCAATTAGTTTAATAACTGATTTTATATGATTTTTCCCAAAATGACGCTGTAGCTTGCTACAGCACGCTATGGCGCACTGCAATGATCCATTTACAACTTAGGCGTTGCAGCGTGCTGCAGCGCTAGACGGTATTTTCGCCAGTGCGAAACCCGTAAATGCCTCATTTTAAGCTCAAATACTCCAAATTTAGAGCATTTCATGAGTGATGCCATATATCAATGGAAAGGTCTTTTTGATACCTTTCCATTGACACTAAAATCGGTACAAACTGAGTATCTTAACTACACAAAAATGGTAATAAATGTAAGGATGTGCAGAATAGATGAAAAACATAGGAGTTTTCTTTCAAGAAATGTGATACTTTAAAGAGTCTTTATGGCTTCCATACATGCTTATGGATTTCTAAAGATACATTCAAGCATAATAGTGACATGAAATAGGCAAGGAAGAGGAGCAAATGGGTACCTTAGCCTTGCAAGGAGTGGAGGAAGAAGGAATCTTTACTTTCTTCAAGAACTTTGGAGGAAGAGAGCTCTTTCTTCAGTACAAGATGCAAAAATGGGTGAAGGGATGAGAAAACTTCACCAAGAAGAAGAAAAGGGGTTGAGTTCTCCCTTTAAAGGAGGAAAGAGGGAGGCTCCATCATGAGCTAGGGAGCTAGAATGTGAGGGGGCTATCATGCTTGCTTATGGAGGGCATGACTAAGAGGAGAGGGGAGGGATGACCTCAAGTTGCTTGCATAAGAGAAAATGGGGGAAAAGACCAACTGAAATTGTAAGGGAGGAAAGAGGAAAAGAAAATTAAGGAATAATTAATTATAATTCATAATTTTTTATTTATTAAAAATTTGGATTAATTAAATGTGTTCCGAAAAATCCCAAAAATTTACCCCTAGCTAATTTGGGCATGAGGAATTCAACGACAAAGTCGGATTTCGATTCCAACGATGATTTAATTATCCTATTTTTCCGATGCATTTAATTATATTAAAATATTTACAAAAATTCGACGACTTCCAAACGCGTTCAAAGCATCACCCTCAGCTAATTTGAGGGTGATGATCGCAACGACAAAGTCGGATTTCAATTTTGCAGTCAAATTAAATACCTTAATTTTATGATTAATTAAATATTAAAATATTCTAAATATTTGATTTAGTTCCGAATCGCACCAAATCTTTAGAGATTGATTCTGATAGCTAGATAAACTAAATTAAGGTACTGTTAAGCTAAGATCAAGCCGGGGTAACAACCTTGGGTTGTTACAGTTCCTAATGACTTAATTAATATATTGGAACTATAATTAGAACTTGTTGTGGCGACCCTCACCCTTAACCCTCAATAGGTTTAGATTAAGGGTGGAGTGTCACTCTGGTTAACCCCTCACTTAGCATTGGATTAGGATAAACTCCATAATCCACCTGATTAGAGAAAGGTTAACTCAGAATCAATCAAGCAGTCACTATATAAGTAAAAATACAAAGTACGGAAGCGATAAATAAATGACATCCAAGCATCATAATATATATAAGAAGAGAAATATAACTCAGAAAAGTAGCATAGTGAAATCTGAACGCACAGTCACAGGTACCTGTATTATTACATTAATTAAAATTTAACAAAATAAATGTTCAAAATCCACTCATCCTCACAAGTAGTAAATGACTAGATATCTTCTGGCCCCAACTGCTGCACCTCCTCTAAGTAAGGTTCCTCCTCGGGTGCAGACTCCTCAAACTGCTCTAAGCCTGACATTGTCGGTTTCACAGTGTAGGGCCCCAGCCAAAAAAAAGAAAATCTGGTTAGACAATTATCTAAGTACATTTTAAGCTGAATTTTTAATAAGGTTATATAATATCACCATTTTACCATTTACTTCTAAGCATGATATGTAAATACATGAGCAGTAAGCAACACAAGTAAAAAGGTAAACTATAGACTATGCTCTATAGTATAAACAAGGCAAAGAAATAAGGCTGAAGCATGCCTCGCATAACAAGTAATCAAGGAAAGGCATATAAGTGTAAATATAATTGAATAATGCTGGAAGAAAAATTCTACATCCTAAATATGCTGGTGATATATAAAAATAACATGCTAATTAAAAATGAATAACTCAGCAGTGATATATACATATAGCAGCAAGATTCTACATCCTAGATATATATAAAGTAGTACAAGGAAATAGCTGACTGAAAAAGAATATACTGAAACAACCATAACTGCATATAAAACTATAATACATCCACTGCCATACAGAAAAGAGCTACACTAGCTCGCCAAAAGAAACTGAAGATCTTAGCACGATACGGCTAGGGCTACTCCTAGCTCGATACGACTAAGCCAACAACAGTCACATATATGGCCCTAACACGATACGACTAGGGTTACTCCTAGCTCGATACGGTTAGGTCACCAACTATCATACCGAAATATCCTAGCACAGTACGGCTAGGGCAACTCCTAGCACGATACGGCTAGGGCAACATTCGGTATGATCAAAAGAACACTGAGAGGCAGCTCAATCATATCAATTCATTATCATTTCACTTATTTACTTTAATATTTTCATAAGGAATCTAAGGAGTCTCCATAATTTCCTAACATTTTATTTATGCATCAAATGTCTTATATGATATGTTCAAAGAAAATATAAGGCACAAAATTACAAGGTATGCATAGCAACAAATAACAAGTAAGCAAGAGACTCGACTAAATATGATGATATCATTTGTTTTCTACTTAACCAGCTAACTATTCCAAGTTACACAAGTTCAGGATCACCATTTTCCTACTATCGAGTGTAATTTGGAAACTCGTCCTTATAAGTTAAAAGGATTAGAACTAATCAGGTTCTAATCTAGATCAATCAAATAGATGATTATAAATTAAACAAATAAATCATACGTCCTAATTTTGTGAATTTAGATATTCTAACTAAGATCTGATCAAGATCTTCTACACCTATAGATTATGGATTAAACACTACGAGATTTTAGGTTTAATCACATAATCTAAACTGGATAAGACTTAAGTTCTAGGTTTTATACTATAAGTGATCTACTAATTAAGGTAGATCCTATTAAGTAATCAAACTTAATAGGATGAATCTCCTATCTTAAATCTAAAGTTAAAAGATAAACTAATCAGAATGGGTTGTAAAACAAAATAATATCTAGAAACTACTAAAACCAAGGTTTCACCCATAGGGTAACCCAATTTACCCAATGAATGAACACTAACCTATGATCTAGTCCTACTCTCAAGAAAGGTCCTTAAGGTGGGATGCTTAAGACTTAGGAAAAAAAATTATTGGAATTCAATTTAATGACTTGTTTTATTTACTTACATGGTACTAATATGATTACATTATTAAACCTAGTATTCTAAGATCTTAATTAAGGGCTAAAGTTGCGCATTTCCAATTTTAAGGTAAAATGACTATTTTGCCCCTACTTTATGGGTCAATCAACTTTTCATTTAGGGGTCCAAACTGAGTTTTATCTTCTCCACCTAATTTCTTACTGTCTAACTTGAAGATAGACAGTAAGTACGTCCAATTTGGACGAGAAACGACCGAGTTATGGCTAAAATAAGGCTAGGGGTATTTTGGTCATTTCCCTAAATTTTAGGGTTCAAATCCTAAATAGTATTTCTGTGAAAATGATGACATTGAAATTCTAAACTAGGTAGCTTCTTGAATTTTTGGATTTGGAGTTAAATTGACCAAGTTATGGCCATTTGAAGTCCAAGGGCATTTTGGTCATTTTTCACTATAGTCAACTCTAAATTCTAGAGTTGACTTTTTGTCCTGATGTCCAAATTGGAAAACTAATACTACCACGGTGATGGGGCCGCTCTCCTGAGCATTTTAAGACCCATATTGACTATGTTTCGATAATCAGGTAAAAAGTTATGGGGTCTTAAAGAGGCCCTAAAATGCTACCTCGTTATGCGTACCCCGAAACGAAATTTTACATTACGCCATTTGATCCTAAATATTTTTCTGAGTATTTTAAGACCCATATTGGCTATGTTTGGATCATCCTACAAAAAGTTATTAAATTTTTAAGATTTACTATTCAAAAATACAATTTGAATTAATTTACTATTCATTTATTCAAATTGAATGATTTTACTGTTTATTCCTAAAGTTATTATTTAATTAATTACTGTTTAATTATTAATTAATTAATCTTAATTAATCTCTAATTATATTTATTTATTTAAAATTACTGTTCATTCATAAAGTTTTTATTTAATTAATCACTATTTAATTATTAATTAATTAATTAAATAATTTTATTGTAGTAAAGTAATTAGTGCTAATTATTGTTTAATTAATATTAATTAATCTCTAATTATATTTAATTATTTAAATTTACTGTTCATTCCTAAAATTTTTATTTAATTAATCACTATTTAATTATTAATTAATTAATTAAATAATTTTATTGTTCAAAAGTAATTAATTATCCTAATTACTGTTTAAGATTTAATTAACAGTTAATTAATCTTTAATTAATCTTTAATTATAATTATTTAATTAAAATTACTGTTTAAAAGTAATTAGTACTAACCCTAACTTAATTAACCACTAACAGTAATTAATTAGGGCTAAACAGTAATTAATTAACACTAACATTAATTTAATTAATTTCTAATTAACTGACAGTGGACCCCACTGACACGTGGCACCTTCAGAGGCTGCCACGTGGCACAGTGAACCCCACGGGCTGCTGACTCAGCTCGGGTGACTGGGCAGTGGGTCCCACCTGACACGTGGCACTGCCAGAGGCTGCCACGTGGCTCTGTGGGTCCCACGGGCTGCTGACTCAGCTCGGGTGACTGGACAGTGGGTCCCACCTGACACGTGGCACTGCCAGAGGCTGCCACGTGGCGCTGTGGGTCCCATGGGCTGCTGACTCAGCTCGGGTGACTGGACAGTGGGTCCCACCTGACACGTGGCACTGCCAGAGGCTGCCACGTGGCACTGTGGGTCCCACGACTGCTGACTCAGCCTGGCTGACGGGGCTGTGGGCCCCACTTGACACGTGGCGGGCCCGTAGGCGGCCACGTGGCTGGGGGGCCCCACCCGCGCTGACGCGGACCCGACCCGGACGGGTCGGGCTCGGGTCGGCCCGGCTCGACCCGAAGGCGTGACCCTTCGCCTTCCGGGGGTTCGGCGGACCGAACCCAGTCCACTTCGGGGACCTGGTGCGCCCGATCGGGTGGGTTTTAGCCCGATCGGAACGGTGGATGTGAAGATGACATGTTGATCTACCTATCATACAATTTTTGCAACGATCGAACGGTAAACGATGGAGATCGGGGTACCTGAAGTTCGTATCGGCGAAGGATTCGGCGGAAAAAAAAGGGCTGACTTCCGGGCTTGATTCCGGCTCGATCCGGGCTCCGATCGGTGAAAAGTCAGAGCCTAGGGGTAGGCCGAGGTCTTATAGACCGGACGGCGACCTCGCCGAGGCCTGGATGTGGCCGGATTGGCCAGAAAATGCGACGGGCCGCCGCGTGTCACGCGGGCGGAGAGGGCGAGGAAGACGCCTCCAGACCGTCGGATCTGTGCGATCGCGGACGGTCCGGATCGCTCTAGACCACGCGACGCGGATCGTGGCCGAGGGCCGTGGGATCCGCGCGCGATCGGACGGTCTGGATCGCTCCAGACCGCGTGACGCGGATCGCGGCCGAGAGCCGTTGGATCCGCGCGCGATCGGACGGTCCGGATGGATCCGTCCGATCTAACGGCGCCGTTAACTGGAGTTAACGGCGTCGTACGGCGCCGTTAATTAATTAATTAATTAATAATTAATTAGTTAATTATTATTATTATTTAAAAAAAAAAAAAAAAAACATTTTCAGAAAAAAGAAATTTTGAACATATTTTTCCTAGCTAATTTGGGGTCAAGGAATTCAATGGCACAGTCGGATTTTCGATCCGACGAGTATTTTGACACCTCGATTTCCGTGATATTTTTATTATTATAATATTCGTCGAAATTTCAACGACTTCCGATTGACACGAAAACTTCACCCCAAGCTAATTTGGGGTCAAGAAATTCAATGGCGTAGTCGGATTTTTGATCCGACGAGTATTTTGATACCTCGATTTCTGTGATATTTTTATTATTAAAATATTCGTTGAAATTTCGACGACTTCCGATTGACACGAAAACTTCACCCCAAGCTAATTTGGGGTCAAGGAACACAATGGCGGTGTCCATTTTTTGATCGGAGGTCAATTTAAATATGTCAATTTTCGAGGTTCATGAAATTCTCAAAATAAAGATTTAATCCGTTTGACCTCTGGTTTGGACCGGATCTTGGTAGTTGACTCCAAATGACCTAATTAGCACTTAAGATTATGTTTAAGACTTAGGGTTAATCTTAATCAATCATGGTAACAACTTGGGTTGTTACACTTCTATTAGTCCTAATTGACCTAAGTAACAATCTAGGTTGTTACACTATTAGAATCTATATTCAATTCCCTATTTTGGCAATACTAATTTTAGGTGTACTTATACTTTTTAGCTTGATCCTTTTACCTTAGCCCAAAAGTTAATTGAGATGTTTTGCATATTTTTAATTGAAATGGCTTGTTTAGTTATATTAATTTTCAATTTTTACTTCTTATTTCATATCATTTCCTATATGTTGGCATTTTCCTTAATAATTATTTATATAGTTTTCAGCTTTGAATTTACTACTTTTAGTTTACTTTTTTACATTTCAGCACTTTTTTGCTTACTATCTTGCTGCATTTACTAGTATGCATATTTATAGGATGCTAGTCTTACTCACTTATATATATATATATATATGATGTTAGCCTTGCTTTTAGTTATTTAAATATTTCACATGTTCTTTTATTTTATATTAATTAGCATGAGTTTACATTGATCATAAGCATATTTATGATGAGTTTTACTTTTAGTTATTAGTATTTATTCTTTTTTTTATTACCTAACCTTATTGCAGCCGTGATTGGAGAGGTATGCGTTTACTTCCTCTTTTATTTAAGCTATAAACTTATTGTTTATAGCTGTCTTTTTTTTTTTATATGTGTTTTGCTCATATACTTGCTTATTTATATACTAAGTTTAAATAGTGATATCTTAAAAAAAATTAAATAATATTCAGCTTAAAATATACTTAGATATTTTGTATAATTAAGATTTTTCTTTTATTTGGCTGGGGTGTGAAGACCCACTTAAGTAGTAATAAGTGAAACTCTTAAATATTGAGGCGTCTTTTCAGATAACGGTCGAGTTCATAATAAGAACTCCAAATTTAGCGTGCTCAGGTGGGAGCACTCTTAGGATGGGTCAATGTGAGAGCACTCCAAGGATGGGTGATATGCTGAGAAGTTAACTTCTGAAGGCAAAATCATGAGGCCTTTCAGGCCAAAGCAAACAATACCTTGATACTTATAAGTTGGGCTATTACAAATGGTATCAAAGCAAACCATAGGGTGTCAGATAGGAGCTAAGTGTCATACAGGGCAAAATACCATTTCATGTGAGCAACCTCTTAAACCCATGATGGTTAAAGTGCTATATGGTTGTGGGTACCTCTTGAGCCCATAGTGGTTACCTCTAGTTCTATCTACCCAATAGATGGTTCTTAGATCTCTGTGTGGATACTGACATGGACGTCAGTTACTTAAGTTGGGGAGATTGTGAAGACCCACTTAAGTAGTAATAAGTGAAACTCTTAAACATCGAGACGCCTTTTCAGATAATGGTGGAATTACTGATAAGAACTCTAAGGTTAAGCGTGCTCATGTGGGAGCACTCCCAGGAGGGGTGACCTGTTGGGAAGTTATCTTCTGAGGGCAAAATTGTGAGATATTTTAGGCCAAAGCGGACAATACCTTGGTACTTAAGAGTTTGGGCTATTACAAAATTGTGAACACCTACTTAAGTAGTAATAAGTGAAACTCTTAAATATCGAGGCACCTTTTTAGATAACGGTGGAGTTCCTGATAAGAACTCCAAAATTAAGCATGCTCATGTGGGAACACTCCCAGGATCAGTGACATGTTGGGAAGTTATCTTTTGTGGGAAAAATTGTGAGGTATTTTAGGCCAAAGTAGACAATACTTTGGTGCTTAATAGTTTGGGCTATTACAAATAGTATCAAAGCAAACTACAGGATGTCAAATAGGAGCTAAGTGTCATACAGGGCAAAGTACCAATTCATGTGAGTGGCCACTTGAACCCATGATGGTTAAGGTGCTATATGATTATGGGTACCTCTTGAGCCTGTAGTGGTCACCTCGAGTTCTATCTACCAAATGGATGGTTTTTGGATCTGTGTGTGGATACTGACGAGCCCTACCTTCAATCCTTAAAGCCTCATGAGGTGATTGCAAACCAATTGCAATCATTGGGCTCGATCTAATCGATCGATACGACTGGGATCGATTGACTCAGAGCGAGCCTATGTCTGTGAAATGCCATGAGTAGCACTTCAGTGATCCACCCATCCCCAAGGCTTACTGAGTGGACCAATCGAATCCCCTTCGGCCTCTGATCGTGTAGGTATAGAGCCTTGCTCATATGGTCAACTCTGTGAGGAGAATTTGATCCTCACAGATGCGCCATAGGTGATGCCTTGGTCGAGTAGCACCTTGGCAATCCGGTGCAACCCTGATGGGGGTTCGTAGTCCAATTGATGCGTCTCGACTTCAAGAATATGTAAGGATTGATTTGAATCGCCGTCGTCCTCGAGGTGCCGAGAATTTCAGTGCCGAAAGTCCATTAGGGCGGAGCCCGTCGTGAGAAAGAAGACGAAGTCACGGGTCGGGTCGACGCGTGACTCGCGCCTTTTGCAATTGGGTATGTTATTAATAAAATGAATTTCTGAATTAATTTTCCTTAAGGAAATTAATTCATAAAATCAAACCTATGATTTTAATTTAAATAAAAATACAGATTAAATTATTTAAATAACTTTAGCTATACTCATCCAAATAGTATGATCTAATACATAATTTTAATTAGAAAAATACAAGGAACCTGAATATAAAATAAAATTACAGATCTAATAGTTAGATTTTAAATAATTGACCAATCCTTTTTTATTCTTATTTAAATCATGTTAAATTCAATAAATATCCAAACATGTTGATTAAGGCTCTGATTGCTCATGAGACCATAAAGGACCTTTGTAGACCTTTAAAAGTGATTTAGGAACAATAACTTTATTAATCACCTCCTAATTATTCTAATTAGGGATTATTAAATTTAATTATGATTAAGCCTCTAATTTTGGTAAAATAAGTCCCTAATGCCTTCTTAAGTATATTAGAGCCTATAAATGAGGTTGGATTACTCTAGAATGCCCTAGTTTCCTTAATTATCTTAATTGGCTTAAATATGTGATTAGTATTAATTAAACTAATTAGGTTGCCAAAACTTAAGATAAGTGTATTTCCCACTTTATTAACCATTTTGGAACCCATTAAAATAGATTTGAATCAATTTGGATAATTAAATTCTAAAATTATATTTTTAGCCTTAAGAGGGGTATTTTGGTCATTTTGATCAAAATGTGTTTAAGCACCCCTTAAATCTCAAAATTTTAGTAAAGTACTTCTAATTAGATTATTAGCATCTTTCTAAAATCTCATGTAATAATATGGTTGTTAAGTAAAGAAATCTTAAGGTAGTTCTTATTAAGATCTTAAGATTTTAAGAGTACTCAAAATCACATTGTCTTAAGAATTAAGTCTAACTATCTTAAAATGTTAGATCCTCATTTAATAACTTAATTAAGTTGATCCATAGGCTTGGATTCTTAAAGAAACACCTTGATAAAATTCTAAGTTCAAAATTAGCTTAAGTCTAAAGTGATCAAATATTAGATCTAATATCTTAGATCTTAGACTTTAGATATTCTAATTGAATTGAACTACCTCCATTTAGAATTCCTTAAGTGATTTATTATTTAATTCATTTACAGCCTTCCATGTGGGAGTAGGATTGATTCAATCCATAGGATAATGTAATTATCATAAAAGATTGAATATAGATCTTAGATTCTTAGTTCTTTTTGATTATTTTATTTTATAATTAATATAGTAAGCTTTCATTAAGATTATAATTTCTAAATTCTTCAGCTTATAAAATTTCTTATCTTTAAATTAGGTTTTAAAGTGTGAACCCTAGATCCTTACTAAGGATATTACATTGGATTCAGAATTTGAATTCCAAAGTGGAGTTTGGATCCAAAATCCTTAATCTTGATTCACTTAATCAAGATTTGAGTTAAGAGAGGAAAATAATAATAATTAAGTCATTAATTCATTTACTTTAAATCTTTATACTCGTCATATGATTATGAATTAGAACTTATTAAGTTCTAATACTAACATTATGTTCGTAAATCTGAGATCTTACTCAATAACTGGATATTGGAGATCCTAAATTTGTATATTCTCAGAATAGTTAGATTAGGATAAAGTAAATAACAATAGATATCACATAAGTCTAGATTGAGTCTCTTGCTTACTTGACTTAATTGCTCTGCACACCTTGAATATTGAGTCTTGTTCCTTGAGCATAGTAGGTAAACTTAGGATATGGATGATACATCCTAAGTTAGTATTTGAAAAACATAACATTCATTTAGTTCTTTTAGTATTTTTCAGTTAGTAGAGTATGTCTTAGCTTAGTCTGCCTCTTTAGTTCTAGTTTTGTTATAGAATAGACTCAGACCTAGCTCGATAGATATCTAGGATGGATACATGTCTTATTCTATAAGTTCAACTCGGACCTAGCTCTGTGGATGCTTAGGATGGATACATGTTGAACTTTCAGTTCAGAGGTCATGTATGGTCTGTTATGTTATGACAGCACTATGTCTTAGGTTTACTGCTACTTTAGTTCAATTATTAGTGTTTTTTTTGCTTTACCACATGCTTCAGTGGCCTTTCTTTTAGTGCTTGACTGGCTTTACTACATATCTCAGTGGCTTTACATTTTCTCATATATGTACTTAGTTTACTTTTACCACATGTCACATTAGCCTTCTTTTTTATGTCAATCTACATGCTTGTATATACGCTCTTATTGATTACTACTAAGATATTGGCATGTTTAGAATGCTAGAATTATATGTCTATTTGATTACTACTAAGATATTGGCCCAATTACAAAAGGCATGTAGATTTAAGGGCGTGATCATCTTTTTCATGTCAATATACTAAGATATTGGCCCAATTGCAAAACCCTAAACCCTAAACCCTAAGCCCTGAACAGTCAATGCGAGCGGATTCTGATTGGAGAGTGCAATTATTATTCCCTCCATCCCCTCGAATAGCTTAGCCTGGGTGTTGACCAAGACCTTTATTGTCTCTAGCAGTGTGGTGGCCTCAGTTGAGGAGCTGTTAGAGATCGCAGAAGAAAAAGATGATCCAGGATTCATAGCTTAATCTGAGTTGTAAAAGCGACAAGGTGTCAGAATTACATAAGATTGATTTCATTTTATTGATCATAAAGTGGTTAGCATAAGAGGTACAGTAGGTAGCCATTCAATATAGTCTGTCAATAGTGTGAAGAAAGTTAATGTAGGTATTATTACATGATTCTCTTCCTCATAATACATTCTATCGGGTTTCTACCTTGACTCATGGGAGGGAAGGTATTAGTGAACTAGAAGTCATAGATGTTAGCAGTGACTTGATACAATGGATGGTCTCCCAATATAGTGCTTTCACTTTAGCCTATTATCTACTAATACTCTAATATTTTAACCAGTTTTAAACTCTTTAGAGAAATATTATTAGCCTTAATAATTCTCAAAGTAGATTTTATTGTTATTATTCCTCAGAAGACAATATTTAAAAAGTGGAAGGTAATTACTTAAGGGTGATTCAAGACTTATTTGTTGATTTAAAATCTTATAGGGAATTCATATGTCTTAGTACGAAAGTAAGTTATAACAGCTTGAATTCTTGATCTTGTAAATCTTATGAAGGTTTAATTCAGATTAGTTAGCTACATACCTAAGTTTGATCCTATAAGTTCTACAAATGTTTAATTCAGACTAATTAATCACTAATTCATCATAAGTTCCTATTTACTTAAGTTTTACCACGGTGATAATGTTTTCTGTTTCTATACTCTTATTATTATGAGTTTGATATTGTGGTGTCTTGGATGTGACTACAATATTTTTGATATAGTGACTGAATTGTTAGAAGAATCTCCCATTAGGTAGATAAGAATGCAAATTCTAATCTGACATCTTATAGAATTCTCTGATACCAACTGTGGCGCCCCACCCCTTAATCCACAAGATTAAGCTAAGGGGTGGAGTGTCACTCTGACTAACCCTTCACTTATTATTAGATTAGAATGAAATCCACAATCCACCTAATAAGGGAAGAAGTAAGCACAGAATTAAATATTCAGTCATTTTATAAGAAATTCATACAGAGTGCGGAAGCAATTTAAATAAGAGACATCCAAGCATCACAATATGAATAGCATGAATTATAACTCAGAATAAATAGCATAGTAATCCAAAACACACATTTATGGGTACCTATATTATTACATCATATTAAAGTTTAAGTAATTAAAGCACATAAATACTCTCATCCTCACTTATAAGAAAATTAAGAAGCTCATTTTAAAGGCTCTTCCTCTAGATAAGGCACCTCCTCTGGCACTTGATCTTCTACCTGATATGGATCTGCCATTGTCAATTTTATAATATAGGGCCCCAGCCAAAAAAAGAGAAAATCTTGTGTTAGACAATTGTCTAAGTACATTTTAAGCTGATATGTTTTATGTGTTTTGTTATATCACCATTTAATAATTTCTAAGCAATATCTATATCAAATAAGGGAGCAACTAGCATAACAAGATAAAGGAAAAAGCTATAAATAACATTTATAACTTAAGTAAAAAGGGAGGTTAAGACATGCCTCAAATGTAAGCTAAACAAGGTAGGGCATATAAGTATATGTAACTGAACAAATACTGAAAGAAAAATACTACATCCTAAACATGCTGGTAATTATAATAATTATGCAAGTTAAATAAGTAAGCTTAATAGTGATACATACATATAACAACAATAAATCTAACATCTTAAAATATATATATATATATATATATATATATATATATATATATATATATATATATATATATATATATAAGCTGAACAAAGGAATAGCTGACTGAAATGAGAATACTGAAGCATATACAAAACATTAATACTATATATGAATATCCGTGTACTAACTGCCATACAGAAAAGAGCTAATCTAGCCCACTGAATATCAAAAGAATCTTAGCGTCAATAAGGAGGCTAAGGCGCAAAACTATATACTCCTAGCGTCATCAAGGAGACTAGGCAAGACTTGTTATGTGCTTTTTGCCTATGCCTCCTTATATGATGATAGGAGAAAACCCTATATCCTGCCTAGTCTCTTTGATGACACTAGGAGTGCCATATGACCACTACAGGCTCAAGAGGTACCCACAACCATGTAGCACATTAACCATCATGGGTTCAAGAGGCTGCTCACATGAAGCGGTACTTTACCTTTTATGACACTTAGCTCCTATCTAACACTCTATGGTTTGCTCTAATACCATTTGTAATAGCCCAAACTCTTAACACCAAGGTATTATCCGCTTTAGTCTGAAAGGCCTCATAGTTTTGCCATCAGAAGATAACTTCCCAGTAGGTCACCCATCGTAGGAGTGCTCCCACCCGAGCACACTTAACTTTGGAGTTCTTATCAAGAACTCCACCGTTATCTGAAAAAATGCCTCGATGCTTAAGAGTTTCACTTATTACTACTTAAGTGGGTCTTCACAATTCATTCCTCTGCCCAAACTATAATAGAGAATGATTTCATGCAACTTGCCCAGGGAAATTGTTCCATGTACGACTACGAGATGGAGTTCCGTAAACTCTCTCGCTTTGCTGCAAATCTAGTCCATACTGAAGTGGCTAGGTGCAGTAGATTTCTATAAAGACTTAGAGATTTTTGTTAGGGTTTAGGGTTTAGGGTTTTAGGTTTAAGCTTTAGGGTTTAGGGTTTAGGGTTTAGGGTTTAGTGTTTAGGGTTTAGAGTTTAAGGGTTTAGGGTTTAGGGTTTAGGGTTTAGGGTTTAGGGTTTTAGGGTTTAGGGTTTAGGGTTTAGGGTTTAGGGTTTAGGGTTCAGGGTTCAGGGTTCAGGGTTCAGGGTTCAGGGTTCAGGGTTTAGGGTGGTAGGGTTTAGGGTTATAGGGTTTAGGGTTTTGGTTTAGGGTTTTGGGTTAGGGTTTAGGGTTTGGGTTTTGGGTTTAGGGTTTAGGGTTTAGGGGTTTGGGTTTTGGGTTTTGGGGTTTTGGGGGTTTTGGGTTTAGGGATTTGGGTTTAGGGGTTTTAGGGTTTAGGGTTTAGGGTTTAGGGTTTAGGGTTTAGGGTTTAGGGTTTTAGGGTTAGGGTTTAGGGTTTAGGGTTTAGGGTTTAGGGTTTAGGGTTTGGGTTTAAGTTTAGGGTTTAGGGTTTTACAGTTTAGGGTTTAGGGTTTAGGGTTTAGGGTTTAGGGTTTAGGGTTTGGGGTTTAGGGTTGTAGGATTTAGGGTTGTAGGGTTTAGGGTTGTAGGGTTTAGGGTTTAGGGGTTTAGGGTTTAGGGGTTAGGGTTCAGTGTTCAGGGTTCAGGGTCAGGGTTCAGGGTTCAGGGTTGAGGGGTCAGGGTTGAGGGTTGAGGGTTTAGGGTTTAGGGTTTAGGTTAGGTTTAGGATTTAGGGTTTAGGGTTTAGGGTTGGGTTTAGGGTTTATGGTTTAGGGTTTAGGGTTTAGCGTTTAGGGTTTTAGGGTTTAGGGTTTAGGGTTTAGGATTTAGGGTTTAGGGTTTAGGGTTTAGGGTTTTTTTTTTTTTTTTTTTTTTTAGATAAATAGGAATTTTATTTATGTAATCAAAAGATACAAAAATCGAATGACTGGTTTACAAAAATACCAAAAAGTCATTTAAAAGGAGAATCCCAGGGTAAAACCTAAAAGGATTCTCTAATCAAAAAATCAAAAAGATTCCCAGGGTATAACCTAAAAGGAATCATACATACAAAAAAAAAAAAAAAAAAAATTTTAAACCAAAGGAGTCTTGAACACCTGCAAAACAGAAAAGCACAAGGACAAAGCAAGAGACTAGTCAAGAGGTGCAGGAATATCGGCAGCATAGGACCCGGCACCCCGTGAACCATCAAATTATATTCCCTGCGCATCACTGAGCCCGATGAGTATACATAATCCCTAAGTTAAGCAATCTGCGTGCCCTGCGAAGCCGCCTAAAGAACCTCCTCCTACAATACATCATTAAATTGCCACGCCTAAGCAGCTTTTGGAACCTTCTTCTAATCTTAAAAGCTTTATACCGATTCATTATCATCAGTCTAAACCAAATCGCATCGCTGTAAAATAAAGGATTAGCATAAAGGCAAATATTTTGGAATCCAAAAGAGCACTAAATACAATACGCAGCATAATTAAGATCAAAGGAGAAAAAAGTTCAGCCAAACATAAGCCGAAAAAAAGAAGACAGAAGAAGAAAGAAGCCAGCAGCAACCACAGGAAAAATTAAGAGGGACAGCAGACACAATAGGAACCAGGCAGACTGGATAAGCAACAGACAGAAAAAAAATAAGACCAGAGAATCCAATAGTAGTGAGCTCTGAAAACTTGGGCTTATCCAGTAAACGCAAAGAATAAAGAGACAAAGGCCACTGATAGCAGCTAATAAAAATCCACCAAACATAAAGGGTTTAGGAATTAGGATTTAGAAAAAGCAGCCAACAAAATTAGATTAACGAAAGTAAGGAAGATTAAGTTTATCATTAAAGCATAAGACCCTTAGCTCTTTCATAGTGCCAAATTCAGTAAAAAATATGCATACCTTCAATAAATCTATCTTTATTAGCCAGCCAATCAGCACACTTATTTCATTCTCTCCAAATGTGAGAAATAAGATAATAATTAAAAGATTTTAAGAGCAGCAGAATATCATTAAGAAGATAGAATAAATCCCAATCACCTTTGGATTTAGTTTTTAACAAATTCACAAGAATAAGGTAATCAATCTCAATCCAAATGTTAACATAGCCAGAATTTATACAATGCTGAATACCATAAATTAAAGCTTTAGTTTCTGCAATTAAGGAATTACTAGCATTCAAATTAACATGAAAAGCAAAAATCAAATCGCCTTTAGAATCTCTAATGATGCCACCACCACCCGCATTAACAGAATTTCTCTCAAAGCTACCATCCACATTTAGCTTTAAAATACCGTCAGGAGGTTTTCGCCAAAGACAAACATAGAAGAGGGATCCTTATAGCGTTTAGGAATATCAAAATATATCTCCCAACTTTGACACCTTTAAAGTCATCATACTTTATAATATTGGATTTGACAGCCATAGTAACATAATTTGAAAGCAAGCAAATGATTTTTTTTTTTCATTAAAAGTCATATCTCTGTACTAACATTATTCCTTTCAGTCCAAATAAACCAACAGCAAAGAATTGGTATAAAAAAAACTACAATGGCCACTTTTAGATTTAGGCCCCAATAAATGCCATTGAGAAAAAAATTCCAAATAGAGATCGAGTGAAAACTGGCAGGGAAATCATTAAAATAAATTCAATGAATTTCCAAATAATTTGAACCTTAGGGTAGGATAAAGACAAATGAATTAATATCCTCCTCATGCATGTTACAAAGATTGGCAAATAGAAGCAAATTGAAAACTTTTCTTTCTGAGATTAAAATCATTAGAAAAAGAATATTTTTGCATAATCTCCAACCAAAGAAAGAAATAGACGGTTTTTAAGCATTTATGCCATAAAATCTTTCCAAATAAAAAAATTCCTTTTTTCTTTCTAATAATATGCCAAACATGTTTAAAGTTAAAGGAAAGAAGTAGGAGATCCTTTCCAAAACATAATATCCAACTCATTAATATCAACTTTTAAGGCAACAATTTTAGCTACACTTTCACAAGGCAAACTGAACTTAATTTAGTTTCGTCCTATTTATTAGAGATTAAAAAATCCTTGACAATAGCTGAAGAAAAATTAGATTCAGGAAATTTAAAGGAAAAGAGATTTATCCCCAAACCAAACATCATACCAAAAAGAAATCTTTCCTTTACCAATACCCCAACCAATATGCTCTTTAACAAATTGTCTAGCTAAAAAGCATATTTTTCCATAGTCTTGAATCAGCCATTTCAAAGTAATATTAGAAGGGTGGACGTTATAACAGTATTTTCTTTTCATAAAGGCAGCCCATAAACTCTTTTGCTCTCTAAAGAGCCATCAAAGTTTGCATTAGAAATTTTGATGATATCAGAAAGACTCTTAAAACCAAGGCCACCCTCCTCAAAAGGAAAACAACCTCTTTCCATTTAAGCCAATGAATCTTCTTGATCTTTTCATTTGTTCCCCATAAAAACCTGTTAAAAAGAGATTCGATGCTTTTTAAAATAGTTTTGGGGGGTTAAGAATTTGTAAGATATAGATAGGCATCGAAGAAAGAACACTTTTTAAAAGTGTTATTCTACTTCAAGGAGATAAAATTTTGTTTTTCCATCCAGCAATCTTGTTTCTTAGCCGATTAAGAATAGGATCATAATAAGCAATTTTATTAATACCTTTAAAATAGGAACACCTAATAATTGAGAGGCATGCTTGTTTAGAAAAAAAGTAAAGTTAGAGATACTATTATATCCTGGCTGCCGATATATTTTTTGAACCAATTAAACTACATTTAGAAGTATTAATGCAAAGGCCGGAAACATCCTTGAAATGGTTCAGAAGATTAATGAGCTTACTCAAAACCAAATTTATTAGCAGTGGTGAAAAATTAAAAAATCATCAGCAAAAGCAAGATGAGTAATACTCATATCAGTTTTATTCTAAAATGCATAGAAGAATAATTGTTAAATAGAGCATTTATGCTTCTAGAAAAATATTCAACAGCAATAATAAAAATAATAGGAGATAAAGGATCTCCTTGTCTAATGCCTTTGTGGGGATTTAAAATAATCAGTGCTCTCCCTATTAACAATAATAGAGAACCAGCAATGCTAATATTACGATAAATAATATCCACAAATTTATTGGCAAAAACCTAAAACAGTTTAAAACTTTAAGAATAAAACCCCAACTGGATGGACAATCATAGGCTTTTGGAAAATGTCCAATTTAGCATTAAATTACCTCTCTTGACTTTCTTATTAATGTTTTTGTAATAATTCTTGGGTCAACAAAACATTATCAGTGATAATACTACCTTTAATAAAACCACTTTGATTGGGCTAATAATTCTAGGGAGGATATCAACAAGATCGATTAACCAGAATTCTTGAAATAATCTTATTGAAGACATTGCATAAACTAATAGGTCTGAATTCACTCCAATGACTAGGAGTATTGCTTTTAGGGGATAAGAACAATAGCCGTAGAAGTGAAATACCTAGGCAAATAAAACCTTTAAAAAAAATCAGCTATGGCATTACATAAGTCAACTTTAATAATGGACCAGCAATTTTTATATAAAGAAGTAGTATAAAACCATCAACACCAGGGAGCTTTATCATCATCCATTTCAAAAACAAACACATTTTTGATCTCATTCATGCTAGGAATGAGATAAGCAATTCATTCTCATTATCAGTAATACTCTAGAAAAAAAGGTTTTCATTGAACATATTATATTTACAATTACTAAGTCAAAATTGGTTTTGAAAAATTCAGCAGCAGAATGCTTGATATCATCTTGGTTGTCTAACCAAACCTCCTCTTTTTTTATTTTACTAATCCAGGCATTTCTCTCTTACTATTAATAATCTTATGAAAAAATTTGGTATTCCTTTTGTAACAACCCGAGTTGTTACTTTAGATAATTAGGGTTAACCCTAAGTTCTTAAACTAATTAAATGTGCTAAGTAGGTCAATGAAGTCAACCTCTAAACCTAGCCCTAATCAGGAGTCAATTTGGATTAATCCTGATTTCTAGAAATCCAAAAAATCCTAGCAATTGACCTATTTAAAATTGACCTCTGATCGAAAAACGGACACCACCATTGTGTTTCTTGACCCCAAATTAGCTTGGGGTGAAGTTTTCGTATCAATCGGAAGTCGTCAAATTTCGACGAATATTTTAATAATAAAAATATCACGGAAATCGAGGTATCAAATAACTCATCGGATCGAAAATCTGACTGCGCCATTAAATTCCTTGACCCCAAATTAGCTTGGGGTGAGTTTTCGTATCAATCGGAAGTCGTCAAATTTCGACGAATATTTAATAATAAAAATATCACGGAAATCGAGGTATTAAATAACTCGTCGGATCGAAATCCGACTGCGCCATTGAATTCCTTGACCCCAAATTAGCCTGGAAAAATATGGTTCAAAATTCTCTGAATTTTTTCAAAAAAAAAAAAAAAATATTTTTATTGTAGCTAACGGCGTGCCGTTAAGTACTTAACAAGACCCGTCACTGTAGCTGACGGCGCCGTCAATCTGGACGGCGCCATCTCAAAACGTTGGATCGGCCCAGATCCAACGGCTGCGGAGTCGTCTTCCTCGACGACTCCGCCCGCGTGACATGCTGCGGCCCGTCGCCATTTCTGGCCAATCCGGCCGCATCCAGGCCTCGGCGAGGTCGCAATCCGGTCTATAAGACCTCGGCCTACCTCTAGGGCTCCGAGTTTTCACCGATCGGAGCCCGGATCAAGCCGGAAACCTTCGCCGATCCGAACTTCAGGTACCCCCGATCTCCCTAGGTTTACCGTTCGATCGTTGCAAAAATTGTATGATAGGTAGATCAACATGTCCTCTTTACATCCACCATTCCGATCGGGCTAAAACCCACCTGATCGGGCAGCACCAGGTCCCC
Organism: Gastrodia elata; assembly: GCA_016760335.1. Taxonomy (NCBI): domain Eukaryota; kingdom Viridiplantae; phylum Streptophyta; class Magnoliopsida; order Asparagales; family Orchidaceae; genus Gastrodia; species Gastrodia elata. Next base: position 24,728,698 of record CM028677.1, read on the forward strand.
CGAAGTGGGATTGGGTTCGGTCCGCCGAACCCTCGGAAGGTGAAGGGTCACGCGGGTGGGGCCCACCCGCCACGTGGCAGCCTACGGGCCCGCCACGTGTCAAGTGGGGGCCCACCGCCCCCCGTCAGCCGTGCTGAGTCAGCAGCCCGTGGGACCCACAGTGCCACATGGCAGCCTCTGGCAGTGCCACGTGTCAGGTGGGCCCACTGTCCAGTCAGCTGTGCTGAGTCAGCAGCCAGTGGGGTCCACTGTGCCAACGTGGCAGCCTCTGAAGGTGCCACGTGTCAGTGGGGCCCACTGTTGAGTAATTAGAAATTAATTCAGTTACTGTTAGTTGCTGTTTATAGCCCTAATTAATTATTGTTAGTGGTTAATTAAAGTAGGATTAGTACTAATTACTTTATAAAACAGTAACTTTAATTAATAATTATAATTAAAGATTAATTAAGGATTAATTAACTATTAATTAAATCTTAAAACAGTAATTAGGATAATGAATTACTTTTGAACAGTAAAACATAATTAATGATATTTAATTTAATATTAACAAATAATTAAGATTAATTAAACAGTAATTAGCACTAATTACTTTGCTACAGTAAAATTAATTAATTAATAATTAAACAGTGATGAATTAAATAAAAACTTAGGAATAAACAGTAAATTTAAATATTAATATAATTAGAGATTAATTAAGATTAATTAAAAAGTGATTAACACTAATTACTTTGCTACAGTAAATTAATTAATTAATTAATATCAATTAATAATTAATTAAAAATCAGAAATATTACATTTAAACTTTAGGAATGAACAGTAAAATAAATTAATTTGAATAAATGAATAGTAAAATAATTCAAATTGTATTTTTGAATAGTAAAACTTAAAAGTTGAATAACTTTTTGTAGGATGAATCCAAACATAGCCAATATGGGTCTTAAAATACTCAGAAAAAATATTTAGGATCAAAATGGCGTAATGTAAAATTTCATTTCGGGGGTACGCATAACGAGGTAGCATTTAGAGCCTCTTTAAGATCCCATAACTTTTTAACCCGATTATCAAAACATAGTCAATAGGGGTCTTAAAATGCTTATGAGAGCGGCTCCATCACCGTGGGTAGTATTAGTTTTCCTATTTGGATATCAGGACAAAAAAGTCAACTCGAGAATTTAGAGTTGATTTTAGTGAAAAATGACCAAAATGCCCTTGGACTTCAAATGGCCATAACTTGGTCAATTTAACTCCAAATCCAAAAATTCAAGAAGCTACCTAGTTTAGAATTTCAATGTCATCATTTTCACAGAAATAATATTTAGGATTTGAACCCTAAAATTTAGGAAAATGACCAAAATACCCCTAGCCTTATTTTAAAACCAAACTCGGTCGTTTCTCGTCCAAAATTGGACGTACTTACTGTCTATCTTCAAGTTAGACAGTAAAGAATAGGTTGGAGAAGAGAAAACTCAGTTTGGACTCCTAAATCAAAAGTTTGATTGACCCGTAAAGTAGGGGCAAAATAGTCATTTTACCTTAAAATTGGAAATGCGTAACTTTAGCCCTTAATTAAAATCTTAGAATACTAGGATTAATAATGTAATCATATTAGTACCATATAAGTAAATAAAATAAGTCATTAAATTGAATTCCAATAATTTTTCCTAAGTCTTAAGCATCTCACCTTAAGGACCTTTCCTGAGAGTAGGACTAGATCATAAGTTAGTGTTCATTCATTGGGTAAATTAGGTTACCCTATGGGTGAAACCTTGGTTTTAGTAGTTTTAGATATTATTTTGTTTTATAACCTATTCTGATTAGTTTATCTTTTAACTTTAGATTTAAGATAGGAGATTCATCCTATTAAGTTTGATTACTTAATAGGATCTTGCCTTAACTAGTAATCACTTATAGTATAAAACCTAAAACTTAGGTCTTATCCAGTTGGGATTATGTGATTAAATCTAAACCTTGAAGTGTTTAATCCTAATCTATAGGTGTAGAAGATTTTGATCAGATCTTAGTTAAAAACGTCTAAATTCACAAAAATTAGGACGTATGATTTATTCGTTTAATTCATAGTCATATATCTGATTGAACTAGATTGGAACCTGATCAGTTCCAATCCTTTTAACTCATAAGGACGAATTTCTGAGTTACACTCGATAGTAGGAAAATGGTGATCCTGAACTTGTGTAACTTGGAATAGTTAGCTGGTTAAGTAAAAAACAAATGATATCACCATATTTAGTCGAGTCTCTTGCTTACTTGTTATTTGTTGCTACGCATAATCTTGTAATTTTGTGCCTTATATTTTCTTTGAACATATCATATAAGATATTTAATTGCATAAATAAAATGTTAAGAAAATTATGGAGACTCCTTAGATTTCTTATGAAAATATTAAAGTAATAAGTGAAATGATAATGAATTGATGTGATTGTGCTGCCTCTCAGTGTTCTTTTGATCATACCGAATGTTGCCATAGCCGTATCGTGCTAGGAGTTGCCCTAGCCGTATTGTGCTAGGATATTTCGGTATGATAGTTGGTGACCTAACTGTATCGAGCTAGGAGTAGCCCTAGTCGTATCGTGTTAGGGCCATATATGTGACTGTTGTTGGCTTAGTCGTATCGAGCTAGGAGTAGCCCTAGCCGTATCGTGCTAAGATCTTCAGTTTCTTTTAGCGAGCTAGTGTAGCTCTTTTCTGTATGGCAGTTGATGTATTATAGTTTATATGCAGTTGTGGTTGTTTTAGTATATTCTTTTTCAGTCAGCTATTTCCTTGTACTGCTTTATATATATCTAGGATGTAGAATCTTGCTGCTATATGTATATATCACTGCTGAGTTATTCATTTTTAATTAGCATATTATTTTTTATTGAATCACCAGCATGTTTAGAATGTAGAATTTTTCTTCCAGCATTTATTCAATTATATTTACACTTATATGCCTTTCCTTGATTACTTGTTATGTGAGGCATGCTTCAGCCTCATTTCTTTGCTTTGTTATACTATAGAGCATAGTATATAGTTTGCCTTTTTACTTGTGTTGCTTACTGCTCCTGTATTTACACATCATGCTTAAAAAGTAAATGGTAAAATGGTGATATATATATAACCTTATTAAAAATTCAGCTTAAAATGTACTTAGACAATTATCTAACCAGATTTTCTTTTTTTTTTGGCTGGGGCCCTACATTGTGAAACCGACAATGTTAGGCTTAGAGCAGTTTGAGGAGCCTGCACCCGAGGAGGAGCCTTACTTATAGAAGATGCAGCAGTTGGGGCCAGAAGATATCTAGTCATTTACTACTTGTGAGGATGAGTGGATTTTGAATATTTATTTTGTTAATTTTAATTAATGTATAATACAGGTACCTGTGACTGTGTGTTCAGATTTCACTATGCTACTTTTCTCTGAGTTATATTTCTCTTCTTATATACATTATGATGCTTGGATGTCATTTATTTATCGCTGTCCGCACTCTGTATTTTTACTTATATAGTGACTGCTCGATTGATTCTGAGTTAACCTTTCTCTAATCAGGTGGATTGTGGATGTTATCCTAATCCAATGCTAAGTGAGGGGTTAACCAGAGTAACATCTCCACCCTTAATCTAAACTTATTGAGGGTTAAGGGTGAGGGTCGCCACACCTTTCCCCAAAGATAAGTCTCTTTAGGACCAGTTTTTTGTTGCCAAAAATTTATTCTCCATCTCTATAAGCTTGACAAAGATCAGCATTAAGCTTTTCCAAAGAGTTCTATCATACTCCTCATTAGAATTTTGAAATTTTTTCTTCAGCCTCATTAACCTCCTTTTCAAGAAGGTCAATTTTACCATGAATGTTACCAAAAACATCTCTATTCCAACAAGATAAGGTTCTTTTAATAATTTTTAATTTTTTCCAAAATTTAATTAAGTTATTACCATCAACAATGGTATTCCAACAATTAGCCACTAAAGCATGAAAACTTTTATGGAGAGATCACATATTTTAGAATTTAAAGTGATTAAACTTAATAAGATTCAACTTACTAATTTCATCCACATAAGAGGAGCATGATCAGAAGTCCCCTTAGGCAAATCAGAAGTTTTGAGCAAGTAAAGAAGTCTAACCAATTATTAGAAATTAGAATTCTATCCAACCTCTCCCAAACTTTTCCATTTGTCCAAGTAAATTTGGGACCACTGAAACCTGCATCCATAAGACCACAATCAAAGATAAAGTTATTAAACTCCTCCATAGCCCCTCTCCTAGGAGGAATCAAATCTTTTTTTTTCAGAAATATTACTAACTACATTAAAATCCCCCACCAACCAACCAATGAATACAACAATTTTGAGAGATAGAAAACAAATTATTCCAAAGCAGTCTTCTTTCAATTTTAGAGCAACTAGCATAAACAAAAGAACATAAAGCATTGAAGTATTGATACTTAATATTTAAGGTAATACTTTGAGGATCATCATTAATGATATCACAATAATGCCTTCTTCAAAAAGCACCAAATTTTCCCAGAACAATTGTAAAAGAAATTTTGGAAGCCCAGCCTCCTCATGTAAAAATTACCATTATTGGAATCAATAAAAGGTTCCAAAATAATAAGAATATCAATTTTTTAATTAATGACAAGTCTATGCAACCTATTGTAAGCTATGGGTTTGCAATCCCTCTTATATTCCAAATGAGAATTTTAATCATTGAGACGAAGACCTAAGATGCTGAGCTTTTGATCGGGTTATTCTCCCTTGAAGTTTCTTAGATTGTTTGCCCTTCTTTTTATAGTTTACTAACGTGAACCCATCCAAATCACAGTTTTGTAAACTATCAAAAGATTTTCTTCTTAGAAAGTTAGAGTTGTTGTTAAGAAAACATCCTCCTCAAAATCCTTAGAAGCCTCTTGAATGAGATCATCCTCATGAGGAGACCCACCCTCACCATCTACATCAATAGAGTTAGAAAAATCAGCACAGGTTCTATTTTCTAAACACAATAAGCCATTTTGAAATAAACAGGCATTAGTAGTATCCCTCAAAGAATTGATGGAAGAATTTAAGGCCTGAACTTGGTTATCATGATCAATATTTATATTCTCTCTAGAATCATTATTGTTTGAAGAAATATTTTCCTCAATCCCATTAATATTCCAATTGTCAATAGGATCCTGATTTTCTAAATTTTCTTGAATATTTGGAGCCAAGTTGTTAGGGACACTTTTAGGAACTACATTAATAATAGGATTAGACCTTTGGGACTGTCTAAAATGTCTCTGTTCTTTTTCAGCTTCAAAGGCAACTTTCAATTCTAGATGGGCTTTAAAGCATTTGTCCACATGATGACCAATAATTGACAATGAGTACAAAATTTAGGCATATTTTCAAATACCACTTCTTGCAAATAACCCCTTTCATCATTACCAATCCAAATGTTTTTTTCATAAGTCTTAATTAAATCTAATTCAATTAAGACCCTAGCAATAGAAGGCCTAGACAAATTAGCCGTAGCAGTATCAATCTTAATAGGCTTCCCATAGTAAGAGGCCAAAGAATATAAAATAGAATGGTTGATAAATTGAGATCTTATGTTAGGAAAATTAATCCAAACAGGCACAATAGAAGGCTCAGTTTTAGGGTCAAAAAAGGAGTCCACTTTAGCATTTTCAACGTAAATCCTTTAACAAAGTAGATACCCCTAGAAAACACGAGCATAATCATCTTCATGAGAAAATTTAATCAAAATATGCCTAAAATCCATTAGGCCCACAGTAAAGCTTCCAATAAGGCCTAAATCATTAAATTTTTTTGAACATCTACCATTAAAGGTTTTCCCAAGGGAACTTACCAATTAAAGCATAATCAAAGGGTTTAGATAATACCGTAATTTCTTCATCAGATAACCAAAGAGTCGGACTACCTCTGTGAGAAGTAAGGCTTCAGAATAGCTTCTGGATTTGAGGCATTTCCATTCAGCGCTTCCACAAAGGATCGTGGTCTGCTAGGAAGAGCATTCGTAACTCTATTATGTAAATCTGGCAGATTAGAGATCGTGGGCGGGGGAATAGGAGGACCCTCAGAGGGGCTCAAAAGATTCACAGTGCTTGGCATGATGCCCGAGCATTAAAAAAGAAGAAAGGAGAAGGAAAGAAAAAAAGAAAAAAGAAAAAATATGCAACAGACGAAACCCAAGATTTCGCCAAAAGTACCAGAAAAAACCAGACCTCTAAAAAGGAGAATAGAAGCCAGAAGGTACTAGAAAGGAGAGAAGCCTAAGGGAGAAACTCAAAAGAAACAGAAAAAAAAAAAATTGAGGTTAAAATTTTTTTTTTTTTTTTTTTCAAGAACGCCGAAAAAAATCTAAGACCAGCCACAAAACCACACCAGAAGTGTAGATAGAAACTAAAGGATGAAAAACAGTGAAGAATAGAGAGAAACGAAGGAGAATCGAGCGGAAAATGGAAAATAAGCTCACTTAGGGCTTCCGCTTTCGAAATCGCCCCTGAAATCGCCCGAGAGACGCACGGGAGCCGAAAGACGGAAGAGAGAGAAGGTCGCGAGTAGGAATGGTTTGGTTTAGGGTTTAGGGTTTAGGGTTTAGGGTTTTAAGGTTTAGGGTTTAGGGTTTAGGGTTTAGGGTTTAGGGTTTTA